>NW_004624815.1:1785080-1837376 GCF_000247695.1 Heterocephalus glaber
GTTTGTCAATTTTGTTGATTCTTTCAAAGAACCAACTCTTGGCTTCATTGATTTTTTGTATCATTCTCTTAGTCTCCATTGCACTGATTTCTCCTCTGATCTTTATTGAGTTACAGTTCTTAAAGAAATAGAGGGAATTGAAGATTTCTGTAAGTGTTCTCTGAAAAAAATTTTTTGAGGAATGGTGGGGTTGCTTAGCAGGTCCTTGACAAATGGCAGTGAGGGCTAAGGACTTTTGCTGCAGGAAGCCATCCAGGGAGAAAGGTTTTATAACTTCAGGGCCAGCCTGTTGACCCTATCCCATCACTGGACATGGGGCCATGAGGGAGAGTGAAAACCAACCTCAAGGGGCATAGAATAGCTGTTTTGCTTAATAAAAGAAGTTGCTGGTGGCCAAGGAGATGAAGAGCCACACAGTAAGGAAGTGAATCCCTAGTCAGATAGCTATTCAGTTCATATAGCGGTCCTTCTACAGGGAGGCCTCCCTGCACACACAACAAGCAACTACTGTGACCAGACTGTAGTATGTGATATGTACAAACATGACATGAATTGGGAGAACAGAGGTCATGATGATAGGCCAGGGAGGCACAACTTTCTCTCACATGCATTTTGTTTGGCCCACCCAGTGATTTAGAAACAAGAAGGAGTATCACAGACATTGAGATTTCTGGATTTTACTGCAGTAAATAGTACAAGTTTAAGGAAAACATACCCAGAGTCCAGCAAAGAGACAATCAGCTCGAATTCTTTAGTTCTCCTGTCTCCCCCATGCCCTCGTGAAACTCTTCCATTCACACATGGGAATGCCCCAGTCAGAGGCATTGGGTGTGTAATTCCTGGCAAAGGCTAAGCACTCCAGCAGGCTTCGTAGCATTAACCTGTTTTTAAGAATATATTTGCACAGGCCTCCTACTTGGTATTTTTTTAGCCACCTTGCCTAATTTAGCCATCATTAAATTAAATGAGATAGTATATATATATATATAAACTTTTAGAACAATGCTGCCATAGAGCAGATACTTATCATTCATCATCATCACCATAATAATCATTATTGCTATGAAATGAAAAGAAATGAAAATCAGTTTTGAGAAGCCATTATTTATTCAGTTTCCACTGATTCAGTGTGGCCGGTTCACATGACTGAATACCAATTTTGTTTTCTCAGAATTTATTTTACTCAAAATGAATCAAATCTCTACTTATCAATGAGTCAATATGAGCCATGCTGTACATCTGAATGCCCCAAAGTACAGTGTCAGCTTGGAGTTCTCATTATCTTCTTAATGATCTGCTAATGGAAGAGGGAGCCTGACAACTAAAGTGATTGTTAGTAACTCTCTGGTCATTAAGATTTAAACACAACAGAAACCAGTTTGAAAAGAAGCAGGATATCCCTAGGGTGGACTTCAAAAGAAGAGATTTCTTTGTTGTGTATTTTAGAGAAGAAATGAAAACAAACTACTCAAATATGAAAACAATCTGCATTGCTTAGAGCTAGCATGATGCTAAGAGCAGTGATAGTCTTAGAATAACTTCTCATGGAGCCAGAAGAGCTCAGGAGTCTACTTAGTCCCTTTCTTGAGCTGAGGAAGTAGCTGACTTGGAAAAAGAGGACACTGCTGGAGCAACTACACTGGAGTGGGTGGTGGTGTACGGCAAGGATGAGATTTGCTCTCTTGTAGCCCAGGGATCTCCACTCTTGCTCTGTAGAGAGCTGGAGAGATGCTCACCTTTGTCAAACATTGTGATGGATGCACAGGGTGATTCTCCTACTTCAGCACTGGTCTGACTTTTACTGGATTCTGCTCTTCAATGTTTCTAGTCTCTACTGAGATAGAACTCTGGGAGAGTGAAGAAAGAAGCACAAGCCATTAAGTATAGAGTTGTAGTCTCTGGGAAGACAGAAAATTTTGGATACTGTTGGAGAATGAGAAGAAAACCCAACAATGTGGTCTCTGCAAAGAAATAAAGACTTTAGGAGGTAATCGAGGACAAAGTTAATAGATCAAGGAATTATGGCTTTAGAACAGTAGAAAAGCTTAAATGATATCAGCTCTGATTCCTCATTTGACTTGTGTGGCTCAGAAAGTGTCACCAGCCCGCCTAGATGTGACAGAAATGACTGAAGGCCTCTGCACTTCTGGATTCTCATCCTCAGCTTTCTCCTTTATAAGCCCCCAAGTAACTGGCCAGGGAAAAAGCAAACACAGGCCCCAGCAGAATAAGAAAACTGGTCCAAGTTCCCAGTGGGTAAGACATGAATCAGGAAGCCAAACTTCTACATTCCGCTGTCATAGGGATCATTAAATCATTCTCTTTGCTCTGAAGCTCTGGTAAAATCTGACTTTTCCAGAGACATTTTAAATCAAAAGCTACCTATCATGATCATCTGGAATAAGATTTCACCAATAGGACTTTTAACAAAGACCCCAAATCTAAGCTTGCCCGTTGTCTCTTGGACAGGTTTTGCTAAAAAACCACAAAATAAATATATAACTAAACAAAAAGCTTTTCTCATTTTAAAAAGCTTTTTTTTTCCTATGAGAAGAATGGATCTGTTCTGATGAGATCTTTTTTTCTTTTTCCTTTCTTTTTCTTCTGGGCCAGTGAGAATTCAAGCTTTCCATATGCTTGGTTGCACTCATCAGTGGCAAGGAAACAATAACATTTGATTTGACTTTTGTTTCTACTCCCTGTAATTTTAGCTGTCTGGCTAAGTTACCTTCATTTCCATAGTGCCTTCCGCTGTTCAGCAAGACACTCTTTCTACCTGACAGCTCTCTGGTTTGCACCTGGGAGCTGCAGATAAAGAGGCTGAGGACAATGGCAGGGCCTTCACAGTTGGTAATTATAACATCCTTTCAGCACCCTGGTGTGAGGGCCCCTGGCATAAAGTTACAGATCAGATTTGCATTAAGATGGTTCAATGCTGTATTCTTTTTTCCTCCTTTCATTTCTCTCTGGGTCCAGCCACAACAGTTCTTCCTTAACAGCAACACAATCTGAATGTTTTCCTTGTGCTATTAAGACTGCCCACTAGAAGCAAATGACTCATTTTCTTTCTGAAAACATGGCCAATATTAAGCTGGGCCCTGGTTTGTAATTTTGAGCTCCAGTTAACATCTCAGCAGAGGGTGGATAACTTGTCATTTTAGCTGTCTTGCGCCCTGAAAGGGTGGAGGGGAGCATATGTACTTTTCAGATCTCAGCTTGCAACAACCTGCTTACCCCATTACCAGGTCGAAACTGTTCAGGTGACTGTACACCAAGTTCCTCTTCAAGTTCATCTCCAGATTGTTCCAACAGTTCCATGACTTATTTGTTTTCTGCCATTCCTTCCAGATTAGTATTTTGTGGCTGATTTTGTTGGTTCTTTTTGTCAGGCCTGGATGTGATTTTATAAACAGGATGGGCAGTTTACATTAATAAAATTCTAGCACTTTAACCTCATCACAGAACTGACCATTGGTGCCCAGTGATGACTTCTGTCAACTCTAGGCAAAGCCTTAAAAATCCTAGGGACTACACAGAAAAGACCAACAGTTACATAAAATGATTTAACTAAAATAAATGGATCAGGAGAAATTTAAAATGGTTGAACTAAATATAACAGACCAGGACACAGTGATTTAGTTACCCATCATCTACCGTCTCCTACTTCAGTTCCATTTAATCACTGACTAGCATTTTTCTTTCTTCCTTAGGATGAGTCATGGGATCAATAATTACTATTATTGATTAATTATGTCAGTTGGCATATTTTGCTTTTTCCTTCATAACAGCTTTTAGTTCGAAGGAATCATAATTCTCATCCTACTGTATGCTGAAAGCTGATGAGCTGTGTTTCTTTTTCACCCTCATTTCTTATAATTCACTCCCATTATTTTAAAGATTTTTTAGTGATGCAGTGTTACTTAGAGTGAGGATGATAAATTGTTTGCTCTGAAACATATTCTTGAAAAGAATATATGTTTTAGTAGGGAAGTATAATGGTAGTTCCTTATTGTCTTTAACACATATTACATATTTTCACATTTCTTTAAAATGCATCTTAAAATTGATAGGTGCATTTACTGTAGGACTTATTTTTTTCCCTAAAATGTTATTTAATTAGTGATAGGTTTTACGTTTGAGTGTTTCTTGCAAATAAAGACGTGATTATTGTGATACTTAATATAGGATTGCATTATAAAGTGCTTATAGTTCTGGTTCTGGTGGGTAATGTATGTACTTTTTATGTATTGGTATCTAAATTTTACAGAAAATATGTGTTGGACATCATGCTTTTTATCTCACCCACAATGAAAATTTCCTTGAGAGTAGGGGGGATTGTGAAAAAGAAAACTGAAAACAGCTCTTAGAAAAGGATAGACATAAAAGCAGGATGTTAAGACTATTAAGAAATGCAGCTATGTGTGAGGTGGCTTCTGAGCAACTCCTCAGTAAATCATTTAATCTCATGGGCTTGAGCTCTCACTTGTCAAACCAAGGCAATAAAATAACTAAAACACAAGGGACCTCCTGTAACTTTCTTAAGCTGGAACTCAGTGGCAAAGAGGCATTACCTAAACCTTGTGGCTTGTTAATATTTCTTTTTGTTAATCAAACTTATTGGTTAAATTTTTAATGTTTGGTTCAATATTGATGCTTTCTGTTTCTTCTCCCTTTTCTACTAATACTGTACTCTCTCTATGGTGGGAGCTTATGAGTATGCTGTGCTCTGATGTCTAATGCCAGATGTAATGAAAAGGGATTATTGAAAAATAGGCAGAATAATGTTTCTTTTAGGATTTTCTCAGTATTCATAAGAATAAATATGAGTAAAAGCAGTTCCAAGAGCAATTTGAAACAACTTAAAGAGACACCCTATTGCAGACCCAATATTTTTCTCAAAATCCACACTACCAGAATATTTTACTAACCAGAACTAGCTTTGTCAATATTTGGTATTGTGAATCTGAGGACATAAGGATGGAGAGATGGAGTCTTTTGTGTGGTATCAGCTGTTTTCAATTCTGCATTCCCATATTTATCTAAGTCATGATTTCTGTTTTAATTAATCACAGTCAAGGGATTATTGACATCTGTATCATGGAAGGAACATGGCTTATTAGCTGTCAGCCGTGCCATTTGTTAGAGAAAATGCAGTGTTATGTATCTAAATGGCCAACATATTTTTATTGCTACTCTTCATATTTCCTATTCCACAGTACCATTCAATCAATCTTTCTCTTAAGTAATCATAATGCTGCATTTGAATAAGAAAGAAAAACAGCCCATGTGGTATAGACACATTCCTAGTTAAATATTTAGCATTCAAATAAAGATTTACAGAAAACTATAGAAGACCATATAGTGTGTAGCACATTCATTAAGTTATGCTTCTGATGAATGCTTCATCCAGGTTTTTTGGTATTCTACTGATCCATAATAGATTTCCTAAATTTTATCCAATATTGGAATTTATAAGAATGGCATACATGAAATGTAACAGGTCACCATCAAGAGAATATTCCTAAGACTGATACCTGTCTTTAAATCTACTTTGTCCCATGCATAGCAATTTCCAGAGGAGGTGGCTGAGTTTACTCCTCATTGTGATCTATGTTGTGGTGTAACAGAAATGGCAGAGAATATGCTAATTATGTTGATGAGAAGCTGATCCAGAACCCAGGAATTCACAGTGTGAATTTATCAAAAATAAAAGCCATAATGTAAAATATTACCTTCCAACCATTCCATGTTTCCAATAAATCTTTCTGTGAGTTTATAAATGTATTAGGCTGAAAAAATGTTTTTTTCTAGACTCACTCATGCTATCAGGGGATTTACTTTGGTGGGAATGCTTTTTTTGTGTGTCTCAAGAATATCACTAGCCAAAAGTTCAGCAGCAGTGATAGAAAAAAATAACTTATGTTGCACTGAGGCAAGGTCCATAGAACTAGTCTGCCATGCTATTCCCTCAGAAGATTCAGGGGTTTCATAACTACCTTAAAAAAACCTGCCAGCTGTTCTCCTCTTGCCATACCCTGTCACCCCTCAGGCTACAGGATTTGATGACCATTAGGATGCAGAACATAGCAGTAAAGCCCTTCAGCCTCAGTCTTTAAAAGCATCTGATTTTCATTTTTCCTTTGGCATTTTCACACATATCCTTTTACAAACTTGATTCATTTCTTTTTAGCTCTGGAAAAAATATTCTCCAGTTGGAATGAGAAATCAGGAATGTGGGAATTCATACACTGCGTGCATGTGTGGTTAGTGCTGTGCGCGCCATTTGTACACATCACTGAATAGGGGAAGTTAAATCATTTTTGGATCTAGTTTGTGGCAAGAGTATCTGAAGTGCCAACTTGAGGTCTTTGAAGTAACATTCTGTACAGCCTGTTATTGAAGTGTTTCTTGCCAGCCTAAAGCAGAGGAAGTACCCATTGAAAGAGGAATATTTTCCTTCTCTTGCCATTCAAGCCACACAGGGACATTCTTTCAACTCATCTGAAAAAAGAAAAAAGAAACCTCTCAATTTTTCTTTATTTTTCTTCCACTGAGTGAGGACGTAATGACTTATGATATGAATATTTTCTCAATTTAAGATCTTCCTTTGCCTCTCTTCTAAAGGAGAATTTAATAAACAGATGTGTCTCTAAGAATTGGTTCTTATGGACAGCTCTAGTGAACAGCCTGCTTCTAGGGTGTGGATGGGTGTCTCTGTGGTAAAAACTGAAAGTGGTTCCTCTCTCTTACTCTGGGATAGAAAATCCAGGACCAGTAGCTTACGCTTCTTCTCTTGATAATTTATAGAGAAACTGAAGATAATGATGCTGCAAAGTCAGCCGCTCTCCCAGGGTTGTCCTGGAGCTTTAGTTCATCACAGAAGGGGACAATATTCGGGGATCACAGAATGCATAATAGTAACCCTATATATTGTTTCTCAGGTTAAATGAATTTGCAGATAGCCTTTTTTTAAAGTTTAACCTACTAAGTCTGTGAGAGGTTTTAAAACCAAGGGTTTTGAATGGGCTAAAGGAACAATCAGCCCTATCGTGGAGAGAGCTTCATTAGCCCCCCAATTTCTGGGTTTGTAGATGCCTTTCTGTTTGACTTCCTGTTCAGCCAAAACAGACACAGCGGCATCCAGTTTATTTAATTAACTGTGGTGGACAGCTGTGAGGCAGAGTAAGCAGAAAGAAGAGCTTTCCATTGGACCTTGTGAGGTACACAGCTGTCTCCCTGCCCTTGCCCCGATGGAGAGCACTGTCTACCAACCCTGTTTGGGTTAGGATAGCTATGTGCTGGCCTGCTTGGGTCCTTTCCTTCCAGTCCAAGAAACTGGGTCCAAAGTGTGCTGGCTCTGGCACTCCAGGAAAAGCACAAAGAGGAAATAAACAGCCTGGGAACCATGGACTCTGTCTGGAAGAAAAAAAGTCCTACCTAAATTGTTACTGGTTTCTTCACAAGGTCAAAAATGGACTGGCTGAGAAACCTTACCCAAGTACCACCTGGGTAGCTGGCTGTTTCTGAGCAAAAAGGAAATGTTTTCCAAGTAGCACATGTAACAATGCTGTTGAATGCCTCCCAAGGGGCACCTGTCCTTCACTTTTTCCTTTAACATTCCATTATCACAATAAAATCAGTATTTAAAACAAAGCAACCCACCCACTCTGTAACCACATCCAAACCAGCCATCCCCTGGGACTGCAGCGATGAGCTCTCAGCTGTGAGACAGGTGCCCACCTGGGCTCTTTGTTCCCTTTGCTACTTTTGTCCATGTAAAGAGCTCATAGCACCTGCATGCAATTTCCAGTAGAGGCACCTGCTGATGAGGTGTGAGTCCTTGTGTGCAAATCCATTTTCCACATCCCAGTCACTGACTAATGGACTCACCCACTCTGAATCAGAAATAGAGCCCCCCCTCCACAAAAAAACTGATGAATTTGCAATAGCTCCAAGTAATACTGGTGATTCTTAGGTCCTCAGTCACTTCTTTTCTTGAATTTACATTGGTCAAATTTCCAAATTACCACTGAGATAATAAGGTCATCTTTCTAGGGAAGTCCTAACTTTCTTGCAGTGTTAGATATTTTTTGTGTCCTTGTTCAGGAACCTAAGACACTTTTGCTTTAAGGCTATGAGCAAATAGGCATGCTGTTGGTGCTTTGGTACAGCACTGGCAGTCTCCAGGGCTCCCGGTGGGGAGAATACCTGCTCTCCAGTGAGAAAAGCTAGTGGGAATGGAGATGAGGGAGGGAGGAGACATAGGACCTGAAATTCCCTCTAGCTACCCTCTAACAAGACTCATGAACTGCATCTTATCAAAAACACTGTAAGCAGAAGTTTAAAAAGCTCATATGAGAGGCAGTAGCCTTGTGACGCTGGGAGGATTGATTCTGTGAGACATACTAACTAACGGTGGATCAGAGACTCATAGAGAAGAAATGTCTTCACTATAATGTGCCAGGAACTGTGCTGTCACTTAACATTTGTTTTGTTTAATCCTCCCACCAACTAAGACATGGGCAATGTCATTGGCATTTTATACATAAGGGAATTGAGGTGTAGAGATGAAGTAACCTGCTCATGATGAGGTTGATGGAAGAAAAGCAGTAGTAATGGGTTATGAACTTGGACTCAGGTTCCAAAGATTATATTTAATCTACTAAATCAGTTAATCAACATTTTTGCATTGAATACTTGTAAGGACAAAAGGTGGATTTGGGCCCTGGCAGTTGAGGGTGGGGTAATTTTTCAGGTCTCACGTTTCACCTTAAAAATAAGTGCCAAGTTAAGTGTGGTGGTGTAAGCCTGTAATCCCAGAATTCTAGGAGGTTGGGGCAGGAGGATCACAAGTTCAAGTTCAGTCTGGGCAACCTAGCATGACTGTTTCAAAATAAAAAATAAACAGTGGGTTGGTGATGTAGTTCAGTATGAAGACTCTGGGATCAATCCCCTGTGCTGGACAAAAAAAGAGACACAGCTGCTGTTAATTCTATGATATATCTGTTTGGTTTAATATAAAAATATGATTTCTTCTTTATCTCTCTAACTGTAATGGACCATCAGATGAGGAAGTGCACTTAGACTATGGCCGTGAGTGGCTTCTGGTACAAGTAGGTGCTAAGAATGTGTCTACTTGGATGCTACTGGTATCAGTTCGAAAAATATCAGCCCATAAGTGCTGCTTCTAAGCTGTAAGTTACAGCTGCAGATGACTATGTTATCAAGGGGATTTGTGCATTCAGTAAAAGGTTGGTCTAGAGGAGGCCAAATGACTGCTCATCTTGTATGGGGCTGATACAATGATTTAGGAGGATGAGGTGCTAGAGTTAGACAGGACTGGGGTTTGAATCCAGACTAACATCTGCCAGCTGTGCACTTTGACATAAGTTACCTAACTGTCCTAAACCTCAATTTCTTACTGTGTAAAAAGGAACTAATTGTAGCTGCCTCACGAAAGGTGTTTTAAGGATTAGGGCACAGAAAGCACTTACCTCGGAGATTGGCATACACTAAACGTGCAGACACAGTGCCTATTGTTCTTAATACCAGGAGGGCTCTGGGACATGAGTGGACATGTGGCTTTCAGCAAGGGCACAGGCCTTCCTTTCCTATATGCCTTCCTGCCTGCTCTGCCCTGGAACCAAGGGAGATTGGAGCAGATGATGGACTGATGATGGGCCATTTCCTCTGCTTCTTGTTTCTGGTCTGTGGTTTTGCACTCTCACACCCTTGGAGGAAGAATCCTTTGCACTAATACATCTTTCTTTCTCTACCTAACTGTTCCAAAGGTGCTGGGTGGTGAGCATGTGGTTTGGGCTGTGATTAAAGGTGTTCAGCAGGGCATTTCTCAAGGCATTTCTCCTTAATACTGTGTAGAGACACATGTAACACCTTGGCCTTCTTAGGTCTGCTGCAAATATTAAAAGAAAATATAAAGTATAGTAAGAGTATAATTTTTTACAGAGAAAGAGAAAAACCAATGAGAAAGTATATGTATTAACAAGTGTGTCACATCATAACCACATTTCTAGGCTATCCAGGCATTTATGATGCATAGAAATTTAGAGGCAAGAAGAACCTTTTTTCAGTGTAAACAGGCCAAAACCCATCAATTGTATCTGCTGCTGTTTCCACAATTATATCACATCACCAGCCATGATTATGAAGTCTTCCTTCCCTATGCTGCATCAGACAATCCCCACGTGCTCTTGTGCCTTCTTGTTTTCATCATCATCATTATTCTGTTAGCAAAAAAGAAAGAAAAGAATAAATAAATAAAATAAATGCTTTCTGTTTGAAAAAGTATCACATTAGTAAGTAAAAGCTGTGAATAGTCAGATTTCAGGCTCCAATAAATTTATAAAAAGGAGGCAGACAACTCTGAATAAAGCATATTGCTCAAACATTCAATACCATGATGACTCCTTAAAATATTCCATGGTCCAGAAAGTTTTTGTACATCCATCTTTTGTTTTTGCTGAACAATTTAGTTCCCACAACTACCGTTTCTGTGATGCAAGAGATCCCAAAAATACCTTTCTAATGAAAGTTTGAAAAGAGAGTTACTGTCCATGTGACAAAAATGTTAGAGTGGATCTCCTTATCTTGGGATAGTAGAATATTTCATTGTGGAAATTGGCTGATCTGCCAAAAGAACCTGAGGGAGTGTTTGGGAAGTTTTTACATATTATGTAAGCCAGTTTATTTTGAGAGCTAGGGTATTGTGTGCTGTTGCCTTTAACCACATCTGCTCTATTTCCGTAATGACCACTTCATTCCTGGCTGCATGGAATGTGGCCTACATTCGTGCTGGGTGAGCAGCTATTAAGAAGAAGTAAGACTCCCAAATTAGGGAGACTCTCCCATGAAGCTTGATGAACTTGGTCCAGAGATAAAATTGATTTGAAAATTTAAAGACACTGCCAGTTATAAACTAATTGATTACATCTGGATTCTCATTCACAAATGCAACTGAAGTCCACTTATGGTCCTCAGCTTTTGCTTTCTGTGTGAAATTCTTTTATCTTTTAAACTCCATTCAGTTAAGTATTCACCAGAATTTGTTAATGAACTCATAATGCAAATTCTATATGCTTCAAACTCAAGTTTATCTCAGTAGTTCTGACTGTGTTTCAAAGTTCATATTATAGATTTTCTCAGCTTGATATACGCCTACTCCTTTATGTTGCTTGTTAGAAATGTATTTCTGAGTATATTCTTCTCATCTTCAGAAAGTTTGTGGTTTATCTGCTTCTCTAACCTTGCTTCTTTAAATTGGTTTGACACTTGTTAATGCATAATTTTTAAAAAGCAAAGATCATTTTTTCCAGGCAGTTATAAAATGAGTACCCAACAATGACTTTACCTAGCTCTGTAATTAATGGAGGGCCTACTAACATGTTAAAACCATTCCAAAGAGCATTTGAAACATTACACATACAATCAATTCAAAAACAATAAGAAAATGTTAGAATGAGATTTTTGGGTTATATGCAATACTGGTTAATGACCAGTGTCCTAATAGGTAGATAAACTTGGTTCATGCTGTTAATGTGTTCACTCTGGATTGAAATTATTTGCATCTCCACTGGATTAGCATCTCCATATTAATGTCTCCTGCTACAGAATTATACATTGTAAAAAGTTGTAAAACATGCAGCCAAACACATCCTGAGAATATAACAGGTAATCTCTAAACATTGGAATAAATTGTTAGAGACAATCTAGAGTCATGTTTCAAAAACAAAAAAAATAAAAAAATTTCATACTGGGTTTCTCATGTTTATTTATTCCTTCCCTATCTCTCTCATCCCCTCTTAATGCCAAATACTAGAAAGACTTATGTAGTTCCACTCATTCCATTTTCTCACCTCCCACTTACTCTCCAATCCACTGCAATATAAATTGCAGCCCCATTACTTTTTCCTTTTTTTGTTATGGTCACCAGTGACCCACTTGTTAGTTCCAATGAATATTTTTTATTCCTTATCTTATCTGACCTTTCAGCAGCTTTCAAATTTGACCACACATGCAATACGTATTTCTTCCTTTGGCTTCTGAGATTCAATACACTACTGGCTTTTCTCCTAGTTCTCTGGGATTCTTCTTTGCCTCTTTCATATGCTTATTCTCTGTTATCCTGCTGTGAAATGTTGGACTTTCTCTATATTGAATACTTGTCCCTCCTTTATTCTTCAATACTTCTCAGATATCCTGCCTGCAGGCTAATAATTTTAGTTACCTCCATTTAAAAACTATACCTCAGGGAGCACAGGGAATGGGGAAAAAATAGAACCAAGATACATCGTGTACAGGTATAAGTACCCAATGATAAATCTAAATGTATTGTATACCTAAAATGTACCAATAAAAGAATTTAAACAAAATATAAATAAATAAAAAAGAATGCAAATCTACTGTAAACCTCTCATCCAAATGAAACTATTGCTAACATTGTAATGTATATTATTTTAAATATTTCACTATACTTACAATTATATGTAACTACTAAGCATTTATATATTTATTTGAAGTAGAGCCAAACTACATAAAGTGCTAGAGAATTTCAATTTCAAAGGTAGAATATGGTAACTTTTAGAGCTTGTTAACTTTTTTAGAAATTTGCTTTTCTAGAGTCTAGAATTGAATGCCAGGTTAGGGTTTTAAACTATTTGTTATCTTTCAATATTTCTGTTCTGCTTGCCACTTTTCTGCCTGCCCATATTCACTACATAGAGCATTGGTAAGAATATCAGCTCCTACCCAGAAGAACTTGCAGTCAAAGATAAATGGTCACAACAAGGTTGAAGGGGCATATGAGCAGTGACAGTCACATGCTAATAATAAAAATGACTTTTTTCTATTTGTTCTTTTGCCTCTTCCATTTATTTGTTTCTATTTTATAGTGCTGGTAGAATATAAGCTTATAGCAGAAGGGATAATGGATGAAAAAGAATCAGAAATACATTTTCTATTTTGCTATGAACTTCTAGTTTAAGAATGGATGCACACCATATCAGACACTCAAAATTATGAGGGACTGAAAACTTGATTTCAAACTGAGAAATCACTAGTCCAGAGAATATTATATTATTACCACTTAGTATTTTGATTTTATCAGTTCTTCTCTCTTATTAGATTTAGATTACTAATGTAAAATAATGGTTCATGTATGAATAGTTCATGCTAAAAATAATTTTAGAATAATAGCAAGGAATAAATATATCTATAAGATTTATTTTGATTAAAGTATCCTATATCCATGTATTTCTGCCCATTTAGAAAATATGCTAGACAGAAGTTCCTATAATTGAGGACTGGCGGTGATTGACAATACTTCTGAGTTTATATTTCCAAGACTTTGTTAGTATTAAGGGAGCTATGTGGTCATATACTAAAAGTAGGTACAATGTAGAAGTGTCAGTATTAAATTAAGTATTTGTAAAATATCCTCAGGAAATATATGTTAAACAGAAGCCAGCTTTCTTGAAAGTAGCAGGACCATTCTTAGGGTAAGAAGGAGAAAGTCAACTGATGTCACAGAACTTCCTACATATTCAGAATAGGACCTTTCTTACATGAGGGTCAAGGACAATCAAGTTTTGCCCTTGAAAAATGTGGTAGAGACTAGTTCATACTCATCATACCCACTTCCTCTTCCTCCCAAGCACACATCTAAGGCTGTATATTCTACCCTTCCTAGCAGCTATGTATAAACTTGGGACTAAATAGTTGCCAGTAGAACATGGCCACATTCAGAATTGGCCCAGTAACACCACTTCTTTCTTCCCCAGTTGACTGAGTGGAAGTTGTTATGGTTTAGATCTGGGATGTCCCCTCAAAGCTTCATGTGTTTGGAAGGTGATTGGATCATGGGGGTGCTATACTCATCATTAATCCACTGATGAATCCATAGCTGAATGTGCTGTTAGGAGATGGGGTCTGGTCAGAAGTGGCAGGTTGCTGGAGACATGATCTAGAAGGGTATACCTCACTCCCTGGCTCCTTCCTCCTCTTCCTGAGCAGCTTTCCTCCCCTAGACCCTTCCACTATGCCATTCCTGCCTTGAAGTCAGCCAACGGTAGATGGAATCTTCTAAAAACCATGAGCCAAAATAAACTCCTCCTTCAAGTTGCAGGTGTCAAGAAAGTGACTAAGATAAAAGTGAAGGATTCTGAACTCTTGCAGACTGGAAGAGCTGCAAAATGGAAGGGACTGGGATGCTAAATCCCTTCTTGAAAGACTATCTACTCAGTACCTTCACAGTTATATCAGCCAGAAATTAACTTCAATTCTCTGAAATGAATTATATATATATATAAAATATATATATTTCTCTGAAATTATATATATATATAATTTTTTTACCCAGTGCATTCCTGGTGGGGCTACCCTTCTTGTCTATATTTTCCCACTTCTTTCTCTTCATTAGGCAAGTATTTGCTGTTTCCTAAATTCAGAGGTCTTTTCATGTCTCTTTACCTTTGTATATTCTTTTGCCTCTGCCTGGGGTGCCATTCTTTGACCTATCCATTTTGAAAAAAAAAATCATTTTCCTCCCTCAAGGTAAACTTTTGTCAACTCCCTCTGTGAAGTCATTCAAATATCTCTGCACTCTGTCTTGCCTCTTCCTTTATGCACTTATTCCCCTTCCTAGTCACTCATTTGTCAAGTATTTGCTGAGTAAGGCAATGTGTCAAGTCCCAGCAGAGTCAATGATGAATGATGCTGTCATCTCTCCACATAGGAAATTCAGAGTCCAGTGTGACTAGCATGCTGTCAGTGCTCAAAGAGTGCTTGTAGAATGCATGTGCCGGTGCACAGAACCAGCCTGCCTGGGATGGGCTGTTGGGAAGAGTTTCTTGAAGGAGTTGGAGCCTGATCTGAAATGTGATAAGTAGGAATGTGCCTGGAAGATGGAACAAAGGAAGCTCCAGGTGCAGGATGCAGTATAAATAAGAGCATAAAGAATGGCCTAATGTCTATGGAAAACTAAGAAGTAGAATATGCCCATAACAAAAGTGTCAAGAGGGTTGGCTAGGGCTGAAAAATAACCAGTAGGCAAGTTATTGTTTATTGTCTTGACATTCTTGCTATCTCTGTGGGATTCAAGGGCAGGAGCTGACAATTATTCACTTTTGTGTTCTCAGTCCCTGACTTTATACTGATACAAATGGTTGACAGCTGAGAAAGACAAGGATTCATTAACAGTCTTTCAGGCTTTCTTAAAAAGAAAATAGGTAATGCTCAACATACAAATATAATGGACTCAAAACTGACTCTGACAAAAACCTGTAGTGATAGAAAAGAGTTTTGTAACATCACATTTTTTTCCAAGGCCAGTGTGGAATGTATTTTGGTGTCCTTTCCTTCAGTAAAACAAGAGTAACAAAACTGAATTTGATAAAAGTATCAAGTCTAGAGCAGACTTGGGAGCTGAACTCCAGCAGACTGCATAGAAATCTTATATTTGTACAGATAAATTAAAAGATTTTAATGTTATTGAATAAAACAGCCTATACTCAGCAAAATAAGTACAGAGATGAGCCTAAAAATGGTGTATTTTTACTTTCAAGTAGAATCTAAATTACATAAATGAAGTCTAAGCCTTAGCAAGAAAGACAAAACAAAGACTTTATTTGCAATATACACCTTAAAGTGGCAAATATCCCAAATCTTTAAAAGATGTTTTGTCCCCTCCTCTGATCATAACAATATAGTAACAGGTGTTCAGTTTAAAGTACTAAGATGAAAGAAAAATTATGGAGAATTCCACTAATTTATGTAAGCAGTTAAATTTTAAAGTATATCTTTAAAGGTGTTTTTAAATACACGCCCATAAATACACTTGTGTTTCACTGTGGGTCTCAGACTACCTATGCTGTTTTATAATCTGGTATTCTACCTTAACACTTCAGAAATATTTTTCATACTGGTATTAATGACTACAAATACAGTAATTTAGATAGTTTGTACATACAATCCACTGCATGAATTCTCTACCATTTCTCAGGTAATCAGTGAATTTTAATTGAGTCATACTGCGTGCCAACAACTGTTTCAGACATTCAAGATCTATAAGGGGACAAAATAGAGTTCCTGTCATCCAATTATTTACATTTAATTGAGAGATAAGAAACAATGTATATATAAATGATTTCAAGAATTGGTGAGTGTTATAGAGAAGATTACAGATAATCATGTGCTAAAGCATGACTAGAGTCACTTTAATTTCTGGTAATATGGTGGACTAAATAACTTTGAATTAGCTTCTTTTATACCCTCAAAAATAGTTTAGATAGAATAGAAGGTTGTTTGTGTGGTTTTTTTTCAGTACCAGTTTGAACCAGGGCCTTCAAACTGAGCCTACATCCGCAATCCTTTTTATTTTATTTATTTTTGTATTTTGATACGGGGTCTCATTAAGTCATTAAGCTGCCCAGGTTGGGCTCAAACCTGCTTTCCTCCTGCTTCAACCTCTCAGAGCGCTAGCATTATAGGTGTGTGCCCCCAGGCCAGGTTGTTTTTTTTTTTTTTTTTTTTTTTGGTCCTAGGGATCAAACTCGGGTCCTTGCGCTTGCGCAGCAGGCGGCGAAACCACTGAGCTAAATCCCCAGCCCTGGGTTGTTTTTGTTTTTAATGTATTATCAAATTAAAAAGAAAGTAAGGAAAAAGCACTAAATTTCTCCAAGGCCACTTCCCATATGGTTTTAATGGCAATCCAAGGTAGAGGAGGCAAAGATGGAACCAATGCTAGAAAGATCCTAAGGTCAGAAAAATAATATCAGGACTCCCTCCATGAAAAAGAGGGCTAGAACCCGCCCCCCCGCACCCCCAAGGATACGATGAGAAAACATTTTCTGCTTGGTTTTTAAATCTAGGAGGAAGAACAAAACCGAAGTCTCTTGATAATTCATTACCTACCCTACCCTACCCTTGCGTGGGTTTGAGGTTTAAATTTATACCACCTGCATGAGCAGGGAAACCCTAAACCGAGACATTAGTACGGAGCGGTCTCCACTTGGCAGTGCCCCAACACCTGGCCAAAGCCAAAGAAAATACTCTTTTGAGTCTGAACTGACGCCCTTCTGAATTCCTACAGGTTTAAGTTGCTAAAACTGCTCAAATATACTCAATGAAGTATAAGGAATTTGCACCATTAGTGATATTGAAGGGACACGAAGGTTTCTAAATGCTTATGGATAAATGAAAAATATTGATAATTAAAGATCTAAGTATCTAATTTAAGAAGTTAGAGGGAAAGAATAGAAAAAAAGGTGGAAGGCAGAAATGAAAGAAACCACAGAAATTAATGAAAAGAATAGTGATACAGAGGTTCAGACATACCAGAAAGTAGGCTCCTTTGTGGACTAATCAAATAGAAAAACTTCAGAAAGAATGATCAACAGAAAAGGAAAGAAATTACAAAAATTATTGGAAAATGAGAGGTATACAAATTGATAGGGTAGATATTAAGATGATATTAATGTCATAGTATGAATTTGTTTATGCCAATGAATGTGAAAATTGTAATAAAATGGATAATTTTCTTTAAAATTGTAACTTAAAACTGATTGTAGAAGAAATAGAAAGGCTGAAAAGCTCTAAAACTGTTTCAGAAATTGGATCAGTATTTAAAAATCTACCTACCCAAGAAATAATGTGAAAGTTTGGGGTAGAAAGTGCTCCCTTGCCTGAGCTCTGAGGGTCTCTGAACTGGAACATTCCAGCTGAAACCAGAGAGGGGAGAAGGAGCAATCTGTGCAGTGATCTAGAGAACAAAGTTCCAAATGTGTGAGATACCAGGTGAAAGATATCTGAAGCAAAAAGGACAGCAATGAGGGCAGAAACAAATGAACAAAAAGGAATAAAATTGAATTTCTGACACTTATACATTTAAAATAGCTGACATTTATTGAGTTGTACTCCGGTCAGACTGCTCAGAGTTTTATATACAGGATTCCCAAGCCTCAAACACCCTCGCCAGGTGGATTCCTTCCCCATGTGTAGAAGAGGTGACTAAGGTTTAGTGAAGTTCATTGACAGAGCCCACAGACAGCTAGTGAGTGCCAGAGCCAGTCTCACACTGGTGGTTTGATCTAGACTCAAACCAGTCTGCCATTTAAGTCAGAGAGAGGTTTGCGTGACTTGCACTGGGCCTATGGAGAAAGTGCCCATGTGAATGCCACGTGGAGCAGGTGTGTCCCTGGGTCACTGCATTGCTGCCTGGGAGCTTGTAAGACGTGCATGTTCTCAAATCCCAGGCCTCATCCCAGACCTGCTGAATCGAAACTCTGGGGTGGCAGCGCAGGAACAAATGTTTGTGTTTTAATACACTCACCTCTAGCCTAGTTCATTTGGAAAGGAAGAATGCTGTGATGAAAATTACAAGGACTTACGAGTTATATAAACCTGAGGTTGAGTCCTAGTTCTGCCACTTCCTCTTTTATATATTTTAGTAGTGCCTGTTAATATTCCATAATGATGTGGTTTACTTGGGGAAGTAGGTACATCCATTTAACATGTCTTAATCAATTTCAATCTTATTACTCACCTCTTCCTTTCCTTTCCCTTTGTTCCCTTCTCCATTTCCAGAAATCTACCTCTTGGTTTCCTATCTTCTCTCCTTTATTTTACATATGCATGAATGTATGTATGTATATTTACTTAGGTTTCTCATATAAAAGAAAACATGCATTATTCAACATTCTGAGTCTAGCTAATTTCACTCAACATGCTGCTTTCTAGTTCTATCCATTTTCCTGCAAAAGACATAATTTCATTTTTCATTATGGCTGAATAATATTCCATTGTGTATATATACCAGATTTTCTTTACTCATTCATCTGTTGTTGAGCATCAAGGCTATTTACTCAGTTTAGCTATGGTGAATTGTACCACTTCCTCTTACATTATTTTATGCATCACTTAAAATCTTTCAGTTCAGGTCTTTTACCCATATAATAAAAATAATTATGGTATCTACCTTTGGGTTTTTGTGAAAATTAGCCAAGGCATATTCTTTCACATTTCTATAGCCTGTCTTCCCTTACCCTTTTCTCAGGAACCTCACATCCCCACTGCACACTGGGAAATATAAATTGTAAAGAAGATGAAAATTCCTAGACCCAGGACAACAGCTGGGTTTAAGACCAGGTAAATGTTAACAGGTGATTCTGAGAGAGGAGACCACTCCTCCATGTGGAATTGGGCAACTACAGGTTAACTGTGTTATTAGGCAACTATAGGTTAACTAGGTAATTATGCTCTTTGTAGAATGTACCTGAGAAGCCATGACAGCTTCTGTAATCTGTCACCAAAGGAGTGTAATGGACTCAGAAAGTCCTGTCAGAACTCTTTGCTCTCTCTTGTTCCACTGCTCTGCTTTGTGTAAATCCTACTTGCTATATTCCCAGGGAAATTCCAATGAAATTAAGCTTTGTAGGTGTTAAAAGAAGTATATAAGGAAGTGCAAACTTCTATTCAGGGCTCTTGGATCCAACAGGAGTCACTCACTGAGCTACCAACATCATTAAAAGCCAATTTTTGCTCCTATCTTAGTGTTAAAGAGTTATCTGTCCAGGGTCCTCACTGTTTCCTGCTTCAATTCTACTGGAGCAATATAATGGAAAAGAAGAAGGTGAGGATATCAGAGCTGTTTCTAAGGAAGCATGGTTGATCCTAGTCCCTAATCAGATATGGGGAATAGCAAAGCTAAAAGTCTGGACTTCTAGTTTGGCTGATGGGTACAATGTGGTTGCTGTGGGAAAAGGAATTTAGGAGCAGGAATAGGTTTGGGGCTAGGTTAGTGTGTTCATCTCTGCACAAGTGAGTTTGAAGTAGTGTGTGTGTGTGTGTGTGTGTGTGTGTGTGTGTAGGGGCTAGAACTATGTCAATGTGACAACCCAATGTTCTTTGTTCTTTGTAATTGAAAGGGCTGTCTCCTTCCTGTGGGTACTGATGCGACAGAGAAGGGTACTACTTGCCAGCATCAGGCCTTGCCAGTAATGCCACATTCCACAGACACCCGGCAATCATGGTCAGTGCCAAGTACAGCATTAACAGAGAAGTGTCATTCAGGAGACAGAGTGGGGAGACATCACTAATAAGTAGGCTAATGGAGCTTGATGAGTAGTGGAAATCAATGAGGCAAAAACTGCCTGCCTTAACGAAAAAGGCAAGAATTGAAGGCATGCCAACACACAGTTTATCTCAAGTCTGTGCTAAGTCCAACTCAGCAGGACAAAATTCACACCAGTGTAACGTCATCCCTGTTATTGTCACAAGCCATGTTTATGGGTTATAGGCTATGACCATCAATGCAGTTCATTAAATTCTATGATACTTAACTACCCATCTATGAAGGGCCAGGTACTATGCAAGATGCTGAGAATGCAGTTTTTGTTGCTACTCTTACTGTCATCCTCCCTATTATCACTCAGCATCACCCATAAAGTACCTCTAGATCTCATTAGACACTTGTAACCTCCTATCTTGCAAAATCACAATCACTAACCTAATTAAGAGATGTTTATCTGGTGTTCCTACCTGCTGTCCAGACAGCAACCAGCTTCTCTAGAACAAACATTCCTTGTGACATCTGAAGCCCAACCTATCTTGCACACAGACACCCAGCTAATGAACACAATTTGAACAAAAGTCTCTAGATCCCTGTGGCCAGTCTTTCTGTTGGCCTAGGAGCACCTTAAAAGAGGCCTAGATCCATAGGAACAAGGGCACGCAAGAGGACTACAGTCAAACACCCTGACTTCCTACCACCCATAGGACTAAGAACAAACACTTCACTGACAACCCTGAAGCCCTTAGCAAGCAAGTGGATCTTCCCCTCCCACAGATGCTAAAGAACTCCAGGGTAACCCCTAGAGTTGTATGTGGGTCTTTGTGTGTGTGTGTACACATGTGTATTGGGTGGGGGCTAGAACTGTACAAATGTGACAACCCAGGATTCTTTGTAATTAAAAGTGCTGTCTCCTTTCTGCGGGTACTGGTGTGACAGAGAAGGGTACTACTTGCCAGCATTAAGCATATTTTCATTTTTTGCTGTTTGCTTCATTCTAAAAATTCTATGAGGATAAAGGAATGGAAAGGTTTGAAATTGCACTGCCTTTCCAATTAAGGACTTGTGTAAAAGACCTTGCTCTAGTTTAGGCTATGTATAAGATCTAGCAGCTGCTGCCTTTATTATACGAGGTGATTTGAGCTAAACAAAATGAATCAGAACTGTGCTCTTTAAACAAGGGATATTATTTCTTTATCTTTGGCTGATAACAAAATGCTGGGAAAATTAGAAAGTAATAGCTACCACTGTGAATGAGAATAAGAAATAATCTTTTTATGCCTAAAGAAAAGCTTCCTACTCCCCTTTATTTTTGTAGGGCAGTACTGGAGCTTTCTGTGGGTCTTAGTATCAAAAGTCACATAAACAATCTTTTACACACTCTAGGAATCCAAATGTGCTCTTTTCCTGGGGTGTACATCCTCTGCCTTGACAGAAGCACAGAAAGAGTTTTAATCAGATTCATTTTATGTGCAGAAATTGGCTCTTTTGTCAGCAGGAAAGAAGTCCAGTCAAAGGGATACTCCTATAAAAAGCACCATAAGCATTTAAAAAATTAAATTACACCTTATAAGACTCAGCCTTTCCTTTCTTCCATTTACCCTCAAATAAATCACACAAACTTGGCAATGACCTGCCTTTTCATTGCTTAATACACTGGCAGGATCCCATGGAGGAGAAAAGCTGTTGTCCAATTAAACACTAAGTATACATTCAACCCCTGTTGAAAATCTGAAAGACGTAAAGGCCCAAGTGTCAGGGCAGCAGTTAGCACTTCCCCATGGCATTCCCTACTTTGCTTTGGGATTGAAATCTGTAAGGTCTGGTTGCTGCATTGATGAGACATCTTGGAGCTAATGGAAGATCATCTGTCTCGAGCTGAGAAGGGTCCACAGAATAAAGAAAAAATAATATGGCTCACACACTTCTAGAGGCTGAGAACTCCTGAGATCTGCAGCCTACAAGCTGGAGACTCAGGTGAACCAATGATATAGATCCAGTCTGAGTCTGGAGGCCTAGAAATAGGAGAGGTCATGGCATACATTCAAGTCCAAATCCAAGTCTGAAGACAAGAGAAGACCAAGGTTCTAGCTCACAGACAAGGGGGGGGGGTTCTGCCTTACTTAGCCCTTTTATCTTATTTAGCCTGCAATGGGTTAGATGACTTCTCTGACCCACAGTCACACATTAGGGAGGGCAATCTGCTGTACTCTGTGTCTTCTCAACTATTAATCCACTGCCACAGACACATTCAGAATAATGTGTAATTAAACATGGGTGTATCCTGTAGCCCAGTCAAGTTGACACATAGAATTAACTATCACATAGAGGCAATAAGGAAATGTAAGAAATGGTTGTACATCTATTCACTCAGATCAATTGAAGACTGACTAAATTCACAGATGAGAAAACGTACATTGAGACACTGTGGCTACCTCAGACTATTATTTCCTTCTGGGGAATCTGACGGGATCAGGCCAACTTACTTTATCAGTTTCCAAACAAGAACAAGATTGGACTGTAAGCTCCTCAGAGAGAAATGACACACCCTGTAATCCATTTTTGGCATTTTGAAGACCCTGAATTAAAACGGTTTTGATATCTAGCTCTGAGCTATCTTTGTTAAGTCATGTTTAGAGGTCATTGTGGAGTTCCGTTTTGGAAAGGGGTAGGGAGAGGAAGGGTCGAGAATAAAATGTAAATGTAAATGTCTTTGACTAGTGTTTGTGGTGAGTAACTCAGACTGTTCCTAGATGAATTATAGCAGTCATTTCCATTGATCACAAGGGTCTGAACCCTATGGAAAACCAGAATTTTACAGCAGGAAGCTTGAATTCAAGTGCTGGCTCTGCCATTTGATAGAAGTGAGATTTTGAGCATGTCTGTTAACCTCTGAGGATTAGACTGTGGTGAGCTTTATTCACCTATTAGATGAAGATAGTAATACTTGTTTGACTTCCTATTTCATCTGGTATTTGAGAAAGTTAAAAATGATAATGAAAGGGATTATAATACAATATAAAGTGTGAACTAAATCCATAATTCAGCAAAAATTTCTTGATCCCAAGATGAATTAAGCAGACTTCAGTTCTCAAAAATCTAACAATCTCATCTAATAATTGCCTCTATGTGCTGGCTTAGAAGGTAAAGCAAGCCCATGGAGAGCTAGAGACCAAAGGTATTGTTCAAAGCAAGAGCAATAGAAATAGCCAGCATTTCTAGAGTAAGTTCATGTCTTAAATGTGGTTTCCAGAAAGTATGTAGAAGTTGAGTGAAGGGTAGGGAGAGTTTCTGTCTGAGGTAAAGTAGTACCCATTCTGCCCTTCCCTCTAGATCTCAGACACAACTTTGAACATTCTGTTCCTGTGCTTCCTCTGGTCAATTTTCTAAATACAGCCTCTCTTCTCCATTATCACTTTCGAGAAGTTCAATAAGAAAACTGGAAGTGAGATTAGAAAATCACTTGTTTTCAAAAGGGAATTAGATGGCCTGATAGTTTCTATCAACCCAGTGATTTTTCATTGATGTATGAACATATAGATTATGTAAAATTGTCTCAAATGTGACTGCCCTTAATCACTAAATGACAAAATGTATGATGATTGTAAACTTTCACTTGCTTAAGTATGAGAAGACCAGTCTTCAGACCCCTTTCTCAATATTTCCAAGAATTCATGTGAATACTCACACATATGCCTGGACCAATCTTTCCCATTTCTTGGCATTGTTGGCCAGCCAAACCATGTCTTAGAGTCTCTGAAGTTAAAGCTTTATTCTTAAAACTGTATTTTTATTGACAAGAAATCTCTCAAAGCTGCAAATCTGAGCTGCCCAGCATGGTGCAACTGGAGATGTCCTGTGGCTGGAAACCGGGCTGTGCCTTAGGGCTGGGGTGCTTGCAATTATTGCTCTTGAAGAGTGAGCAGGGGACTCTGGATTTAAATGAAGCTGGGCATTGAGGTTGGGTCTCCAGTAAGGAAGCTTGAGTTCCAGTGTGGAACAGTACTTAGTGCTATAATTCTTTCCAGAAACGTGACCACACTTCTTCCAGCCAAGCAAACACAATACAAGGATGCCAGGGTATGGATGACTGTGGGTCCTCTACCACATCAAATTGGGACCCTTACTCTCCCATGTGCTTGTTCATGTTTGCTTCTGCTTTGGATACTCTTTAAGACTTTTCTCCCCTTGCTAGAGCGACCTCAATGTGCCTAACACATTTGATGACTGCTTCCCAGGGGGTAAGCAGGCTCAACCCCACAATGGCATTTATACCTAGTGTACATCAATGGATGAAGACAGATTTGCAGGAGCTGGGGTACTGCCTTCCTCTACTTATCAGAACCAGGTGACCTAGCCAAGGTGTCCAGTCCTGTTCTCTAGCCCTCCAGTCTCTGTTTTAGCTTTTAGAAACTTAGATTTCTTCCTCTGGACACCATCACCCCTGCTGATCGCTTATGTGCCCAATCTCAGCTTAACTGTCACCTCCACAGAGAGGCATCTTCTCAGTTTGTCTGGATTATACTGCTCTGCTTATTTCTTCACCACATTTGTGCATTTAGACAGCCTGTATTTATCTTTTTTATTTCCCTGTTTTTTCAAAAGAGCCTCTAGAACAGAAGAAGCTTTGTTGGTCACAGCTATAGTCTAGGATAGAATGCAATGCAATGCAATGTGATATAGTTAATATGCATTGAGCACTTACTATTTGTCAAGTACTGTGCTAAGTTCTTTTACATGTATTAACTCATGCAATCTTTTTTTTTATTACCAAATATCTTTTATTTTTTTCCTTAAATTCTTTTATTGGTACATTTTAAGTATACAATATGTTTACATTTATCACTGGGTGCTGGTACCTGTACATGTTGTATCTTGGTTCTTATATTCTTCCTCATTACCTGTGCGCCCTTCACCCCCTAACTCATGCAATCCTAACTATAAGGCTAAGAAATAAGTGCTGTTGGAGCTGGCACTGCAAAATGGAACTTTAAAAGTTAGAGTTTCTTCTTTCAGAAGTAAGTAACTTCTCCAAAATTCCTCCTGCTGAGCACACTCTCTCTTCTCCTCAGCCCAAAAGAAGTGACAAGATGCAGAAGCCAGCTCCAGGAGCCTGGTTTTGTTTTTTTTGTTTTTTTTCCACAAGAAAGAAGAGGATGAGCTGAAGAGGGCTGAAGTGATAAAGCAAGTGTGGAGATCTGCACTCTGTGCTCTTCTGCCCTCAGTTCCTTACTATAAGAAACCCTTGCCCACCTGCACATGGGAGAGGGAGATTTGAGGTAAATAGGGCCCTCCATCCCCTCGGAGCTAGCTTTGAATAAATCCTTTTTCCTTTTCCCCTAAATATATGGCCTCCTTCTGTTTTGTCAGCGGCCAACAGGCAAACGTGAGCATATGAGCCTAACTGGCTGGTAATACCACTGTATTCTCCCTTTCTGTAGTGAGGAAAACTAGGGCTAGAAGAGTGAGGTGATTTGTTCAAGGGCACAGAGCTGCTAGGATGCAAACCTGGGTACTGTGACTCCAGAGCTCATGCAATGAATGCTATGACAGATGGTTCCAAGAATGCTGTATATTGATAAGTTATTTTTTTATTCCAGGGCTAAGGCAAAGGGACTACATCTTGTTCTCTGGCCCACAAATGAGAACACAGCCCATTTGGCACACATGACTGGGGACATCTAAAGAACACTGATTCTAGCGGAAAATATATATGGGCAACTAAATAGCTATGGGCCACTTGATTTGCCAGGCATTAAAACTTACTGTAAAAATGATAAGAGCACTTAAAGCAGTATATACTAGTGGAACTGCATAGAGAAGCAAATAGCTCCAAGGGGAGATGAGAGCTTAATATCTGGCAAAGATGACATTTTAATTTATATCAAAAGCAAGTTTATTTAATGAATAATGTTGAGTTACCCAGAAAAAAACAGGATAACTACAATGTAACATATGCAAAAATCAGATGGATTATATATTCAAACTTTCAAAGAAGACAATAAGAGTATTACCAGAAAACTTGGGAGATTATATTGGGAGTTCATGCATTGGAGATATTTTTTGAAGATGATAAAAATGCAGAATTCATTAAGGGAAACATTTAAATACAGAAAAATTTAAAATGTTATAGGAAGAGGTATAAGAATCAAAATATATTGAAAAGCGTATTATACAAGTATTTTAAGACATATAATATATAATTTTTTGTATAATAATATCCCTATTTTCCTAATGTACAAGAAGGACCTCCTAAATGTTAAGGAAAAAAAGTTCAATAGGTGTAATCACTGGAGGTTCCAAGTAACAGACAGACTTGTCTCAATTTTGTAAGCAATCAGGAAAATGAAAATTAGAGAAATGAAATACCATTTTCCACACATTACATGGAAAAAACATTTCAGGGCTGGCGAGAATCTGAAAAGATGGTAGTGCTGACCTACTGCTGGTAAGAAATAACATTAAGAGACTGCTGTGTAATCACAAAGACACCTTGGCCCCTGTTAGAGAAATCAATGCAAGCAAGATAAGGGTAAATTTGAGGAGAAAAGATGAAAAGCTACATATCCATAAATTTACTACTCATTGCCAGAGATAGTATATTTGAGACTTTGGGTATTTATGAACTGATTGGTGCAAAAGATGCAGCTAGAGAAAAAAGGGGCTAAGGATGGAATCAGGAAGGTCATGAACATTTAATGGACCCACAGAAAAATAACAAGGAAAGTAGGTTAGCCCATATAGTGTTCCTGTATTTCATTGGTCGTTTGAATTGATTATTCATGCTTATGGTGCACAGAAGACAATGAACTTACCCTAGTACTTTTTCTTATTCTGTTCACACTTTGGCTCCTTTTTCCTTTCCCTGATATTAATCCTTTCATTAACACAATTCTGTACAGAGCAAGGATGCTAGACCTATTGCCTGGCTTCAAATCCTGACCTGGTCACTTCCTAGGTGGACAAACCTGGGCAATTTATTGAATCTCTTCACGTCTTTTGTGGACCTATCATGAAAATTAGATGGCCAAATACATGTCACACATTAGAACATTCAGTAAGTATTAATATTATTGTGAGTTTTGGCAAGTCTTCATGCTATTGATTTTCAAACAGTATCTTAACTTCAATGGATCTCACAAAATTCCTAGTAATAGATCTTTTAATTATTCTTTTTTACTCCCCCTTCACAGACAAGGAAGCTGGAATTTGGCTAGGGCCAAGCACATATGTCTTGCAGTGTAACTACACACTTATTCTACCTCTCCTAAAGTACTTAGAAAGATGTTGTGTTAGCATAGGCCAAGGCCACATCAGGGTCTACTTGCTTTTTTTTTCCTATTCAAAAGCTATCTCAACTTGTATTAATTTACCTATGAAGAAAACCCATCTAATCATTTTGCCTCCACCATTTCTCTTCTCCGTAGCATATATCTTACTGTTAGTGAGAATGTGCTGAGTCATCGGAGGTGTCAAAAGATTTTCCATCAGTGTCCTTTGAGATCTAGATGCATGTATTCTCTCTAGAACAAGTGGCCATGGGTAGGAGAACAGTCATGCCTCTAGGTAGCCCTCAATCCACAAACTACAGCCACTGGCTTTGATCCTCTCCACGAGGAAAGCTTCTTTTTCTTCTATGGGTGGTGTCTGTCCTGACTTTAAAAGGCCTTTTTTCTCATTCTGTGTGTGATACAGACGCTATTTCTTCAATGCCTGTCTGCCACACCAATACCAGCTTCCTCTGTGTTTACTGCCTGCTTCTTACTCCCCATGGGCCAGTGCTGCAGTTTGTCCTGGCTGTGGAGAGGCTGGGAGGAGGTGAGGTTTATCCTGTGATGCATTATTTCCTTCCACCATGAGCAATTCCTCCAATGCTGTCTCTGGGGGACATGCTGCTGCTCTTGCCTGGAGCTGCCCTGGTTCTTTGGTCTGGGCTCATGTACAACTCTAATTCAATTTACAACAGAGTTACATAACTGTTCCCAGTCTCCAGTTGACCTTGATGTCAAGCAGCGGTCAAGTTGTACCAGCCCAGAAAAAGAAGGAGTAGTCTCTGGTCGGCTCTCGAGAACATTTTAGCTGGGTTCCGGGACAGAATGTGGCACAGAAAGGCCAAACCAGACCAGTAAATTCTTTGGAAAGATTGAAAAGTTGATGATTTCTATAAGATGGATGCTGTTGATTTTCAGAGCAATCCTGTGTCACTCATCTGAGGGGGCTGTCTTCTTCTGCATGAATCTCTGTTAGCGGTGAGCCTTTGGCCTCAATAGCAAGTGCTCTTAGGAAGGTCTTCAGCTTGGAAAGCTCTCAAGGACAGACTCCAGCACATTCCTTTCCAAAGAGTCCTGGTTCTACTCAGTTCTAAATAGTGGCAAGAATAGCTACACTTGGATACTTTTGCTTCTTGTCTTAATAAGTTAGGAGACCAGGGATCATGAAAGCAAAAATATCAATGAACAGACTAGTCAAATTTTAGAAATTTAGTAAGTATGATATTTCTCAGAGAGCAGACTGTGTGTTAATTATGTTCTCTGCTGTCTCTTCATCCCACAAACAGTATTTAATAACATGGACTAATATTCAGATAATATTTATCAAGAGATGTATGATATGATATATAACTTACGGACTTTGGAAATTTACTTTTTTCTAGGTAATTTGTCAAAGTCTGTCATACAGAGGTTTTAAAAATTCTATTTTATATATTTATATAATCTTATGTGTTCTGAGCAAATATAACACTAATAAATATTGTATGACTGTGCACACGTCTCTATATGTCATGATCAATGACTGTTAAATAGTTGCTCATCTATGAGTCATATTCGTAGGCTGTGCCCAGATTTAAAGGTTTTGTCTTAAAAACAGTTCATTTGCATTAGGATGACCATCCTCACTGGCAGGACTATTCTCATGGGTGTGAGAGATTTATACAGTTGCCCAAGATCTCTTGCTTAGAATGGCCCTATGTTTGGTTTAGTGTTCTACTGTCATCATCTTGAAATCATAAATAATTTTTTGAAAAAAGACTCCATTTTTGTTTTCACTGACACCCCCACTCTATTGGGAGGTAATTCTCCCAAAAGAATAGAGAAAGACATGCAAGGTAGTCCTATCTTAATATCATTCACATGTGCTGACAACCTCGTGTGAGAACAAGTGCTTATTGACTAAGTCAAGTCAACACTATCAAAAAAAGGAACTGTCAAAGGGCCAGGGATTTAGCTCAGTGGTTCTGCCGCCTGCCCCTCAAGCACAAGGACCTGAGTTCGATCCCCGGTACCAAAAAAAAAAGGAACTATCTACTAGTTACAAATCACTGAATTGTATTAACTGATTTGTTACCCTTACTAACTACAGATGTGTGATTCATATATGCTTTGAAAAAGAATAATCATATATAATTCATGAATTTATTGATAGCTCATCTCTGCTTTGAACTGTCTGTGTCTCTTTGTCTTAATAATCTTTACCTGCCAAAATTTGATCAATTTTCTGGGCTGTGAATAGTCATAAATCATCCATATTACCTACCTTTATTTTTTTGACAACACTAAAATTTCCATTCCCAACTATCCCTGTTTACATTTTAGTATTTGATCAAAATCACTTTGTAGCTTCAGTGCATGTAATTTAGTACTTTAAAAAAATGTCTCCATGTCAAATTTTTTTTTCAAAATCTTGCTCCCTAGAGAGCATACGTATGACAATCTACATAATGTTAGTTTCTCTAATAGAATATAACCTGGAACTAGACACATCATAGCTACTTAGTTAATATCTAATTAATTAGATTGAACTAACTAGCAACTAGTAATTTTCCATGTACCATATATTAACATATGTAACAACTTTCACCTATTTCTTGGTTGTTGTTGATTTTGTGGTTATTTTTTTCTTCTTTTAGTTTCTTTTTTATTAGTGTATCTTTTTGATACATAATATTTACATTGATCTTGCGGAATTTTTATGTATCTTTTTGAAATAAAGGTGAAACTTCCTAAACTGTTGTTTTTACTCAAAAGAAACTCCACACTTTAAAAATGCCAACATAGGGCCGGGGATTTAGCTCAGTGGTTCCGGCTCCTGCTGCACAGGCGCAAGGTTCCAATAAACAGTACCGATAAACAAACAAACATGTCAACATATTAAATAGACTCCACAAGCTACTTATGTAAAAATGAATTTATACCTGTTTGTAATTACAAAATAGGCAGATGAAGAAATTTTAAGAAAGATCAAGTCTTCAAAACAAATGGTGATGGTCTGTCAGTAGATTTCTTTTTCCCGTGGTCTCCCCGTTTCAAAACACAGTATCTGCTTGCTTTGCAGAACCATCTAATGCCCATTTGCATCTCATAAAGTTCCCTATGTTTATAATTACAAAGGATATTCCATGGCAGCTTGTTTGTTTGTTTATTAAAACGTCAAGTCACTCAGCACACTGGGGAGCAGAGCAGCTTGGTTCTCCTGTGTGTCTCAATGCATAGAAATGAAGTTGTTGCTTTAAGTTGAGCTGGGGCCAGATCTGCACAGCCAGACAGTACTTAATTGCTTCGTTTTCTAGATAGGGATTTTCTGAAATATATTTTCTTCGCAGTGAAGAAAAAGTTTTAAAACTTTGCTTTCACTTCACACTGAGAGTAAGTGTGAAGAAAGCAGATGGAAAATAACGAGTTTCCTCAATACTGTCTTGGCGGGAGAAATATTTTTTTAGACTCCACCTTTTGCTGCATATTGCAGCAACATCAGGATTCTGTTTTTCATGAATTTGATTCTTGTCCAGTCTGCTTCATTCCCCTCTGGGTCCAGGAGATCATAAATGGGATGGTATCCTGTCATGGCTCCTGGATAACAATGATGGTCTCAAGCTCCAACATGTACAGAGAACCTAACATTTATCCTTACTCCAGCATATGCTCCTGGCAAACAGGGCTCTCAAGGACATGGCCTTTTGGAAAGGGGGTCAAGCATTTTAAGATGGTTCATTAAAAAAAAAAATTTCTAGTCCAAAAACAAACAAAAGAAAAAACAAAAGAGGAACTAAAACTGAGAAAACATGGAACACAAGGAAATAAAGATTTGCCACATGTAAACATGCTAATTTAGAATAACTAATCACTGGGGAATTAATTTAAAGTGTCTAGATAGATATTTATGCTGCCATAAAGTAATCTTAGGTCCACATGTCCAAGTTTAAAGGAAAAAATACGCCCAAGTGGAAATCAGGAGCCATCTTAAAAGGAGCTATATCTTTTACCATTTTTCACAAGAAAAATGCTTCATAAGAAAATTGTCTTTGAAAAAATTCAAAGCTTTACTTGCTTTAGGCAAATAAGTCTCTTTTTCTTATTTTCAAGGTTCTCAAATAGGGATCAAGTGACATAGGTGGTTCCCTTGTAATCATTCAGGTTTGCTTGATTTAAAAACATGTATTCTCCATAATGTTCAACTACATTCAACACAAAAAGCACCTATGCAAAATCTACATACCTTTAATAATGTTACTCATTTCTTAAAGAAAAAGGCAAAAAAAAAAATGAGGTTCTTGGAAGGGATTGGGAGTTGAAGTGATGTTGGGACTGGTGATTTCTGAACCAAAAAACTTGAACAACAAATCCTTATTTTGCAGTGAGCTGAGGGGATTCAACTGTGGAGGGCAACACAGAGAGTGAGAAACTCCTCTCAGGAAGGTGGTCTGAGTGGTCCTTGTCTAGTCTGAAACCCAGACTTGCTGCTGGTTAGCTGCCTCTAACCAACACTCAGCATTGGTAGCTTATCCTTCGATGTAGTGTCATTTTTCAGTTACTCTGGTGTCCCCCCGTGTAAATCAGAATTTGAATAACACCCCAAGACATAGAGAAATGAAATGAATTATTAACAACTTTAAGTGACAATTCAGGAAATTCCCAGGACATGTTTTAGTTCATTTGATTCAAAAAGATTCTACCATAAATTGTGTATGGGTTCAGGGGAGGGGTTTGAACAGTGTCACAAATTCAAACCAAGATAGATTGAGTTAGGACTTTAAAACAGATAAAAATTTTTGATCTAGAATACCCACTAATCCAATTTCCCAAACCTCCATCTTTGACTGTGGGAATAATGACATATCTGTTCAGGGAGGTTCCTCCAACGTTGTTTAAAGTCCCAAGAATCCCCACACTAGTTAAAGGCCATTCAGTAAATGAAGATCAAAGTTAGATTCAGGTGTTAATTGAGGCTCTTTGTAGATTCAAGTGATTACTTAGTTATATTCGTATCACTTCATATATTCCTATCACCTGGAGTCAGCACAAATACCACTTAAAATATATATCAATTGATGATTAGCAAATGTTTATGTTGATGTATTGTTATATATTATCCTATATGTTTACTATCTGTTTTAGAGGAAAGGTTAGCTCTATCACTTAATCATGCTAAAAACTAATCTTTTAAGCCAAAATAGTAAAAGAGCACCACAGTTCACTGGGTATCAATTAATCATACTTACAGAAACAACTCTAATCAAGAGGGATGCAATTAAATTGGGCTGGTAAATTAAAAGCTTCCTAGGGATGATGGGGAAAGAACAAGAATAATCATTTTGGATGGCACAGGTGGGGTGTGGGGAAACCTCTAAGGCATATGTGGTATGTACATATGTAGTATGACATATGACACATACACATGTAGTATAGCATATGTAGCATAAATAGGTGGTGTATGGTGTGTTTAGCACAGGCATGTACTCTGCCTGATCTAGGCAGGAAGTCCTTATTTGCCTTAGAAGCAGTGTGAAGATAGATTAGATAAATAAGGGTGGGGGCAGTAAACATCAGAGGATGGCCCCCAAAAGTCACAATGAAGAGACTATATTGGCACAATGCTGGGATGGTCATCTCTCTTCTGTGTGGTGTTTTCGACATCCCGGGACTATTTCACAGGCTAATAAGTGATTCTCTCCTGTTGAGATCTATGTTTGCAAGTATCTGCACATCACAAAGTACAGTATCTCACAGAAAATGAAAAACCTCACAGAGCTCTTAAGGTTGCTTCTGTCTTAAAGTAGAAGTACATTGTGTTTCATGATACAGGCAGGGTATCTGCCACTTGTCTCTTACACATTATGAATCACTAGATTTATGTTTATAAAAAAGACAAGAAGAGCTTAAAAACATTGTTTAAAAGTTTTAGAACTTTTTACAAAAAGAAAGAAAGAAAGAAAGGATGAATGAAAAATCAACCAAATTACAAGAAATAACTCTGTGCTTAGGAACTAATTAATCATGGTATCCAGGCGAGCCTGTCTAGCACTTGGTTTTCTGAGGTCTAAACAAAAGGCAAATAGGATCTTAGAGAAAGGAGAGCTTATCAGGTGTTTTTCTCTTCTTTTTTTCTTTCCCTTTTTAAAACAAAGGCAGCAATGCACTCAGGAGCCTCTGATTGAATTCATAAAGCCAGGCAATATGTTTAAGTGTTTGTTACTGTAAAGCTATGCTAAGTGTCAGAGCAAATCTTTTGAAGCAAAGATATTTAAATAAAAAATGCAATTTAAAGAGGATTGGTGGCCAGTGGTGGAAAATCCAGCTATTAATCCAGCTATTTTTCTTTTTCTTTCTTTTTTTTGGTACCGGGGATCGAACTCAGATCCTTGAGCTTGCACAGCAGGCAGCAAAACCACTGAGCTAAAGCTCCAGCTATTTTTCTTAATCCAGCTATTAAGTGCAGGACAGATTATGATAATCATTGGATTGCCACCAGTACTGAGGTTCTAGTGGTAAAAAAGCCATGTCAAAAACATGGACTGTGGGTAAAATGAACCTAAAGGAATATAAGAGATAAATATGAGACAAATTTTAATATTTCTCTTCTTACTTATGACTCTCCTGTCCCCATTATGAATTTTCTTGAACTAAATTGGTAAATAAATCTGAACAGAGAAAAATCTCAGATTTAGAGATAGCTGGAAAGGTCTAACTTAAAATCTAGACCTTGACACTTAGCATCCTTTTCTTCATCTGTGATAGAGGAAAATGACACTCTCAGAGCAGCATTGCTCTCAGAATGTCAAATGCACAGCAGAATGTTTGGAATGGATTAATCTCCCCTGGCAAACATAATTCTTCCCTTTCACTATTGGCCTTTCCCCAGCTGGGGAGCTCTTGAAAGGTCCTGAGAAGTCTGCCTCTAGCTCCTCACTTCCCTATTTTCCCTGGTCTCTCTCTTCTCCTGCCCCTCCTCAGGTCTGCCCAGACAACTCTGCTGCGTGGTTTTTGGGTTTTTTTTTCAGCTTTTAATTTTTAGTAGTACATGATTGCGTTGCATAATGATTACAGTCCTTGTGTGGAGTTGGTACATGTGGGTAACACTTCCTAATTATTTTTTTGTCTCTTTGTTTTCCCCATCTCTTGATCTTCTTCCCATTTGAACAAAATCTATCTCCCTATCTATTATTTATTTTTTATTTAAATGTATATATTTTATATTTGGGGTTTCTTTTATAAGAGAAATCTTGTTGTATTTAAACTTGCGTATCTGATTTATTTCACTGAGAAATTCCTCAAAAAACTAAAACTAGGAATTCCATTTGACCCAGCTAGTCTCCTACTAGGTATCTTCTTGAAAGAATTAAAGATATCATATTACAGTGTGGTACATGCATACTTATGTTTATAGCAGCCAATTCATAATAGCTAAATCTTGAAAGCAGCCTATAGATAAAGAAAATGTAGAATTTATACACAGTGGAGTACTACTCTGTCATGAAGAAAGACAAACTTGGAGTCATTTTTGGGAAAATGGTTGCACTTTGAGACCATAATGCTGCTTGTTTAGGTGACAAGAGTGATCACAGTGGCAGTGTGTAAGCGGGGATGAAGCCAACAGAGTGGAAGGGATGCAAGCTGTAGGATTTTGGAGGGAGTCTCTCTGCTGCTCTGAAGTGGTTGGGTCAAGTGCAGGGCTTGCATGGAGTTCCACTTCCTGTGGGAGCGGTTACTTTGCCCCAAAAAGGAAATTCGTCACACCTGTGTCTTTGCTGCCTGGCTGTACAAGAGAGTACAAGAGGCTGTGGGTTCTCTGCCATGCGGTGGAGGACAGAGGCTCAAAGAGAACAAAAGCAGAGGAAGGGTGACTGTCAGTATATCCTCTAGAGCTGGGATGCACAATTTATCTCCCATCTCTGGATGCCAGAACTCCAGATTCCCTGATGCTTGGTCACCAGGATTTAAATAACCTACTGCTCAGGACCTCAGGTCACCATCTGCTTCCTGGTCCTGAGGCTTTCAGGCTTGGATTGATTCATGCCACTCATCTCCCTGATTTTCCAGCTTGCAGACATCTGTTGTCTGTTGAGGGACTGCCTCCTTAATTGTGTGGGCCTGTTGCTCTAATACATCTCCCTGTATACTCATGTACTTCCCATTGGTTCTGCCTCCCTGGAGAACCCTGATGAATATAAGGTCCAGGGTTTACCCTTCAAAGCAGGTCTGGCCTAGTGAGGTAGGGCTGACATCCATAGGCAGAATGGGCACAGTGCCTAGGGTTCAAAGTGCTCTTAGGAGCCCACAAAAATGTTTTAGCTGCTTTTAAAATTAGAAGGAAAACATGAATTTTCAAGTAAAAATAATGTTTTAATATGTACTATTAATGTATTGTCCTTAATACCAACACTGTCATAAACAAAATTTATTTTGATTTTGAAGTAAGGGGCTTAGAAAAGCGAAATATTTAGGGCCCACAAAGTTCACAGTGTGGCCCAGGGACTGAGCTCTCTCCCTCTTTTTCCACTTGACCTGGCATAAGATAGTTTGCCATACCTATCTGGATGGAGTCTGCTAATTAGCACCAGACATATGCAAGAAAGAACATGGCAAGATGTCCACCTAGATTTTAACCCAAGGTACAATTCTACTCAATTTTTTCCAGACATTACTAATGGTCACTGACTGCCTATAACAGAGATGCACTAGACTATTTGATTGTTTCTCCTTTTTTTGTTTCAATTTCTTTTTATCTCCTTCTATCAATTTCTTGTGTCTGTTTTCTATCAAGTTAAAGTTGGTATGGAGGACCAATATTATAGATCTGCATAATTTCCAAAAGATTTGCCCATTAATTGTGGCTTACCTTTTCTTGGTTTTTCCTTTTTCTTTCCATTTTCCTTTGAAGTTTTTTTAAATTCTGCTTTATTTCCACTAGAAAATGAAGACTTATTTGGAATCCAAGAACTTTAGAATCAAACAAGATTTGTACATATACTAGGCCATGGGTTCAATAATGAAGTTTAGTTATAACAAAATCATGTTCTTCATGGCACTTTTTGGCTCTAGGTCATAGAGGTCATAGTGGAGGGTGATTTTGTAATATAATTCCAGGGCATTTCACCATAATTCATTAACTCCATATTCCTGAAGGTCAGAAGGCACAGACCCAGCTCTCTAAGAGGTTCTATAGTATTAGTGATGGTTATAAGACGAATTGTATCATCCCAAAATTTATATGTTGAAATGCTAACCTATAGACTGTCTGAATACGACATAGTTTAGAATTAGGATTATTGCAGACATCATTAGCTGAGATGATATCAACAGAAGCAGCCCTAACCCAATATACTAGTGTCCTTATAAATAAATAGGGGAAATTTGGGTAGAGACAAGCTACAGAAGTAAAATGCTATGAGAGGATAAAGGGAGAGATCAGTCCAACTGGGGATTTAGCTCAGTGGCACTGTGCCTGCCTCACAAGTGCAAGGTCCTGAGTTCAATCACTGGTAGCAAAAAAAGGGGAGAGATCAGAGTGATATTTCACCAATGGATGCAAATATTGCCAATAAAACACCAGAATTGAGACAAGAGGCATGGGACAGTTCTATCTCTGCTCTGAGAAAGCTAGGCCTGATGACACCTTGATTTCAGATTTATGCCTCCAGACCTGTGAGACAATACATTTCCATTTTTTATGCCAGTCACTTTGTGGTACATGGTCATGGTAATTCTAGGAAGCTAATATAGTATTAATTTAAAGCCCTTACATAAAACTTTAAAAGCAAATAAGACCAAATAAACACGAGCTTTTAAAAAAGTTTTCAGTGTATCGAAAAAAATAATATGTAAAAAAATAGAAAGAGGCTAAAGCCTGGTAAATATTTCTGTTCTGAAATATGAAAGTCATCTTTTTAAACTCACCAGGACAAGCTCCCCTTTGGTTTTGCTCATCATCTTTGGAAGGGAGGGAAGCTGGGTTTTTCCATGAATACCTCCTCCTGCTGTCTTCCTTTCCGGCCTGGGTGGTGACCATGCTGCTGTCAACCCTCTTCATACCACTCAGCTGTGGTCAGGTTTGGCCCTGGTTTCCTGCTGCATTTGGTGTGGCCCTTTCAACAGACTCATTTGCTGGCAGGTGTCCTGCTACCACAGACAGAATTTTTTGACCAGGTTGTGGCAATTTGCAATAAAAGGATAAACATACACAGAACTCTCTGTACTTTTTTTTATTATAGAAATAGTCAATATTTAGTACTCAAATGGTACATCATACTCATCTCTGAATTGCTCTGTGGGAAGCATTTTTAAAGGCGATATCCGAGTCCCAAAATAGACACAATGTAATGGCTTCAGAGCAGCTCTGAAGGTGAAAAGAGATTTTGCAGAGCCTTCTATAGCATCCCAAGTAGGGTGGTACTTTCCCCCACCCCTTTATATTGGTGATGCTAGAATTTAGGTCATCTACCTGTAAAATGTCTGAGACCAAATGTTCTCCCATTTTAACATAGGATCTTCACAAACATCCTTTGTGGGTGTCCATCCTATATGGGCACCCATCATGATGCAGATAGAAAAAGTTCAGTAATTAAATAGAAAGGGGATCAAATGTGGGGTGAAATGAGGAGAAATCCAGTTCTAGAACCAACAGCCTAAAAACCTGGGTCAAAGAGCCAATCTTGGAACCACAAAGAAAGGTTGAGGTTAAAGAACACATATTATTCAGAAAGAACCACCCAAAGACTCAGGATTCATTTATCTGCACATTCATTCACTAATCTACTGCCAAATACATGCACATGTTGTGCATAAAATGCTCCTGGGATTTGACTTCACGTAGTTCTCACTGGACACAGGAGAGGATGGCACAGACAAGTAAGACACAGTAGCACAGAGTAGGGAAGTAGAGGCTGTTACAGGAACTTGCATTATCTTGGTTATAGACATGCCCCTTAGATTTCCCCTAGACCATCAGGAACCAACACTTTGCCTTTCCCTTTCCCACTGTGCCATCATGAAGTCAATAGGTTAGAAGGTCATGGACTAGGTATTTTCAGGTACCTGGCAAATCAAAAGGTGTGTTCTAAGCCAAAAAGCAAAGCAAAAACAAAGACAAAAATTTAAAAAAACATAACAATATGATCTTTCTTGGTGATTCAGAAAGCCAGGATTTAGCAGAAGGTTCAGTATGTTCACTACCTGTTTCTCAATGGGACTCAGTGATTCATTGAAAAGGAAAAGTGACATTCTTTGGTTTAAAGTGTCCAGAAAAATTTAGAATTTAGTGTGTATTTTCCTTTGATTCCCTTAGAAAATTCATGACTCATTCTCTTTCAGCTAATCCATCAGTAAATCCTAAGGATTTTCCCTACAAAGAATATGAGAACTCTAAATGTGTTCCTCTTACACTGTAACTACCCTTGCCTAGAAAATCTTTCACCTTGCCTCTTGACTACTTCATAACTGATCTACTTTCCTTATGATTATAGCTCTACCCTCATGAATGTTTGAGTGAGTTTTTGAAAACAGGAATTGTACCAAATCAGCCCCTGCTTATGAGCTTCCCATGGCTCCTGACCATGCAGAGTACCTTACAGTCAAGCCCCAGCCAGCCACCCCAGCTCTTGTCATAGAAGGCTTTCTATTATCACTCTGTAATACTTTTTGCAGTGCACACATTCCTGTCTTAGGGCTTTTCTGACAGCTGCTCTCTCTTCCTAGATTCTTCCCTCAGTTTTCAAGAGGAGTCTCATGTCATTTGAGGATCAGCTTTGACGTTACTACTTTAAGGAGATTTGCCTGATTTCAGAATCCCAAGTATTCACCCAGTTACTGGCTCATTTCCACCTTCTAATTCTCAGCATAGCACTCAGTATTTTCTGGATCTTTCTTAATTTTGTTTTAGTTTTTATTCTTCCCCTTTCATGTGAGTGTTAGTTTCATGATAACCAAGATATTGTCTATCTTGATTGCTGATGGGTCCCTAAAATCTTGTACTTTCCAGGCATTCCATTGCTATTTGTCCAGTGACTAAACACCTGTCTGTCTCACTGTTTGCTAAGGATATGGAGTTAGTTACTTTCAGATTGCAAGGTACTTGAATTGTACTTAAGTTTCTTTGTTTTTCAAGGGCATTATGGAAGAATAGGACACAGCTTCAGGAGCTGCCCAGTTGAGCCACAAGGACCAGAAAGTTGTTCATAAGATGCCATAGACTCAGCAACCCCAGGACCCAAACTTATCCCTCAGCAGGAGGCATCTACTGCTTCCTCCTCCAGAGCTTGGGGCCCTTTCTACCTCTTGGTTTTAGAGACCATGCCACTCCTGCTCCCTCTCTGCTTGAGAGCCCTGCTTCTGGCTTCCTGGGGGATGCCCTGCTGGGGCAGTGCTGCTGCAGAGGTGTTGAATCATTCAGCTTCTCTAGGTTGGCTGCCTTGTCTCACCCAGACTGGAGGTTGCCACCCAGCCTCATGCAAATTTTGAGGCCAGGACACCATGTATCCTTTAAGAAGGAAGCCTCCAAACAGAGCTGTGCAGAATACAGCCAATCTGAGCTCCTTATAAGGGAAAAGTATTCTTGTCAAGTAATTCAGTGGTCTGAAGCATATCTTGGGCTTTCTAAACTCATAAACATAAACATGGGTGAAGAGGCCAAGCATCAAAACTATGCAGCTAATATATTCAGAGGGTTAATCCCAGTTCTGATCACTTTCCAAAAAGATACAACATTTTGAGAACATTTTATTTTTTGTTAATAAAATAAGTTGTTTGCAAAGGACTTAACTATAAACTGTCTATTTTTTTCTTTTAAGCCTTTTAAATGTTACTTACAGATCCATATGCAGAACTGAGGTCACAAAGTTATGGGTAGTTGAAAACTTGAAGAAAGTAGATACAGAATTGTCTGTAGATTTACATGATAATGCTATATTTTTAATGTCTCAAATGTAGGAGAATGATGCATTTGTTCTTAAATATTTATTCACTACAAACTCAATGTAGGGCAGTTTGGCTCAGCAATTCTCAATGAATTTTCATATGTGAGCAAAATTGTATTTACCAAGATATTCATTGCATTATGGTTTGAAGCAGCAAAAGTCCAGAAATAACTCCAATTCCTAAAAATAAGGGACTGTATATCATTAAAAGAGAATGCTCTATAGCTACTGACAAGAAGTTCTACCTATATATGTTGATGTAGGAATACACCCTCCAAAGTATTATTGTAGACAACAAGATATAGAAATATAGATGCCATGCACTTAATTATGTGAAAAAAATTCACCCTACAAAAAGAAGACTTGGGTGTCTTTGAGGGGAAGGGTAGATAAATTTAATTTTAGTCTGTAACTATTTTACTGTTTAATTTTTTAAAAATAGCATTCAGATATTACTTAAAAATAGGAAAAACAGAACTTTATTTTCATATGGGGCAAAAAATTATATATACTAGCTTTCCACTGAGTTTAGAAGAAATAGAAAAATCTGAGTAGTCAGTGTCTCCTAACCTTGAGAAAATCAAAGCTATCTCTATACTTAGAGAACTTAGTCTCTGCTTTTTAACCTACTCTATTTATATAATTTGTAATGGGAAGGACTTAGAAATTTTTAAAAAATCCCTAAATAAATTATAAGGATTAAAAGCATTTGCTATATAAGAAAGTACTTAATACCCAAGTGAATGTTCCCCTAAGCGAGAACTAATTAGACATGGACTTTCATCTTGTCATTGGGCCCTCCTGGGCGTGACACATGAATTATATAATTCCACAATTAGTGTAAAGAATGCTCTGCAATTCTTTCCCACTTTGGCTATTATGACAGACTGGAGGTAGAATAAAAATAAGTGACATTGGACTTACACTTCATACATGACCCTCATCTTTTCTCTTTTGCTTTAATTAATATTTACTTGTTATCTCTGGTGAATTAAGTAGACAAAGCATTAAGGTTAACTTAATATTTCAAATCAGGATAGAATTATAAATTCAGAAGTTTTGTTTTCTCAAATCCGAGTAGATAAAATGATAGATTAAAAAAATTAAAAATAAAAATATTAGATATTTTTATGAACCAGAAGTAGAATATCTGAGCTGGAGTTGAGAAGAATTGAGCTGGGGATGTTTGGGGCTCTGAGTCTAGAGACCAGCAGAAGACTCTGAGAGTTTGTTTGTTTGCTTGTTTTGTTTTGTTTTTGGTACCAGGGATCCTCTGAGGGTTTTGATAGCTGTGTGGCAATGGGAACCAAAATGGCCTGATGTTATGGCTGAGGGATATACCACTGGATCTTTTGGCATACCTCCTCAAGTCAGAGGCTGCAATGGGTTGTCCTCAAGTGTACACAAGGCTGAAATATGTCCAAGCGTATCGTCTTTAACTATACTGTCTATAAAGCTATGTGCATAAAGAGGAGGGACAATAAAGACTCAGTGCCAAGAGTTGAGCCATACTGTTTACCATTTGGGGAACTGGACAGGTAATATTTTCAATATTTTCCAGCACAGATGCCTTGATTATCTAATAGAAGATCTCTGGGTCCAGAGGAAGAGGGTAGAAGCAAGGTGGTTTGCAAAAGAGAAATAGGGAGAAAAACAAAACAAACAAACACTGCCAGACAGGATGAGGCTTTAAACTAATATGTCCCACACAGGAGGAATATAAATGCCAACAAAAACAACAATTGAGATAAGTTGATCTAAAGACAAAAGGAGTACAGCAATATGAAAATTAGTTTAGTGTTAAGGGTGCTGAAAATGCTTAAAGTCATAAAGGGAGAATACCTCCTCCCTCAAATGCTAAATAAAACCACTCAAGTAGAGAATTAGCATGTTGCCAAACAATCCTAAGGAACTGATCCAGGAGACAGTACAGAGAGAAAAATAGAATTTGAAATATAAAAGGGCAGTAGAGAAATGTGGAAGGTAAATTGGGAGGATCTGATAATATCCAACAGGAATCCTAGGAGACAAGAAGAGGAGGAATGAGAGAGAATCAGTACTCCAGGAGGAATGGCCAAAAAGGGGTCCACAATTAAAGAAATGCATAACTTTTCAGATTTAAAATGCTCATGAAGTGCTGAGTAAAGAAATCCAGGCCTAGAAAATGAGTTGATGTTTTATATAAGCATAAAAAGAAAAAATGTATAAGCTACTAAAGAAGCTAGATTACAAATTGAATAAAAGCAGATTTCTGTCAACAACAGTTAATGTTAAAAAGCAATAGAATAATATTTTCTATGTTCATAAAAAAATTTCCAATGTAAATTCTATAATCAGCTAATCCATTATGCAATAATAAGATATAAAGTCTGCAGTAATGTATCATTCATGACCATTGCTAACAAGCCACTCATTGACATGTTTCATGGAGAGAAGATGACCCAGAGGAAAGTTTGTGATGTGAAGTACATCAGCAGCAGAGGAAGTTGGTAAAGTCCATTAGGATAGATTGCATTTTCTAAAAAATGTTATAGGACATTTCCAGTTTGTCCTATTGTATAATCTTGCAATATACCCTCCAACAAATTGAGTTCATCTTTCCTGCCCTTGAACTTTGGGAGATTCTGTGGCTGCCTTCCGAGGTAGGACACAGCAGAGAGTGGCACTGTGTGACCAGCAAGGTTAAGGCAACCTGACTTGTGTTTGGCTCTTTCCTTCTTGGGATGCTGCCTTGGGAACCCAGCCACCACACCCTGAAGAAGCCCCCAAAATCCCACATAGAAAACCATATAGAAGGAAACAGAGAGAGAAGCTGAGACCCATACTCAACAGCCAAATTCCAACAGAGGCCTTTACAATGTGGAACAGAGAAAAGCTGTCCCTAATTTTTCCTGCTTGAATTCCTGACTACAAACATCATGAGCATTCTACCGATATTTTATGGCATTAAATTTTGAAGTAATTTGTTTCAGAGCTACATTTACTGAAGCAATTGTATATTTCACTTTTGACTGCTAAGATTTTGATAACTAATGATAATGATGATTGAAACAAGGAGCACAGAAGGTAGAAAGTAGAAGTTGTTTAGTGGCTAGGTTTGTTGCTTAATTTGGGAGAAAGCTAAAGATGCTCAATAAATTTATGTTTTGTTAATTTTTTATAGTTACACTTGTATGATAATCTTTGGGGGAAAAACATTAAAGAGAATAGAGATTCAATCAATGGAATCCAATCCAACAGTGAGAAAAAAAGGAGGGGGAGGACAATCATGAAAACTTCATAAATATATGCAATCAGAACCAAGCAACATAACAGTAATCAATTAGCTGGTTCATGTTTCTTTTCCTATTCTTAGAGTTCTAGTTGATTCAGTGGTGGTGAACCTATGGCACGAGTGCTGTTTGTATCATTGAAAGTTCTAAAAGGCTCATCATCACTGATTTAAGCTATATGAAATTAAAAATATAAAGAGTGATAGACATAACACATCTCAGTTTTTAACACAGTCTAAATTTTATAAAGTTGTGCTCTCAGTTATGTGATTCATTAGCCACTTATTGTGACTAATGAGTATATATCTTTAAAATATTGCAGATAGACTCAAAGATTAAAGAAAATGGTTTTTACTATGCCTTGTGTCATGATATTTTAGAAAATTATAAAGTTAGATAGTGAGATACTTTCAATAGTTAGAAAATGGTGTCACCACAGTGATTGTTAAAATTAGCTTTCTAAAACTCTCTACTTGGAAAACATGTAGTAGTAGTTAAGTAGTTAAGTCTTAAGAGTTAAGTCTAAATCAGACTTAATAAAATAACTGACTCCTTTAGGTACAGTGGTTTGTTACCTCCACCCCCTTTGGTGCTGGGAATCGAACCCAGGGCCTTTACACTGAGTTATATACTCAAACTTTTTTAAATTTTTTATTTTGAGACAGGTCCTCACTATTTGCTAAATTGCCCAGAATGGGCTTGAACTTGTGATCCTTCTGCCCCAGCCTCCCAGAGTACTGGGATGGCAAGACTCCATCACAAGACCTGGCTAACTGATGTTATTTTATTTAGGAACCCCACAAACTAAGTAACTGCCGTTTGTACAGGTAGTGTTTGGTTTAATTTGCCAGCACCTGTTACCAGGACTTCCCATTGCTGTCTGCATCTGAGACCCGAGTGATTCCCTAGGGGGCAGTACTGAGTACCCCAGCCAGCTCTAGAGACAGAGACAGAGAGACAGAGGTCACAGGTCTGCTTTGTAGCAGTGTGCTGCACCCTGTTCTTCTGGTTTCCATGCAAGGGGATTCAGGAAAGGGGGCTGCCAGGTCAGAGAAAAGAGGAAAAAGATCTGAGAGAGAAGCCATACTCTTGATTATTGTTTTGGATGAGAAGCAAATTTTGTCTTTTCCTCCAAGAACTATAAAAACATTTACTAAAATTGTCACTTACTAGTCTTAGTTCAATATTGATTTTCACTGAAAGTTAACTTTATATGTTCTCTTTAATCAAGCAGGACACTTTTTAAGGGGTAGAACTTTATTCACCTTAGTATTTTCATCACTTAATGTAGTGTTGGCAGATTGTAAAGTCATAAATGCTACAGATGAGAAGGAATTAATTTTCTCTCTAAAATGAGAAGCCTGCCCAGGGAAATTAGGCACAGAAGCAGAGTGAGAAATCTAAGCCTTGTCCTCTTCTGTCCTCCCAGGTCCAGTACATCTTCCACAGCCACACTCTCTAAATACAGACAGCTGTGCTCAGCAGCCTTCAGATTCCTGCCTGGGAAGCCTGTGTCTTGCCCACCAGACTTGAATGGAATGATGTCTATGGTGTTGGCTAGTTATAAAATACTGTAACAATGATCCAGTGACTTTAACATCAGCTAACAATTGCAAGGAGAGAAAGAAGTTTGATGAGCCAGGCGTGCTGTGAAAATACTCCTTAGGTTGCTGACTTTTGCAACTATAGTATTTCTCTATGTAAAGGAAATATTTCATTTTTTCTACAGCTCTCTGTCCTTGTAACAATTGCAAATATTAACCTTGAAAGAGGATTACCTATTTGCCATTATCCTAGTAATTATTTATTTATCTAACATTACATGCCATTTCTTTTTAGTCTCTGTTAATAATTCAATAATCTTGGGTAGGTTATCCTCCTGGAGCCGATAAATAAGGGGCAATAATTTTCCTTCTCTTCAGCATTATTCCCTGTCTATTTTATAAACTTTTCTGAGGTAAGGATAGGATTTTTGCGGAACGCTAAAAATCAGCAACTATGTAATAATTTACGAGTAATACCCCAATTCTATAGTTATTTTCTCTGAATAGCTTAGATTCTTTTTCCTCATTAGAAAGGACTTACAAATTCATTGATCAGGATATATTTTCATGCCTTTCCACCTTGTTCTTTAAGGGGTTTGTGAAGTTTTCCTTACATTTATTGCCTAACAGACTAGAAAGACAGGAGAGGAGGAGTGGCATAAACAGCTGAATGGGCTGTTGATTGTGATTGACAAAGGCCTGCAGTGTGTGCGCAGGGAGACAAAGAGACCTTTGTCTGTGGGCAAACATGTGACCAGCTGCCCCAGTTTGGTCAGAGCAGTTCCATTTGTTAGTCCACTTTTCTGGATTTTCTTTGAGATTCTATTAACTTGGTCTTCCACCCCCCTTCGCATTTACCCCTAATCATCCTTAGGGAAAAGAGCAAGAAAGAATCAATTCTACCAACAGCCATATGTTTCCTCCTTTAGGCTTTTTGTAAAACTGTCTCCAAATATTTTTGGTCATAGATTATATCAGGACAATATATCTACTTATTTATAAAATATATTCATGTACTCCTTACTTTGAAATTCTATGCTAATATGTTACTTATAAAACACGTAAGAGTATGTATTAAAAGAGAAGCACACAACTTATATAAACAGAATTTTTCTCAAGATTCCCCTGGACCTTAATACATCATCCTGTGTACTTCCATGGTGTCTTCACTCTGTTTTAGAGGTTCATGCTGAAAAGATAGTTGTGAGTTAATTAAAGACATGCATAGTCCAGCCCGAGGAGGTACATCCTCTTCTCGACATCATTTGGGATGTGACAACCAAGCAGCTTCCCCATTCTCTTTGGAGGAATTTGCAAGAAAGTGTCAGAAAGCAAGGGCTCAACCTCAGGTTGGCAGAGACCTGAAACCTACTACCAGATCTATCATTCACCAGGTCTGTGATTCTTAGAAAGTCCTTTAAACTCCGAGTTTGTCATTAGTAAAAGCATTAACTTCCCTACTTCTCCTATTTGTTCTAAATATCGAATAAGGAATAGATTTGCAACTGTTTCATAAAGGGTATCATAGAATACAAATATAAGTTAGTATTGTCATTATTGTTAAAAATTGTCCAAGGAAGAGTCATTTTCCTTCCAGTGTTTATTGTACTGGCAAAACTGTTTCAACATACACTGCCCTCCAGTTTGTCCTCACTATGATATAGTGAATGATCATTGGTAAAACTCCTAGCCTTTTAGTTTTAGATTTCAATGAATACTTTCTCAATTCTTCCTTCCAAGGTTATAGAAACACTAAAGGTAAGAGAAAAAGAAAAATTTTAGAGTTCAAGGAATTTAAGAGATCATCTCAGTATTCTTTTTTTATGAATGAAGCTCAGAGAAGCTAAGTAACACATTGAGGATCACATAGTTGGCAAAGGAACCATGTTAGAACCTGACAGCTTTATTTGAACCTATTTTGGAATCCAACTTTTCCCCATGGTGCTCTTTTAATACCTTTCCTTCACTCAGTGCTGCCTCTTAGGGCTGTTGTCCACCATCATGGTTCTCTAGAAAATTATTTACAATTGCTTTTTAGCTTTATCTTTCTCTCTAGTAATTCTCATCCTGTTTGAATTCATTCTATGTCTCTATTCTTCATCATGAAAGATTCCTTCTCTTTCCAAGTCTTTATCCTTACAAGTCAGTTCCACCTCCCAAACAGTCTCCACTTCTTTCTAACTTCCGTGGGACTCCTACTCTTATTACTTTTTTAGTTTCCTGAGACGTTTCTTTATCAGGAAGGATTTCCTTGTCTGATTAGTTGACCAGAGGTGGACATATAAATTGTCATGGAAAGGCCTGTCTCTTACAAAGCTCTGACAATTGTGTGAGTCATACAAGGTAAATTAACCTTATCACAGATGGTAAAAATAAGAAAGTAAAAAGAATCTTCTCACAGAAATCTCACACCAGAAGTAGGTGTATATACTTAAGGGAGGAGAATTTAGAAACGGGTGTTAGAGATGGGACAGGCAGAGGTTAGACGGATGTATAGTCCTCCTGTCCCTATTTCTTTCCCAGGGTTGTCTTCTCCAATCAGGGGGATCTTTTTTCTTTTTCTCCTTCTCTTCTTTTAGCTTCAGCCTCTTTCCACTTCTTAACCCATCCACACACACAAAATCTCTGATTTAATCAGAAATTGTGCTCATCAGATATTTTTAGCATGTCTTATTGTTCCCTATCTAGGTCATTTTTAGGTGTTTGGCAGAAAAAATATGTTCTGGAAGTAAAATATATTATATCTTAGGAGCTGTGCTTCTAGTAGTGTGAAAATAAATTCTTGAGCACATTTAATAAAATGTCTAAAAATGAAGTCTTGGAAGATAAAACAGCCAGAGATCCTAGGCAAAGGGCTGGTGAGATTTTTTGTGATTTCTTTGTATCCTTCATTTTATTTTCATAAAATATTCACTTGGTGTCTAATAAAATCAGAACATAAATAACAACATCAGCAATGAAAGTTTTGAGAACAAAAGTTAATTACATATACTGTTACCAATCTGTCTTTTACTAATATCTGGCCATTGAAATATTACCCCCCCCCCAGTTTGTGCGTGGAAGAAGGGGCAGTATTGTCTAGTTTGCTTTTTTCTTCACCTGAGGGTTACATAATATATCTGACCCCAAAGCACCTAATAAGGCTGCTAGCCCAGAGCAGGTGTTCCATAAATGGTCTCTGAGCTTAACTGACTGGTGTTCAAGGCCAGAGTAACTATAGTCAAGAGGCTGAGATGTTTTTTGTCTAAATGTTAATATTAAACACAATGTGAATTGAAGCTTAAAAAAAAAAAACAAGGAAAGTAGGAAATGATGAGCTAGAGAAGAAGTTAGGACCTTAGACATCAGATTCAGAGCTAGTCCTAACTATTTCAAGAAGTGAAAGAATTCTGCTGCCTGCCTCATAAGCGCAAGGTCCTGAGTTCAATCCCCAGTACCAAAAAAAAAAAAAAAAGAAGTGAAAGAAACAGAAGGCCAGTGCTTCTTGGCATGTATCATAAGACTCAGAAGACAAGAGTTCTGCTAAGTAATCACTGGAGGGAAGTGAACTTTGGTACAAAGATGGAGGAGTAGGGCTGGGCAGGAGGGGCTCCAGTAAAGAAGGAGACTGGATTTTCCCCATCACCTCCTCTGCCTTCCCTCCCATTCTAGACCCTGGACTTGGGGTCCCACTTAGGGCAGGGAAGTCTGAACACTATTAGCAGGCTTAACCCACCAGAATTCACTGAGAAAGAGAAGAATGTAATGACACTGGCCTCTCTACCTCTTGCTCCCCAACTCTGCCAAAAATTAAAAATCTCTAATGGCAAAAAAAAGATCCTTCTGACTGGTGACCTCTGATTCTGCATACAGCACTGTACAAATAGTACTGTTCTACTGCAGGCCTATGTTATAAGGAAGTCTTTTGCTCTAAGGCAAGTGTGTGTGTGTGTGTGTGTGTGTGTGTGTGTGTGTACAGACAAGCTTTAACCTTGGGGAAGATTTTTTTCTTGCTATAAATGGAAATTAGTGAATATCGTAAGATCATATAGTTAGCCATAAGGTCAAATAAACAAACAAAAAAAACAACAAACACCTACCTTAAATGTTCAAAACTCACCTTCAAGTCTCCTTTAACACTTACCAGGTACCTTCTGCTTGCTTTGAACAAAAGCTTGTGTTTTTTTTCTTATCTTAGCATCACCTGACCTTAATACTTTCCCTTAAAGATCCTCCAAAGCCAGACTGAGCTAGTTTGAAAGCTCCATGTACCAGAACTTTCAAAGATCTGAGATCTCAAAAGCTAAGGTGATTTGCAAAACTTTCGTGATTATCTTCCTGAAATATTCAGTTGTCCCAAATATTCAGTTGACTTGTTCTTCTTGACTCCCCCCATGCCCCATCAGTCAATCATCAATACCCAGGTCTAGAAACCCCCAGTATCCTCTATCCATTCCCATCCATTCTCTCTACACTGAACCCTGTGTCTACATGACACATCTCAAGTCTTCAATATTATCCACTGGAATCTATGCTGTAAAATTCTTCAAAAATCATCCACCAGAAATTTATTTGTCCACATCATTCTCCACTTAGATATATTCAAAGACTACATATCAGCTATAGAATTGAGGCTCTTTTGCTAGGCCTCCAGGGCCCTTAGCACCTGATACAGTACCAACCTGCATGACTTCATTACTTGTTACTTCTTTACTCATACTCTATATTTAAACAATATCAACTGTTTATAATTCGCTTCATAAGTTGTCCTATTTTATGACTTTTTGTGTTTGTTTATGCTGATCGTTCCATTTGGAACATCTTTCCCACCTATTTTAATTTTTTACCCTTCAATACCCAATTTTTTGTTTGTTTGTTTGTTTTGTTTTTTATTTTTTTGGTACTGGGGATTGAACTTGGGTCCTTGTGCTTGCAACACAGGCAGCAGAACCACTGAGCTAAATCCCAGGCCCACCCAATTTTTACTCTATCAAAGAAAGTCTCCCCCAAACCTCCTATACTTCCGTAACACAGCGAAAGATTTCTAGTTCAGCACATAGCAGTTGTATTGAAATTATTAAATTTTCCACTAAGTGTCTGTTCCTCCTATAAGACTCCAAGACTTACTAATACAGGCACCGAGATGTATTCATCCTTGTAGTTTCATTGCTAATATCATCTGACTTTTGGTGGAAGTTTGTTGACAACTAAACAGGTGGAAGTATCTGAACTGATGGGGGTTGGAGGACTTTATATTTGTAAAGAAAGAGCTTAGACTCTTGGTTATAACACTGCAGACCAAAGGAGCTGCAAATTCAGGAAAGCATTAACATGGGTGGCAGAGCAAGAGTAAGAGAAGAAAGTGACCACAGGGTATGGAGGAGGGACTTACATCATTGGTGGAAGCAATGAGTGGCCTACACTGGCAACCTCCAAGTTGGTGCCTCCTTCTCACACCCCTGTTCCCCAAGAAGCATGTTGTCTGGTTGAATATTGCTCATCGTTGGACTTAGACTGTGACCCTTCAAACTTGTTTAATCGGTGTTCATCTATATGAAACAGGTATAAGTTCAGGGAGTGTAATTTCCCAAACAAATCTTATTTGGCTCATGATTAAAACATATTCTAATGAACTTAAAGGCCAGCCTTAAGAAATCAACCTATCAACCCTGTTATGAAAATAAAAGAGTGGAAAGTAGAACCTGAATGATTTACCTAAGATAATAAAAAGTAGAGAGACAGATTTTTTTTTTCAAATGGGAAGGGGTATCAAGAGAGGGAGAGGAGAAAAAGGGGATTAAAAAAAGGAATTAAGATGTATTATATACACGCACCAACTCCAGACAAGGAATGTAAACATTATATACTGCAAATATGTACTAATAAAAAAATTTTTAAAAAGAATATTTTTGTGTGACTTTCGCAATTAGCAAACCAAACCTAGTGGGCACAGTGAGCTAGCTTTCATTTCCTATCCAGGAATCAGTAAGCCATGGGAGATTGCGTTGGCAGTTTTAGATCTGGCTCAGATAAAGGCTTGCCTAGCTGGGCTTTGGTAGATAGCAAGATTGGCTTTCTTTTATGATCAGGTGCATACAGTAGGTAGGCAGTGGGAGTTTAAAGTGATTGTCATTCAATCTCCCATTTTATGAGATACCTCTTTAAATGTTATCCAAGTGATTAAACTTAGCAAGTTCCCATCATCCAGTTCAGAGGGGAGTCAGTAGAAAAGGGAGTTGCTTCTTAGACCTCATGGTTGCATTTGGCTTCGTGATGGCTGCAAAGCAGTCCCCTTAAGAGAACTTCAAGTTTTCTAAACCAGTTATGGACATGAATGTGCAGATTAGCAAGGGTAAGACATATCTGAAAAGCTTTCAAATCTATTTGAATCTGCATTGACTTCAAATGTACTCAGTGAGCCTAGGGCTTATAAGAGTCTAGAACTATGGTTCCTGGAGGCCTATGGACCTGTCGATAGGCAAATATTTCCACACCAAGACAATGAAACACCCATAGCCCCAGCCAATTAACACAGCAGCTCCCCCCTCCTTTCTCACACTTCTGGGCAGAGAATTCACCCCAGGAAAGTATAGAGTGAGCTGGCACAGCAGGATGAGTTAGCCCTAACAGCAGTGACAGAAGAAAGAGCAGTGAGATCAAGACTAATAGGAGAGTAGCAAAAGGGAAGTGAAGTTTTGAGACAAGAGGCAAATCTGACAACCTTGCATTATGCTATCAATGCTAAACCAAGGGAATCTTACTCTGTTGTAGACTGTGGGAAAGGATGACTGATTGTGTCTGGTTTCCCATGTCATTCTCTAGTCATTGAATCTCTCCAAATATGAAACAAATGACCTACTTTGTTTTTTTTATTTTTATTTTTTAAATTTATATATTAATTGGTACATTTTAGGTATACAATACATCTATATTTATCATTGGGTGTTTGTACCTGAACATGATGTATCTTAGTTTTTATTTTCTTTCCCCATTACCTATGCGCCCTTCACCCCCACCACCCTTCCCTATTTACATAGACATTGTTTCCATTTTTTTTTTCTTTCTCATAATTTTTCCTTTCCTTTCTTCCCTTTTCCCTTCCCCTTCTGCCACCCCTCCACCTTTGGACCTTTTCCTATTTCAAATTATCAGTTATTCATTTTAATCATTTTCATCCTTATTTACACTTTCAGTTTCTCACACTAGAGATACTATTCAGTATTTACACATGTGTGT
>NW_004624815.1:1842433-1860576 GCF_000247695.1 Heterocephalus glaber
CTTGTGTTTAGGTTTTGAGGCTCTAATGACTCTGAGGCTATTTTATTTTCCATATAGCAGGAAGGAAAACTGATTAGATCAATCACAACATGTTAGGCCAAATGTTACAATCAGCAATACCATAGCATCAAGCACAGCTTAGAAAATGATAATTTGTGGTAGTTATTAATCTATCCCATTTAACTATGTGAAGTATAATCCCCTGTGCCTCTGGAGTGAGGGACCAGGTAGCAGAAGAGCCGTAAGGTGGGGGGAGGGGGAAAAGATGGAATTGGGCCTTGCAGGCGACTGGGCAGCTGAGCAGAGCACAGGATGAAGGTGGGGCTCCAAGCCACTCCCAGGACCTCACTGTGCTGTGAACATGAACCAGAAAACAGCCAAGGAGCCTCAGGCTGCTTGGCCGACCCTCGGAGCTAAATGATGTACTTTGGAAGACATGCAGTTGATCCTAGGCAGAAAAGGGGCCTGATAAAGGCTCAATGATACACACAGCTTTTTTGGGGTGCTGGAGTCTCCTAGTGGTTTCTAGGTTCTTCTTGTCTTGAACAAAGAATTGGACAAATCAAGCTCAAAAGATAGCAAGATTTTATGTTTATTAAAGGTAAGAAAAGAGACATGCTTTGCAGAGTGAGTTTGAGCCAAGTGAAATTAGGAAAAATGTATACTGTAGAGCGTGAGATTAGGCTACTGTAAAAGAACAGGGAGCTCAATGAGCTTGAAGCTCAATGATGACTGGCTTTTTGTATCTCCCACTTTTCAGGCTGACATCAGGTCTAGGCCATTCTATCCAAAACTACGGGAGTTCTCTGGAGAAGGATTAGAGACAGCAATGTCTGATTGAGCAGGATTTTGGGAACTGCTCTGCCCACATGTCCTGGAACTTTGCAATTAACAGGTCACACCTAAATCCCCAACCAGTCTGCCATACCCTAGTCTCCTGTCTCACAACTGGATACATTTAGAAATGTAACTTTCCTAAAAGGCATCCTCTGATACTGTGCCAGTGTCTTCCCTAACAGTGTCTTGTGTTACCAGACATGTGTTCCTGCACATGACACTGCAAGTGTGAATGACAGAAGTGTATATCTGTGTGCCAAATGTTTGCCCTATGCAGGGCCCAGCCATTGGTGCCACCCAGCTGCTAACCCCAAATGAACGCTTTCTCTAGAACATGATGTGGCCTCCAATAAGCTCTGAAAGGATTGGAGCTGGCAAGACCTCCAAAGGAAAATGTCAGCAACGAAGTTGCTCTGTCTGAGTAGAGAATTTCTAGTGTTTGGTCAAATCATAGATAATGACAAAGACAGTAGGGGTCCACTTCCCTGCTCTACTCTACTCTTAATATTTGATGTAGAGTGAATGGTTGGTTATGCTGAGGCTATCCTCACATCTCCTGTCTCATTTAATCTCCTGGCAGCTCTGGGGTGAGTTTGGTGTTTCCACCTCAACCTTGCCTCCTTCCACTGTTGTTCACCCCTTTGGCCACTTTGGTGTCCTGGTAGTTTGCCCCTTGCCCTTGGGCCTTTGCAATTGTACTTCTGACCTTGAAGTTCTCCTGTAGTCTTTGTAAGGAGAACTCTCTGGTTTAGGTTCCTCTTAAACTTCACAACTTCAGAAAGGTCTTCCTGATTATTGCCTCAACCCACTGTGTCAATCCACTCTCTTCTATTCCTATATCTTTTTTCACCTGACACTGACTTGTTTTTCTTCAAGCATTTTTTAGCTATTTAAAAACATATTAATTCGTTGTGATTAATGTTTGATGCTGTGGTCTGTGTCTACTCCTAAGACTCAGGATTCAAATGGACATGGGCTTTTTCTGTCTGTATTGATTTCTAGTGTGGAGACAGTGCTTGGTGTATGGTAGTGGGTTGTAAATATTTGTTAACTAAACTATAACTAATTATTTGTTAACTAAAGTTGTAAGAAATATGTTTTGTTAATTGGCTTGATCCACATTATTCAGGCAGAGAGGAAGAAATAACTCAACCAGGTCTCTGGATTTCAAACTCCACACTATTTCTTGTACACAAGGTTGCTTCTATTACAAAACTAATGCTTGGTTTTAATGATTATTCCAGAGAAAAATAAACTAATTCAGGCAGGAAGCTTGAGGCCACTGTCACAGTTCTCATAAATTGGAACTCACAAATTATGGGACATTTTATTTATTTATTTTTTAATTAAGTTTATTGGTACATTTTAGGTATAAAATACAGTTGCATTCATCATTGGGATATTGTACCTTTACATGATGTATCTTAGTTCTTATTTTATCCCTATTTCCCTGCCCTCCCTTCACCCCCCTCCACCCTTCCCTATTTATAGAGACTTTGTTTCCATTTATTTCTTTTCTCATATTTTCTCTTTTCCCTTCTTTCCTTTCCCCTAGCCTTCCCACTTCCCATTCAAATGATATAATTGATAATGTGAAATAGGAAGAAAAGGTCTAAAAGAGTTGGGACATTTTATTTTTAATCTTCCTAAAGTTGAAAGCAGCAGTTGCCCTAAGAAAATGCGAAGCTGGAGACTCCAGACAACAGCTTCTGGATGTATGGGGTCTATAAATCCTCCGTGAATCTGGGTGTTCCCATTAGCTCCCCATAACAGTATTATCATTAGTAGGCCTCCCACGAGACAGAAGCCTTCTGTCTCCACTGCAAGTGAACAAATGATAATCCTTTTTCAAGTGTGTTGCTCCATTTATCACTGTACACATGGATTAGAGTGACTTTTCTGACTCCTTCATGTCCCCTACAAAGAAATTTCTTCCTTTTGTGATGTACTGCACTTGATGTATACATCTTCTGTTTCTCATCACAAAATCTACATATATATAAAAGAGTAAACATAGTTTTAAAACCCTATTAAGTATTTATTAAGAAAGCTTTAAGCATTTCTACATTAAAGTATATTATTTTTCAGATGGAGAGTGATAATATGCTCATTGTATAAAATTTGAAATATGAAACTAAATGAAAAAATCATTCATAGTCCCACACTATATAATTCTTTAATCAGGTTCAAAAAAGGAAAAATTCTATTGGAATTACATTCTGTATTTCATTAAATTTATAAATCAATATGTGAAGAATTAGCATGTTTATGATATTTAATCTTCACATCTGTAAACATATATTTCAATTTTTGTGTATTGTATCTCAGTATGTATATGTGCATATATATATATATATATATACTCTGTATATGTGCATTTACACAAGCACACATATTAAACTTATGAAAGTATTATATGAAGAAAACACAAAACTTTACTGAAGTATACAAAAAAGATCTGACTATGTACCTAAAATTATATACTATATATGCATAGTTTACATTACATAAAAATCACTTCATATATAGTTCTATGTTTTTGAACTTGAAACAATTTTTATATCCATTATATTCCATCATATGAGTGCTGCATACATTATTTAACTGTTGTCCCACTGCTAATTCTTTAGGATTTTCCAAGTTTTTAATCTAAATAATATTTACACACTTCTGTCATTTTAATTTATCTTGCCATTTGCTATAGCTTGCATCTGGAGTGCCCAGAAGCTCAGGCATTAAGGGAGTGGACATTATTAGGAGGTCATGGAATGAATGGGAGATGGGGGCCAGTGAGAGCCTTTATATTATTGGGATCATGCCCTTGAAAGGGATTGTGGGACCTCAATTCTTACTTTCTGTCCTTTTCCTTCCTGACCATGAGAGGAGTAGTCTTGGCCCATCACACACACCTGCCGTGATGCCCTGACTCTCCCACTGGAGGCCTAAAAGTAATGTGTCTGCTTAATTAGAGATAGAGCTTCCAAGACTGTGAGCCAAAATCAACCTTTTCTCCTTATAAGTTGATTATATTAGCTTATAAGTTGATTATATTAGATTATAAGTTGATTATATTAGTTAGAAGGCTGACTAATGACCATTGTTCTCATTTAGTCATTGCCAATTTATGGGCAAACATTATATCTAACTAATTTTAGTTCACATTTCCTGGAGTAATAAGGTTCACAGCTGGGAAAGCAGATCAGCAGCCTTACTTGTGCTTTTGCATAGTTCCCATTTTCAGGTCCTGGAATTGACTTGATTAGGGTAGTTTTAAGGACACAGTAAGTGGAATATCAGTAAATATTCAATGACTCGTTTACTAGGAAAGAGGTAGTGGCTAATTCTACTAATTTCTGTAGTACAAAAACTCTCAGCATGCCCATTTCAGGTGACCAAAAGGACATCCTTGAACACAGAACAGGGGAGAGGTATATTCAGTGAACCCTTATAAGATGAAACAGCAGCCTTCAGCTCAGCATTATGGCTAAAAAAGGAGTTTGAAGCTAGCCAGACATGGGCTCCTAGGCTTATTACTTACTGGCTTTGTGATCTTGAGCATGTGTGTCGTACAAGAGCATTATGAAGTTTCAACAAGATGATTAAACTATTTAGCATAATTCCTGACCCAGAATAAAAGTTCAATAATAGCTGTTATTTTATATATTACTGGTATTGTTTATTTTTTTGTTTTATAAATTATTTCTATTCTTTGACATTTATATTTCAGTATATTGCTGTTTTTCTTAGTGATTTTAATAAGCATTTTACATATTGAGGGTACTAACCATTAGAAATATTTTGGGTTATTTGCATGTTCTGCTTCTTAATTTTGTAAGCTTTTAAGCACATAGAAGTTAAAAATAAGTGTTAAGATAAGTTGATCTTTTCCTTCATGATTTTTTTTTTTTTTTGTAACAGGGATTGAACTCATGACCTTCCACTTTCGAGGCAAGTGGTGGAAATACTAAGCTAAATCCCCTGCCCCCATGATTTTTTACTGTATTTAAGCTCAGCAAAAAATTTATCTCATCAGACATCATATACATTTTCAGAAAAAATTCTCCTGTAGTTATTTCTCTGATTTTATTTTATACATTTACCCATTTATCTTAAAATTTATTTTGGTATATGTTATGGGCAAGAAATTAATTTTTACATCTGTAACTTGCTAGCTATGTATTGGTGCTGTGTGCTATGAACTTAATCTCTCTTTACCTCAGTGGAGCTGTAGGGAAAAAGGAACCCTTCTCTACTGTTGGTGGGAGTGTAGACTGGTGCAACCACTGTGGAAATCAGTATGGAGATACCTCAGAAAACCAAGATTAGAAGTCCCATTTGACCCTGCTGGCTATCTTTCCAAAAGAATTAAAAGAATCATACCACAGCAATATATGTGCATCCATGTTTATAGCAGCATAGTTTGTAATAGCTAAAACTTGAAATCAGCCCAGTTGCCTACCAACTGGAGACTGGATAAAGAAGATGCATTTTTTTCTAAAATGGAGTACTACTTAGCCATTAAGAATGAGAAACTAGAGACATTTATAGCTAAATGAATGCACATTGAGGCCATACTCTTAAGTGAAATAAATAGGACACACGTGTTAATACTGAATAGTTTCTCTGTTGTGAGAAACTAAAAGTGTAAATAAAGATCAAAATGTATAATAGATAATTTGAAATAGGAAGAAAAGGTCAAAAGGGGAAGGGAATGTGGGAAGGGTGGGGAAAAGGAAAGAAGGGAATGGAATTAATATGAAAAAATGAAAAAAATGGAAACAAAGTCTTTGTAAATAGGGAGGGGTAGAGGGGTTGAAGGGGGAGGGCAGCGGAATGGGGAAAAAATGAGAACTAATATATATTGTGTAAAGATACAAATTCCCATTAATGAATGTCATTATATTGTATACCTAAAATGTACCAATAAAATTAATGAATTTTAAAAAATGTCAATATCATCTACCTCATAAGTTTGTTAAAAGAAACTGAATTATAACACAAAGTTCAGAGAACAGAGTCTGACTCACTGGAAGGTCTAGATAAGGTTAGCTACTATCATCATCATCACCAGCCATCACCATCTTCATGGGTTTCATCTCTATTTATTATGGGGTTTTTTTCAACTTGAAGTTCTTTACATGCAGGAACAAAGTGACCCTGGGTTCTGTCCTTCTGTCCAGCTTTGACCTATTGATTGTGAAGACTCTGTTATGGACAGATTCAGTTCTACAAAAACAGTGCTGGAAGGCCACTGGACAGGTCCTTTTCAGCAACACAGAAATTATTTAGACAAATTTACTCCAAATAAAGAGATGCAGTTGCTCTATTAACACCTGAGCTTTACTAGTCAGACTGGACCAGGCTGTGACTGCAAGTGCCCAGTGGAAAGATATCTGCCCTTCCCCAAGTTTCCCACTTGTAAACAGAAAACAAAGCATGTTGCTGTTCCACAATACATAAATGTACTTTGGATAGGCACTCATTTGGTTTTTGTTGTGAATGAATGAATACCTTGTCTGATTACTCAGTAAGGTGTACATGGCTGTTATAAGATGTTGGCTAGGGCCGAGGATTTAGCTCAGTGGTGCCGCCACCTGCCTCGCAAGCACAAGGTCCCGAGTTTGAACACCAGTACCAAAAAATAAAAAAATAAAAAAACCCAAAAAACAAAAGATGTTGGCTGAAAGTAGGAAGACCAAACAGTGTTATCCACTGTACACTTAAAGAAGGGAGTGATGGGTCAGTACAGATTGAGGGGCATGGACAGAGTAGGGAATATCAAGGCAGCCCAGTCTGCTTAGGGCAGTTGTATCTCATCCCCCAAGCAACATATTGCCTCTGTATAGGGACTTTTTATTAGAAGGTGCCACCGCCTGTTATGACAAAGATTCTGTGTATGCTATTCCTCCTATACATCTCTGAAGAAATAGTGCATACTCTGGTGGATGCTGCCTTAGTTTAACATTTCATTTCCCGTTTTACCCAGATAGTCAAATGGGTGACAGTGGGTTGCTCTTCCTTCTAGGGATGCTTGATTAGTTACTGGCTTTCTTTAGTATGTTTTCTTTATCTTCAATTTTCTGCATTTTGAAAGTGATATGTGTGTGGATTTTGGTATTCATCCTGTTTGGTGTCCTCTGAATTTTCTGGCTGTGTATGTAGTTTAGTGTTTCAAGGAAATTCTCAGTCATGATGGTTTCAAATATTTCTTCTGTTCCTTTCTCTCTTCCACTTCTGGTAAACCCATTGCATGTGTACTATACATTTTTTAGTTATCTCACAGTTCTTAGACTGTTCCAATTTTTTAGCCTCTTTTTCCTCTTTGCTTTTTCATGTTGAAAGTTTCTACTGATATTCCTCAAGCACTGAGATTCTTTCCTCAGCCTTGTCCAGTGGATGAGTGAGCCTATGAGTGAGCTTCATTTGTGTTATAGTGTTTTTTATTTCTAGCATTTTAAAAATTCTTTCTTAGAATTTCCATCTCTCTGCTCATCTCACCTATTTGTTCTTCTGTGTTGCACATTAGAGCTCTCAGAGTTATTTTAAATTTCTGGTCAGATAATTCCAACATCCCTGCCATCTGTGAGTTTCGGCAAGATGCTTGCTTTGTCTGTTAGGATTGTGTTTTTTGCCTCTTAGTATGCTTTGAAATTTCTTGCCAAAAGCCAAACATGATGTGTTGGATGAAAGGAACTTCTGTGAATAGTCCTTTAGTAATGTGTAGTACAGTGTGGGAGTAGGGAAATTATCCTAGAATCCTGCAAGTAGGTCTTAGTCTTTCAGTGAGCCTGTTCCCCTGCCCCAGACTGTGAACTTGCCAAATACTTCTCAGTTCCTCTCCCTTAAGTGGGTCAGGCTGGCTACAGGTGGCTGGAGTTGGGTATTTTTCTTCTCCAAAATTGGTTAGGCTTTGATTAAAGCCCAGTAGGTTAGGTGCTGGTAAAATAGCTTCTCCTAATGGCAGACCTGGTTAAGAACAGAATGTTCTGGGCTATTTCAAAATGGTTATTTTTTTCTCACCCTGCCAGGAGCATGCCCTCGTGTTCATATCATATTTCCTTTGATATTCACTGTGGGAACCTGGTAGAACTTCTTGAGGTAAAACTCACAAATATGTGGGGGTTTCCTATAACCCTCAGACTTGCCCACACGAACCCATTAGAAATTCATCCTTTACAGTTCACATTTTCCTGCCCAGCCCTGCTTCCCACAGAGGTTTGTGCTCTGGTAAGTTGTGATTCTCTGCCTCTGCCTGTCTGTTTTCCAACTTTGCGGCAGTGGTTTGCCCTGTGACCTTGCTTCTCAGAGGACTCTAAGAGGAGCGGTTCATTTTTAAAAATTTGTTCAGCTCTTCACTTGTTAGGACTGAGCAATGTCTTCCAAGCTTCTTTCATGCCAGACTGGAAATCAGAAGCCTGTTGGTGATTTTTTTATGCTTTCCTAATCATATATGACACATTCAAGTGTCTATGTTTGTTTTATTTTTTCTATGTAAATTACAGAATACTCTACTGCTTTTGGTCTCTCACTTTTATATTTTTAAGTAAGAAATACATTCACAGGCCGGAGATTTAGCTCAGTGGTTCCATCACCTGCCTTGTAAGTGCAAGGTCCGGAGTTCGATCCCTGATACCAAAAAAAAAAAAAAAAGAAAGAAAAAGAAATACATTCACGTGGTTGTAAAAATCAAAATGTATGAACTATTCTCTCTCATTCTCAGTTACTCAATCTCACTATAGACAAAAACTATTACTAGTCTCATGTATACTTTGGAATGTACATAAAATATAAACCAATAAAATAGGTAAGTAAATAGTTTTCTTTTCCTAAAGGCTAAAATAATGTAATCATTGCTCTTCACTTTGATGTTTAATAGCAAATATTGGAGATCTTTCTCTACAATAAATAAAAAGCCTCTCCATTCTTTTTTAAAGTTATATATTACTTGAGTTATTGATGTGCCCTAAACAATATTGCAATGCATTTTACATAGATCCTAATTCAAAAGTATAAGAGAATGTTTTCAAGGTGAATTCATGAAACAATTTCTTCTATATCAGTTTAAGGATTGTAGTCCTGTGAAGTGTTGCAATTTAACAAAGATTGCCTCAGCACATCTTGTGTGTTTGGCATTACAGTTAGATATGAGAAAAAAATTTTAAAATAAGCAAGCCTTGTTTTGAGGCACCTGATAAAATACTTATTGGCTTATTTAAATTTCAGTGCTTATAAAGAAGTTTAAGTTCTTCTTTAATTTTTTTAAGATACCAGGTGAATTTAGAATAATATTGTCAGATTGACTTGGTTATTGTCTATTATAGTGAAAAAAATCATAGTATCACTTTGTGTTGGATAAATATAATTTGTCAATTTAAAAAGAATAATTTCATCTGATTTAAAAAAGAAAACCCTGTTAGAATTTCAAGGAAAATTGACTAGTGATGAATTGATGATAATACTGTATTTATATTAAAATAGGGTGTGTGTGTATATGTGTGTGTATTACCTAATTAATGGGAACTATATAAGCATGTTAGATTATATACCTATAATTTATGTTTTATATGTACATTTATACATATAAGTATGGCTATTGACACACATTTCTGTATTTTTTCATCTAGGAATTTTTCTATATAGTACTATATCTCATATACTCCTTGTCTTATTCTTAGATGCGCTAAGACAGACAGTTGTGGCCAATCATACCTGTCCAGATTACCAGTTCCCTGAAAATGGGAACCTTTTCTTTCTAAAATGCCTTGGCCCTGGCCAAGTGCCTTCTTTATCTTGATCAAATGAACTCAGGTTCTTTGCTTTGTACATGGAAGCAGTAGGCTAGCATAGAAATGTCAGACAAAGCCCTCCATGATGTTTCCAAGAAACAGTAAATTTTTCTTTACTGCTTCATATCCTGATTAGGAGGGATGCTACTGACGGGTGGAAATAAGAATATGCAAGAAATGATATACGGCAGCGTCTATCCCATGTGCACACTGAGAACAAGCTTAACGACTTCAGAACAGTGCAGTAGCATCTCCAAGAAAAGTACCTTTAGTCTTATTTTATGTAGAATCCCTGTTCACCAGGAAGGACTATAAAGGCATAAAGAGATAAGTCATCTGTCTATGGTTGGACGTAGCTCATTAAAATAGGGGGGTAATAAATATTCAAATTCACAAATATACCTGTTTGATATGAGAAGTTTAAACTCTCTCTGGCTATAGAGTTAAGGTGAGGGGGAAATTAGATAATTATCCAGTGGATTTAATCAGTATAGATGATCAATATGAAGTATTCATTCCAAAGAATTCTTATGAGTAGCAGCAATTTTAAACCAACTTATCTGGAAAATTACTTCAACTGTCTAATAACATTTCCTGATTATAAATACCCCTATTTATAACTTTCAGTTTATTGCTTTGCAAAATATTTATATTCTTTAGGCTCTTGAATGTTTCTTAATATATTTAAATAAAATTCGACACAATTTATTCATAATTAGTGAGATCATATTACTTCTACATATGTGTGTAAGCTTACCACAAAACCAATTTAAATATTTTAATTAAAAATCTAATTTGAAAAATAAATTAATATAAAAATAAGATAGTTATTTATATCTTTATGCAAATGAGCCTTAAATGTTTGTCTACTTAAGAATAGGTCAAATATACGTTTATATGAAGAAGTGTATTAAATTCTCAAGTATATTATTTCATAAATATTTCTGGGAAGAAAGTATAAAAGACATGAATAGATGATGGCATTGAATACTTTCTATTTTTGATTGTAGTAATACAAATTTTATATTTATCATCTTAACCATTTCTAAGTGTAGTTCACTAATGTTAAATTTATTCATACTGTTGTATAATCAATCTCCAGATCTATTTCATCTTCCAAAACTAAGACCATATTCACTAAAGGACAATTCTCTACTTGTCCTTTTCCAGGTTCTTTTAACCACCATCATCTACTTTCTTTTTCTATGAATTCGCCTAATCTAGATACCATATGAGTGCTATGAATAGTATTTATCTTTTTTTATAACCGGTTTATTTCACTTAGAATAATGTCATCAAGATTATTGACCATGTGTCAGAATTTCCCTCCTTTTTAAGTCTGAATAATATTCGTGTGTGTGTGTGTGTGTGTGTGTGTGTGCGCGCGTGCCACATTTTTTTCTGGTTATCCATTCATCAGTGTAGCCTGAGTTGTTTCCACCTCTTGAGTACCATGAAACATGTGGTTATAAACAGGGATGTGTGAACTTCTCTTGAAGACCCTGCTTTTAAGTGTATTGGGCACAGAATGGCTAGGAAATTCTATTTTTAACTCTTTGAAGAATGGCCTAGCCACTGCCTTTCATAAGGGTGTCAAATCTTCCACATCTTCACCAACACTTGTTGTTTTCTGGGTTTGTTTTGCTCTTGTTTTTATAATGCCTAGTCTAGTGAGTGTGAGGTAGTTGGTAATAGCTTTGACTTACGTTTTCCCAATAATTAATGATTTTAAACATCATGTCTACTCATATTCATTGCCCACCTTTTAATCAGGTTATTTGTGGTTATTATTGAGTAACTCATTTCCCAGAACCTTCTAATGGGATCCCTTCACATTTTATTTTCTTCTGTGTATTCTACTCTTATTTCCAAACTCTTGCCTTTGCCCAGGCTATTTTTAATCTTTTGTGAAACTCCTCTACTCATTTCTGTCTACCTAGTATTTGTTTTCTGTTACATAAAGCTCCTGTCAACTACTCTAATATACACAGATTTTTCTTTGTTTTCCTTTTGCCTATGTAATGAGCAAAAACTCTTGGAACTGTAGTTCCACATTTAATTGTTCTATATACTTAGGTTTCCCAGAACTGTAAACTCCTTTAAGAACACAGCCCTATGTTTTCAAAATTATAATACCATATGAAAATAAAAGATACCATGTTTATTTTTAGAAGCAAAAGAGTTTGTATGTGCTTACTGGCCTGTATATTCAAATCTCTGGAATTAATTCAGCATAAGTTATAGGGAGTCATCTAAAAGATGCCTCCTAATAATGAAGAGAGCCACTGGCTCTGCTCCAGTGAATTCCAAATCAAGTTATTTATCTTCTCTGCACCCAAAATCTAGCAAGAACATCCTCTGCTTTTTAGGACATTACTTAAATGAATCCTTTTGATCAATGCATCCAGGATTAGTTCCGAGTCTTTCAAAATGGTAACAGCCCGCACATATAACCACACACACACACACACACACACACACATACACACACACAATCAAGGCAAACCAATAAATTTCATAGCCTTTCAGTGAGATGAAACCGCTTAGCAGACAGAACCCTAAAAAGCAAGCCCCCCAGTCCATTGAAGATAAAAATCAAGATACTTGAGAAGTCACAAAGCAAGAAAGGAGCTAATTCAGTTATTTGCCAAACCATATTTCAGTTCCTCCTCAAAGTAGTGTGCAACATACATTCAATTCTTTTCATAAGAATAAAGAATGCCTTCAATGCTGCCTTTAAAAAGAGGTCACATCTATGGTGACCTCATAAATAAGCTGACAGTTTCCAACTCTGTAAGTTGTGTGCATCCTCCACCTTCCTCTGTTCTCCAGCTGAACTTTTCCTAAATCTTCCTCATTCCTCATGGATGCCAAATGGAGTAACCAAATACAGAAAGCCCCCAGGCTTCCTGACCACTTCATGTAATTGACAGATAATTCATACATAAAGAATATATCATAAAGGCCCCTAAGGGCTTCACACTTTTGAATAAAGATAGGTTAAAGATAATGCTAGAATTTTCAGAAAAATATAAATTTTTATAGATTTCAGTAAAACAACAAAACCATAGGGTTAGAAAGAAGAAGTGAGATTATTTATTGAAACTTTACTTTTGCCTTTGGTGGCAGAGGCTAAAGGACCAAGATTATTTTGCAAGCAGTATGTTTTGTGCACATGATTCTTGGTGTCTGCAGAGAAACATTGTTTACTCTGAAATCTAGAGAAAGAGCTGCAGTCTCCAAGTCTCTGAAGAAAAAGGAGCCATGTGCTATGTTGCAGATGGTAAATTTCCTCTGGTCACATTCACTCATTATGCACTGGGAAGGCAAGGAGGAATGTACAAAAATTTGATAGAATAATGCTTTTTATACAGGTATAGTAAACTATTTATTTTTGACAGGTCAGTTAGGAAAGGGTTTCATTGAATTGTGGAGTAATACATAATAAATTATTATAGTCATGAACTCCTGCAGGGAGCTCAATATTCAAAAATCACCCAAGGACCCACAGAAAATGTTCTTTTAGAAAGAACATAGAGAACGAGATCCTCAGGGTAATAATGTGTTGCAGTTCAGTTACCATTGTGATCTCTCTTTCATAATGATTTGTAAAAAATTTGAAATATCAGGAATCAAGGTAAGGTGGTAAAGAAACACAGTCTCTGTCAGACAACTTGATTTCAAATCTTAACCACAGCTCCTACCAGGTGTGTGATGTTGTTTCAGTTACCCAACCTTTCTAAACCTTAGTTTCCATATCTTGAAAATGGAGGTAATCATCGATTAAATATCATGCTAGGATTTTCACTTCTGGTCAATCAGTTTCATGCACTGAATTTGCTTTCTTGCTGACAAAATGAAAAACTGGGCGAAACAGATTATTAGTTTTTGAGACACTGTATATTAGACAATAAAGGACAGTGAGCACCAGAAAATGGAAGCAAATGAAGTGAGACCTTGGGTGCCCTGAATTATTACCCAGATGGGTTAGCGGTCATAGGCCAGAGATGGCCCCAGGTATAACCCAGTAGACCCTCTGAATCAAAGAGACAAAGGTAAGTGCCAGGGAAACCAAAGCAGCTGGAGTTCACAAGATGAGTATTGAAAAAGAAGAGTCTCAGGAAGTGAACTTTAGAGGATTGTGGGGGAATCCTCTATTTAGTTTAGCAGTGTGCTGATCAGCACAAATATATGAAGAAAGGAACTGAGGCTGGGGAAAAATACTACAAAGACTGTGGGAACTATATCCATTGCTCACTCAGGGTCTGAAGTGTCTGTTCTCATCAGCTACAGGGGAAAACTTTGTAAATCACATGCAGTAGATTAAAGTACTAAGATATGTCTCACCTCAGTAATAGAAAAAAAATTATCCCTGAGCTAAACATGGCTTTAACTATTGCATAAGAAATCTTAAAAGAAAGACTTAAAAGGGTCAAATGGTTTCCAAAGAGCTGTGTCACAGTACACAACAAAAGAAAAGCACAATTCATAATCTCTGGTGGAAAAAGTAAGAAAATAGAAGTCATAATGGGAAGAAAAATTACTCAATCAAAATAGGCCCACAACTAATATAGAAATTAGAATAAAGAGACAAGGACTTTCAGTTTTTATATTTTCCATATATTCAAAAGTTATGTTCTATATATATTTATATATATATATATATATATCCATAAAAGAGATGTTGATATCTCTGAATCTATATGGAGACAGAAATAAACCAAAATTTTAAAGATGAAAACTGTAATATTTAATACAAAAAATAAACTGGCTGGCATAAACATCAAATTAGATATGCCAGAAGAAAAGAACAGTGACCTTGAGAACATAGTAATAGAAAATAGTCTCAAAATTAAACACAGAGCAATAAGAAATATTCCAAAAAAGTGAAGAGTTTCAGTGAGCTGTGAGACAATCTCAGTTAATCTTGTAGGAGTGAGTTACATTTGGAATTATCATGTAAATAAATGTTATGTACATTTATCCATATATAAATGAATACATAGGGATCTTATTTCTTATTCTTGTCCTGGTAATGGGAACAAGCACTATTATGATTTCATTCATGTGTAATCCTGATGAAATCCTCTGTGGTTTTATTTGAAATGTCTTCACATTAAAGAAATCCTATGCTTTTGTTTGCTGTTAAAAATAAACTGCTTTAACGTGGACATAATCCCCTGCAAACTTTCACACTTATAATTTCACTCGTGCACACCCAGGTCTTTCCTGACAGCTTGTAAATATCCTTCTTCTCCTTTGCAAGCAGCTTTCACAGTTACAAAGCTGAAATTTCTTTGGCCATTTCCTCCAAAGTTTATATAGTTCAGCTTTTCAAAAGATTTTAAAGAATGATTTAGACACACCTATGAAAAATATGCATTTTTTTTCATTATTTGGCTAAAGGACATGGCTGTTTAAATCTCCACTTAAGAATAACTCAGTGCTCTCAAGTGTGTTGTGGATCAATAAACTGAAGATGCTCTTCATAGAGATTCACTTTATTACCTCAAAAAGCTCCTATCATCCTCCTATTTTCCTCTGCCCTTGTTGCACATAGTCATTTGTTAACAACAGAAAGGGCTATTCTGTTATCTCGATTCCATTGATGAACCTCTGGTTGATACCTGGTGTCTAGTAGAACATACAAAATGGAATCTTCAGCCTGTACCCTTATTTTGCTAAGTTTTGGGGCATGGCAATTGATTTGAGGATTTGTGTGCAAGAGATTTATTGAGTATATGTAGAGGAACTTTCAAGGGAATGGAGGCAACAGAGATGGTCACAGAAAGGCCCAGACAAGGGTGTGACTCCAGGCAAAGTCCAGTGGCAACTGGCTCTGATTCTGTGGGGGAACAGGACTGTATGGCTTATTCTTCAGAGTTTTTCTTCCTTGAGGTCAGGAACCTGGACTTTTATATGCTCACTAAGGATGGGCTGGGAAGACATAAAAATCCCAGCCACTTCAGCTCTCTGAATAACTGAATGCTGGGCTCCAGATGTCCTGCTGCAAAGCATGTTATGGTGCAGGTCATTAAAAGTAAATGCACAGGATTGATTTCCATGAGCACCCTCATTTCACTCTTGAGTGCATCCTAAGTCTAACTATAATAAATCTTCCTCATGCCTCTTTTAACTGATGCATTCTGAAAATTATTTTTCCACAATGGAAGTCAGAGAACCTGTGTATTTATGTTAAAAGGGTGGATTAAGTTCTTTATTTTAGCCTGGGGCCCCTCAGATCCAGCCTGTGACATCTGCCTTGGTGAGCCAGCCAGTTGGTTAAGAAAACAAAGAAGAAGCATCCTTTGGTCACCAATTTTCCAAGTTTGCAGGTAAAGCATAGAAAGGAAGGAAGGAAGGAAGAAAGGAAGAAAGAAAGGAAGGGAAGAAGTAGCTGCCTGTCACATCTTAAGTGGCTTTCTCAAAATCCTACTCAACACATTGCTCTCAGTGCCAAGGAGCAGAAATCCCCACCAGCACTGAGGAGGTGAGCTAAGCAGGCGCCAGCAGCACACCGCTCCTTGAAAAGAGAAGACATCTAAAAAAGTCTCAAAACCAGACTTCCAGATCATCTAAAGCAACCCCAAGGGGAAACAAGATGGGACAATCTGATACTCAACTACCTGGATTTCCTGAACTGGCAACAAAAGAAGATCTGGAAAAAATGAAATCAGAAATAATTTCTCAGATAACAACAGAGATTGTGCCCATAGTGCAAGACATGACTAATAAATCTAGAGAGGACACAGGTAAGAAAAATAGAGGAGCTGAGGAACATGACGGAACCCCAACATAGGAAACAAATGGAATCCATAAAACAGATGCAAACACATTTCCAGGAGATTAAAAACTCCACTGAAACTTTACACAGCAGAATGAGCCAATGTGATGACAGAATTTCAGATATAGATGATAAGATTGCAATTAGTGACCAGGAAAAGAAAAGTTTCTTAAAAATAGAAATGGAGCACAAGAAATCAATCCAGCAGCTGCTAGACGATGCAAAGAAGAATAACATAAGACTGATCAGCGTCAATGAAGAAACAGGAGAGAGTGCAGATGACATGAAAACTCTGTTCACAGAAGTGATGGCAGAACTTCCCAAGCAGGGAAAAAGAACTTAACAAACAGATAAGTGAGGCACATAGGACTCCAACTGGCCTTGATCAAAAAAAATGTACACATAGGCATATAATAGTTAAGATTCCAGAAACCCAACCGAAGAACAAAATTCTACAAGCAGTTAGAGAAAAGAAACAAATCACATACAATGGAAAGCCCATCAGAGTCACAGCAGACTTCTCAATGCAAACCCTCAAAGAAAACAGAGCTTGGAGTGATATATTTCAAGCCCTAAAGATGTACCCTGCAAAACTACCTTTCAAAATTGACAAAGAAATAAGATAATTTCATGAAAAAGAGCACGTTTAGAACTTCATGAATACCAAACTAACACTCCAAAAATTTTTAGACAATATCCTAGGAAAAGACAATGAGAATCACAACCCCAGGAAGCAAAGCAGAATGAATGAATCAGGCATGACAAGAAATTAAATGCAAATGGGGAGAATCCAACAAAAAGAAAAGGTCATGACAATGATAAGTCAATATGTATCAGCTACAACCATCAATGTTAATGGTCTCAATTCACTAATCAAAAGAAATAGACTGGCAGAATGAGTCAAGAAGCAAGATCCAACAATATGCTGCATATAAGAAACACACTTAATTCAAAAAGAAACTCCTAGACTGAAAATTAAAGGGTGGGAAACACTACTCTATGAGACAGGAACCAGAAAAATAGCAGGAGTAGCTATCCTTTTTGCAGATCAAGTGGATTTCAAACCAACACTGATTAAGAAAGACAAAGAGGGCCAGGGATTTAGCTCAGTGGTTCCACCACCTGCCTCGCGAGTGCAAGGACCCAAGTTTGATCCCTGGAACCAAAAAAAAGAAAAAAAGAAAGACAAAGAAAGACACTACATCCTTTAAATGGGAAGAATCCAAGAGGAAGAGATGACAACCATAACTATATATGCACCAAACACTAGTGAGCCCAACTATATAAAACAAATACTAAATGACATGAAAAATCAAATAAGCACTGATACAATAGGGCTGGGGGACCTCAATACCCCACTGTCACAAATAGATAGATCAACTAGACAAAAAATAAACAACAAAATACTATAACTCAATTAAACTGAAACAAATGAACTTAAGAGATGTTTACAGAGTGCTCTACCCCACAAAATCAGAATACACATTGTTTTCAGCTGCATACAGGTTGTTCTCCGAAATAGACCACATACTCACTCATAGAACATATTTAGGTAAGTGCAAAGGAATTGAAGTTGTCCCCTGTATATTATCAGACCATAGTGTGATGAAATTGGAGATCAATAGCAAAAGAAACCACAAAAATTTCATAAACTCATGGAAATTGAACAACACACTTCTGAATAACCAATGGGTCACAGAGGAAATTAAAGAAGAAATCAGACAGTTCCTTCAATT
>NW_004624815.1:1861373-1880946 GCF_000247695.1 Heterocephalus glaber
AGAATGCAGAAGATCATCAAGAAGATCATACACCCTGACCAAGTGGGATTCATCCCAAAGATGCAGGGATGGTTCAATATACACAAACCAATAAATGGAATAAACTATATCAATAGAGCCAAGGGCAAAAACCATATGATCATCTTAATAGATGCAGAAAAATAATTTGACAAAATCCAACATGCATTTATGATAAAAACCCTATGAAAAATTCAAATAAACGATGTCTACCTCAATCTCATAAAAGTCATCTATGAAAAACCAAAAGCCAATATCATTCTATATGGTCAAACACTGAAATCCTACACTCTAAAATCAGGAACAAGACAAGGATGTCCACTATCACCACTCTTGTTCAATATAGTTCTGGAAACATTAGCCATTGCAATTAGACAAGAGAAAGAAATAAAAGAAATAAAGATAGGAAACGAAGGAGTCAAATTGTCATTATTTGCAGATGACATTATACTCTATCTAGAAGACCCCAAGAACTCCACCAAAGATCTTCTAGATTTAATAACCAAATTCAGTAAAGTAGCTGGATACAAGGTCCACACATAAAAATCAATAGCTTTTTTCCCCTCTACATAAACAACAGACTCACTGCGAGAGAAATGGGGCAATCAATTCCTTTCACAATAGCATCCAAAAAATTGAAATATCTAGGAATCAAACTAACAAAAGAAATCAAAGACCTCTACTCTGAAGACTGTAGCTCTCTGAAAAAAGAGATCAAAGAGGATATCAGGAAATGGAAAGACATTCCTTGCTCCTGGGTAAGAAGAATCAACATAGTACAAATGGCTATACTTCCAAAACTGCTCTGTAGATTCAATGCAATCCCCATTGAAATTCCAGCAGCATACTTCACAGACCTAGAGAAAACAATCCAAAAATTCATTTTGAACAAGAAGAGACCTAGAATAGCCAAAGCAATACTAGGCAATAAAGACAAGTTAGGGGGTATCACAACTCCTAGCTTGAAACTATACTACAAAGCTACTGTGATAAAAACAGCATGGTCCTGGCAAAGAAACAGACCTGAGGACCAGTGCAACAGATTAGAAGATGCAGAAACAACTCCAGACATACTCAGCCACCTCATCTTCAACCAAGGAGCCAAACACTCTCACTGGAGGAAAGATAGCCTCTTTAATAAATGGTGCTGGAAACTGGAAAAACTGTGTTTTAACTTGCCAAAGATTACAACTAGACCTATATCTCTCACCATGCAATAAACTAAAATCAAAATGGATTAAAGATCTAAATCTTAAAACAGAAACACTAAATCGGCTGGAAAAATGGTTAGATAGAATTCTTGAAGACATTGGTGTAGGAAAAAATTTTATGATCAAAACCTCAGTTGCCTGTGAATTAGCACAAACAATCAACAAGTGGGATCTCTTCTTATTAAAAAGCTTCTGCACAGCAAGAAAAACCACCAGCAGTATTGAAGAGACAACCCACGATGTGGGAAAAAATTTTCACCTGCTGTTCCTCCTAGGTGTACTATCTAAAGTCTATAAAGAACTTTAAAAAAGTCAGACCTCCCAAATTTAAAGACCCAGTCCAAAAATGGACATCTGAAATGAACAGAGATTTCTCAAAGAAGTAGAAATAACAAAGAAACATATGAAAAAATGTTTAACATCACTGGTCATTTGAGAGATGCAAATGAAAACAACACTGAGATTCCACCTCACCCCAGAAAGAATGGCTGCTACCATGAAATCAACCAATAACAAATGCTGGTGGGGCTGTGGGGAAAGGGGAACACTGCTCCACTTCTGGTAGGAGTGTCGACTGGTGCAACGACTGTGGAAATCAGTATGGAGATACCTCAAAGAACTAGGACTGGAAGTCCCATTTGACCCAGGTATAGCCCTTGTTGAATATCTTCCCCAAAGAATTAAAAGAATCATACCACAGTGATATATGTGCACCCATGTTCATAGCAGCACAGTTTGTGATAGCTAAAACTTGAAAGCAGCCCACATGCCCATCAACTGGAGACTGCATAAAGAAAATGTGGTTTTTAAAATTAAAATGGAATACTACTCAGCCATAATAAATGAGAAACTAGAGACATTTATAGCTAAATGAATGCACATTGAGGTGATACTCTTAAGTGAAATAAATAGGAGTCACATGTGTAAATACCGAATAGTTTCTTTAGTGTGAGAAACTGAAAATGTAAATAAGGATTAAAAAGTATAATAGGTAATGTGAAATAGCAAGAAAAGGGGCAAAGGGGAAGGGGAAGTGGGGGGATAGGGGAAAAGAAAGAAGGGAATGCAATTAATATGAGAAAAAGCAAAAATGGAAACAAAGTCTTCGTAAATACAGAGGGATGGAGGGGTTGAAGGGAGGGTAGGGGAAGGGGGAAAAATAAGAACCAAGAGAGATTATGTAAAGGCGCAAATTTGTAATGATGAATGTCATTATGTTGTATACCTAATGTACCAATAAAATTAATTTTAAAAAGACGCAAATGCACATTTCCTTTCAGAAATACTGAAAGGATTCCAAGCGATCTGGCTAGAGAACTAACAGTATCCATGGCCCTCAAGTATTCATTAAGCATCCACTTTATGAGTTGTGCTGTGCTTAATGTTAGAATAAAGTAGCCCTCAAAGCAGACTCACTGCCCACTCCAATTATGTGTAAAATGGAACTGAAAGAATCAACGAGCTCTTAAGCCAATAATCACTCCAATGAATGGAACATTACACACTGTGAAGTGCTATGATAAAAGTTACCAGAGCATTTATTAGAGAAACCTGTAGAAGTGCTTTTCCAGCAAAGTTAATCAACATACAATTTGGTTTTCAAGGCCATTAAGAAAGTTCACATTGTAGTTACTACTTTTGCTAGATAAAGTATGTTTGGACACTAGTGTTACTGGGTGTTGTAGAACCAGTGGTGTTTTTCAGACTTTTATTGTCCCATTCAATGAATTGCGTGGAACAATTGGTAAATGCAAAAAATTAACATTTGTTTTAGAACAAGAAAAAAAAGAAGAAAAGAAGAAAAAGAAATTCTCCAGGAGAAAAGTTACTCTGGAAAAAACAAAGAAAGAAAAACAATATATCCTGCACACAGAATGGGTCACTGAAGAACAAGAGGACAGAGGTAGCAAAGTCAATGGTTGCCATTTTTGATATCTTCTTTCTGACATTAGATCCAAGCCATCCCACTTGATCTCTTGCTAGAAGATTGGTTCCAGGCTTAGCTTGATCTCGTGTCAGAAGATTGGTATCAAGGTGCCAGGCTCGGGGGGCACTGGTCTGTGTCAGTGGTTAACAAGTTTCTACAATTGGTAGGTCATGCCCAAGTGCCCAAGCCACATTCCTGTGCCCTTGTCTCTTGCCTCACTAGTACCCTACATGTCTCAGCAAAATTTCCAAAGTCAGGATAAGCCTCTGTGAAAAGCATGTAAATAGTCACATCATTGAAAGAAGATAGTGTGAAAGTGTTTAGATTGGGTAAACTAGGGAATATTCTACAGTATAAACATTTAGAGAAGTACTGTATCACAGTATAACACAAGCAGCCTGGTCCACTTTGATAGCATGGAAGGACAATGTGTTGATTAGGAGTAATGATACAGCTGTCCACATGTTGAGATGATATGACCTGTTATCTCAGGGACAAGTCAAGGCACTCTATATTCATTTAACTGGTTAAGTCCAAATAAACCATGAATAAGATGCTATCTTTTTTCTTGCTTTGCAGAAAGGAAAGGGGAGGATGGAGAGAGATTGAGAGATATGCTCAAGGTCATACAGATGCAAGGCATTTCAATGAGATTAGAATGCAAGACTATAGTAATCCAAAGCTGAGTTATAACCAGTTTGTTAGACTGGCCAGTAAAGCAGCACCGTCTTAAAAACTGTCACTGAGGGGAAGTGGACAGCATGGTAGGTTGTAGTCAAGCATAGTGTCACTTTCTGCTATATCTCAGACTCAGACTCTATTAGTTCCAGCACTTTCATCAAGGCATGTACAGGGTGAGTGCCTGAAGTGACATAGTCATGACATAGAGACATTACTGGGACAAATGACAGACAAACTCCTGGGCCCTTGACTTGTTACTCATCAAAACCATGATTTGTGTTTTCTTCAGAGGCAATCAGTGATTAAGAAACAGTTTTTGCTAAAAACCATGACTCTTCACTTCAGCCATCAAATGTCCATGGGAACCAATTGGCCCTCAATTCATGAAGACTCAACCTGAACTATGAAACCAGAACTGAGATAATAATTGATCAGACCTGGTCCAACTCAGCTAAAAGCTGAACTCTTGCTTTTGTGAGTGGGCCAGTCTGAACCCCTGCATCAGAGTGTTTCCCCTTCAGCTGCTCAAGATGGAGTTCTTTCTCTATTTGCTCGCTCTTTCCTTGATAGGAGATTGGCCTTACCTTTGTCAAAGCTGGGCTCTCCCTTATTTTCTTGAGTCCATGGTCATATGAGAGGACAGAGCTGCCAGTTTAGTCATTCTGATGAGAATCTTCCTCCTCTGCAGAGCCATGGACATTATCAGCCCAAGCGCAGAGGTCTGTAGTTCCAGTGCAGGACCACATGCACGTGGTCCCTGGGTGGGTCCACTGCAGCTTCTGGTTCTCTTCTTCTGCTAACAGCCTCCTCTACCTCTGCCTGACTCTCCTAACTCCATGACTCACTTCCTCTACAGTACCTTATCACCTCAAGATCGATCTCTCTCTTTCCACAGGGAGACCTCATCTTCTGTGGCCTGTGTTATTTCTGATGTGTGTGTGTGTGTGTGTGTGTGTGTGTGTGTGTGTGTGTTTCCCACACTTCACTCTCCCCAGGGCCTCTCTCTTGATTTTCCTATCTTGGAAGAAATAAAAAAGAAAAGCAACAATGATGATTTATGGGGTTTTTTTCCTCCTCCTACAATAGCAGTCCTTTTCCCTTAGTGTGAATACCTCTGCTGCTGCCTGACAACATGATCAGGAAGTGAAGGAAAGAAAGCAGTTCAAAGTCAAACATTTCATGGACTTATCTTTTGTTTTGTTTTGTTTTTTGGTACCTGGGATTGAACTCAGGACCCTGCGCTTGCAAGGCAGGCAGCGGCACCACTGAGCTAAATCCTCAGCCTTCATGGTCTTATCTTGTTACCTAACACTTCACTAGAATGGCAGCTTTCTGGGGACAGAAATGTTACCCTTGTTAAAATGTTCACTTATTTTTAGTGTCTGATATGTACTATGATAAATGTAAATAACATTTATTAAATTAGTGTACAAATGTCAATATTTTCAGTGTTTCTAAGATTTACTTGTATTAATTGTACATATGAGTGATTTTCAGTGTGATATTTCCACTCATGCATACAGCATGCACTGATAAAATCCAGTCTCCTTCCTACACTGTTCCTTCCCCCAGCACTTATCAATCACTATTCTACATCCAGGAAGATTTTCTTTCTTTAGCTTCTATATACGAGAAAGAAGATGTAGTACTTGTTTTTCTGTGTCTGGTTTATTTCACTTAACATAATATTCTCCAGTTTTAATCATTTTGTTGAAAATGACAGGATTTTATTCTTCTTGATGGCTGAATACTATATATATGGATATATATATATATGGATATATATATATATGGATATATATATGGATATATATATATATATTCCACTTTGCATGTATAGTTTTCCTTATTCATTCACCTGTTGATAAACACCAAGGCTGATTTCATATCTTAGCTCTTATGATGAAGATCACAATAAACATGGGCATGCACATTTCTCTTTAGTATACTGATTTCATTTCCTTTGGATACACACCATCGGAGTGGGATAACTAGATCATATGGTTTTTATATCAGCTTTTGCTTGTTATAACATTTAGGATGACTGAGGGATGTGAGTTTTTGGATTTGCTATTTGAGGTGTGTGTGTAAAACTTTTTTTTGTTTGTTTTTGGTGGAGGGGATTGAATGTGGTAATTTGAGGGCAGATGGAAATTTAAAAAAAATATTTGATGGCATTAAAGAGAAAACAAGCCAGTGAAAAATACTGGGCCTGTTTTCCAAGAGAAGCAGCTGAGAGGAAGCTGTAGGGTTTTCTTACTCCCAAGATTATGAGAAAGAACCTGAGCAGAGCATTCTTCAGCCTCACATTTGGGTTCACTCATGGTGATACTCAAGCTGAAAAGTTAGATCTGTGTTCTTTCAATAAGTATATCATACTTTAAAATGTTAAGAAATATGTTTGAAATGAAACAAACATGAGAAATTATATAGAAAACAATATAAACAACACCTATAATGCAAGATTAAATAGATTGTATCATTTAGAATTAATTTATATTTCTTTATTTTTTAAAATAAGTAATGTGCTTTAGAGACAACCAGAGTTCCACCCCAATCTGTGTATTCACTTTCCTAGAAAATATTATATTGACACTGTTGTATCTTTCCTGATCATGGATATGTACTTTGACTATGCATGTAATAAACATTCATAAGGAATTTGGGCAGATATGTGAGTTTTACATTTCACTCAGGATATCACAAAGTTTTGATAATTTTCACTTATCAGTCAATATTGTTTTTGAGATCTATCCACATAGGTGAAATTACTTAAATCCTATGTATAAGTTTGAGATATGAATAAACCTCGTATCCATTACCCTACTGAAGGGCAGTTATATGATTTCCACCATTTTGTAATTAAACACATTACTACAAAGAACATTACTGTACATATCCTTTTATTCACTTGTTTGTGAACTCCCTGTAATAGACATCCTGAAAGGAAGACAGCACACTGGAGCATATACAACTTCCATCTGGCTGCATATTGTCAAATTACTCTCCACTCTAGTGTAAGAATCACATTTCCACAAGGTAGTATGGAAAAGTACTCCTTTTCCCACACCCATGTCATGACATGGTATTATCAGGAAATGATGTTTTAGGGGAGTCTGACATTTATATTTCCTAATTACTCAAGAGATTGGACATGATTGACTTGCTATTTTTGCCCCCTTGTGAATTATATGATGAAAACTGACTATTTTTCTTTTGGGTTAATTATATTTTTCTTACTGATTTTTAGGAGTTTTAAAAACATGTTCTAAAACTTTATTCTTTGTCTGAAAAATAACATACATATATCTTCTCCCAGTGAGTAACAAGTTTTGAAGAAGTTTGTATTATTATTCAAAGAAACTTTTCCTTATTAGTAATAATGCCAAATTTATCACTTTTTAGTTTTTTCTTTACCTTATATAATTATTTATTCCAATGACATTACTTTTTCTTCTAATAATTTTAATGCTTTGCTTTTTAAAATCAAAATCTGGAGTTAATTTATATGTATAATAAATATGGTACAGGGCACATGTGTCATTTGGTATTCTCTATATAACACTATACCAGCAACCAAAGCACCTTCCTTTCTTCAGTATATATTATATTTACATTGTGTCCTTCCCCTCATGAAAGCCAGAGTTTGCATCTATTACCATTTCTCAGTAGCCTGAAAGATTCCTTTAATAATTCTTATGGTAAAGCTGAGTTAGTGATGAATTCTCTCCACTTTAAAATATACACAAAGGTCTTTATTTACCTTTATTTTTGAATGAAATCTCACTGTTCTAAGTTGACAGGTTTGTTTTTCAAAACTCTAAAATGTTCCATTTTCTCTTGGCTAATAAAATGTAAATAGATTTCTGTTAAAAATTATTTTACCTTTATTTGTTTCTCTGCTGCCTTTAAGATTTTTTATTTAACTTTGCTGTTCAGCTACTTGATAATGATGTGTCTATGTGTGTTGGTTGTATTTGAGTTTATTCTGCTTTAGGTTTTTTTAAGCCTTTTAAAAATTTGGGCTTATAATTTTCATCAAATTTGGAAAATATTTAGTCATTATTTCTTCAAATGTTTTTATGGGCTCCAGTGTCTCTTTTTTTTCCATCTGGGCCTCCAGTGATACATATGTTTGCTTGTTGTCTCATAAAGCTCTATTAATTTTATTTTTTCTCCCATTATATGTCTAAGTTGGGATAGTTTCTTTTTATCTTATTTTCAGATTCACTCATATTTTCTCTGTATTTTCTGGCTTACTTTAAAATTCATCTGATGATTTTGAAAAAGACTTTAGATATTATATTATTTAAGTTTTAGAATTTCTGCATGATTCATTTTTATAATTTCTGTTTTTCTGTTCAGTTTGCCCACTTTCCCTCTCATTATGTCCTTTAAGCTCTTGAACATATATCTAATATCTGTTTTAAAATCTTTTGAGAACTTTTTAGAAAAACCAACAACTGTCAATTCTCTGGCTATTTATATTAACTGTTTTTTCTCCTGGTTTGGATCACACTTCCTTGCTTCTTTATATGTTTAGTAATTTTTTTCTTGTATGTTCAACTTTATGGGTGTTACACTATTAAGAGTTTGTCTTTATGATCTTCCTTTAATGAGTGCTGTGTTTTATGTTTAATTCTACTTAAAACTGATTTTAGGCATTTTAGAATGAGCACTAACACTGCTCCTCAGGTATCCTATTCCTAGGGGTTCTACTGAGTGCCACGGTAGTCTGCTGTGAAGCCTCTCTGTTCTGGCTGGTTTCTCAGTTCTGTATTACTCCTGGAATCCCTATTCTACTCATTGTCTGCACAATCTGTTCTTTGCCAGCCTCGCTTTTTTTTTTTTTTTTCTCACTCTTGCTTTAGGCATCCATATATTAGTAGACCAAAAATCTAGAGAACCTTTCTGAAGATTCCTGGGATTATTTCTGTGAGCAGCTCTCCCCTTCTGATACTGTGACTCCACAAATCCAGCAGTAGTAGCCGCAGCATCAACCCCCAGTTCCAATACCTGATCCTCCATCCAGACAGATTAGTGGTCTCTGATAGTATACTCCTTCCCTGTGCTCAGATTAGAAAGTCCCCTCAGGTAGAGAGTTGAGTAGATGCAAGGCTCACCTCACATGCTCCCCTTCCCTTGGGGATCAGGGTCCTGTGGCACTCAATGACTGAAAAGAGCTTCTTTGTGTATTTTGTTTTATAGGTGGTTGCAGTACAAGCTGAGTGTGATTTCAGCATTCCACTACACCTAGAACTAGAGGTTTCTATGTATAAATGTTTAAATCTCTATTAAATCTCTGTTTCTGCTTCATTATTTATTTCCAATATGATAATTTGTAATATCTCTCTTATTTTCTGAGGCAATCAAATTAGGGATGTTTATTTTTCTAGTATTTATTATTTCCTTTTTGTATACTCATATAAAATTATTCAGTTATTAAGGTTTTTAAATCTTCTGAGTTTTGTGCTTGGCTCTCTAGTTTTCAATATTCTTTTATTTTCTAACATGTTCACTTAGGACTAGAATTTCCCTCAAAGTTCCACTGTTACTTGATTCCCAAAAGACTTTTTTTTCCTTAGTGTTGGGGATTGAACATAGGGCTTTGCATATTCTAAGCATGCGCTCTGCTACTGAGATACAGTTACAACCCCTCAAATGTTTTGATATATAGTATTTCTATTATTTATCCATTCTAAATACTTTCAGAATTTTTGAATTTTTCTTATGGATATATAAATATATAATACATATTTGTAAATATATATACATATATACATATATTACAAAATCCTTCATTATAACCATTTTAGTTGTACAATTCTGTGACAAAACTCATTTAGAGAAGGAAGGAAGTTAGTTCCAGGGTCCTGTGGCACATCATATAGAAAAACACCATCTCAGGTATATGTAGATGGAACATTATAAGTAGATTAGTGTACATGTATACACATAATGTTTCCCCGGGTAGTCATCTCTATCTTACTAAACTAAACATAAATTGATACTGGTATATCTAACTCTACTCCATTGTACCTTGTATCCTTCTAGGCCCATCTCCTTGCTTTTCTGTGACCTCTCAGAATAATGAACATCCCAGCTGACCACTATCTGCCATTTATGATATGTTATAGCTAGTATCTAGATGTCCCCCCAAAGCCTCATGTACTCATAGGTAGGGCTTTTTGGAGGTGTCTGAGCCAAGGGTGTGTGATACTGGGATTAAGGATGTGTAACAACTAAATTGGTTTAGCCTAGTTCTGGGTGTGAATAATGGAAGGCCCACCCTAGGTGTGGGTGGCTCCAACTGATAGGTGTGTAGCCTGAATGGAGTATAAAGGGACAGAAAGAAGGCAGTGTCCCTGCTTGGTGCCACCTGCCCGCTCTGTCATGGACTGTTTCTCCTCTGCAGTGCCACTCTGCCGTTTCACCCTGCCTTGGAGCCAGCCAGTTTGACTGAAACCTCTACAAATTGTGTTTCCTCCTTTGACTTATGAGTATTTTGTCTCAGCAACAAGAAAAATAACTAAGGCAATATTTAAATATATCAAAATTGTTAGCTCATACCCTCACAGGGAACAACCTTATCAGTTAGTGTGCAGTGCTTATATACAGTTCTTTCATTTTTATAGTTTCCAGCTGCTTTCAAAGTACTTATATTTGTATCTTTATTCACTCATACCCTTCAATGAAGTTATACACATTTAAAATACAGTTAGATTCCTTGATCACTGTCTGAATTCTACCCTAGAACTTTCCAATCTCCTAAATAACTTTTTAAAATATGCATACATTCAGATATGCTATTTCTGTGTGCAGAAATAGTATGTATCCTTTGACCACTGGATTCTTTCACTTAGCCATATGCATTTAAGAGTTCATGTCTTTTCATGTCTGATAAGAGAAGGCTTTTTGTTTGTTTGTTTGTTTTGTTTTATTTGTTTGTGACACTAGGGGCTGAATCCAGGGAATTCTAAGATACATACTCGGCTCTTTTTTTTTTTCATTTTGAGATAGAGTCTAGCCAAGCTCTCGCTCTAGGCTGGCCTTGAACTTGTCATCCTCCTGCTTCACCTTCCTAGCTAACTGAAATTGTAGTCATGCACTATCATGCCAGGCAGAAATTTTTCATTTTGATAAAATTTGATTTTTTGGCTCCCAGGGCATGCCTTTAATGTAGCTAAAAGCTTATCACTAAACCCAAGTTCACAGATTTTTCTCCCATACTTTCTATTAGAAAGTTTATAGTTTTTCATTTTACATATCCATTCTGAGTTAACTTTCGTGGAAGATGTGAAGTCTGGATCTATCTTCTTTTTGGTGCATATAGACATCCATTTAGTGATGTTTAGCACCATCCACTGAAAAGACTGTCCTTTTCCTCTGACTTGCCTTTGGTCCTTTCTGTATTTGTGTAAGTCTCTTTCTGGCCTGTCTATTCTATTTCATTCATCCACTTATCAATTCTTTCATTTCACCAATACCATGCTGTCTTGACAACTGTCACTATATCATAAATCTTGACATCAGCTGGGATGGGTCCTTCAATTTTGTTCTTTTCTTTCACAGTCTTGTTTCCTTTATGGTTTTGCTACCCACTTCTGCTCTATGCTTGTATTTACTAAAAATGGTATAAGGTTTGTAATCCTTATCTTCTGCTTTGTGGACAATCAGTGTTATGGATTGAATGTTTGTGCTCCCTCAAAATTCATATGTTGAAGTCATAACTGGCTTAATTTGGAGTAGAATCTTTAAGAAAATAATTAAGGTTAAATGAGATTGTAAGGTTGGGGCCTTGATCCATCGGATTAGTGAATTTATAAAAAGAGACACCAGTGTGCATTCACTCTCTCTGAATCTGTGTCTGTGTCTATGTCTCTGTCTCTTTTTCTATCTCTGTCTAGGTCTCTGCCTCTCCTGCTCTCTTTCTTTCCCTCACTCTGAAAGGCCATATGAAGACACAAAGACATAGTAAAAAGGTGGCTGTCTGTAATTCTGGAAGAGAGGACTCACTAGAAACCAACCCTAGAAGTGCCTGAATATTGGATTTTTATCCCTTAGAAATGTGAAAATACAGATTTCTTTTGCTTAAGCAACTGAGTCTGTGGTATGTTGTTATGGCAACTAAGAAAACTAATGTAGCTAGAATAAGACAAATTATAACTTCTGAAAATGTCAAATAGCTAGATTCTGGTTTTTTTACATTCAATCTGCTAATCTTTGTCTTTTAGCTGAAGTTAATTCACTCAAGTTTATTCTATTCCTGGTTTTATTTCTATTAATTTGTTTCATGCTTTTTGTGTCCTATTTTATGGGGAGTATTCTCCTTCCTCTCAAAATAGGTATTAGACTGATTTTTCTTAATTCTTCTTTCCTTCCCTTAGTTTGGAAATGAGACATTTAATCTTTGTGCTTTTATGGTTTACCCCTTCATTCTAAAAATGTATGCTTGTCTGAACAAAGTCCAAAGTGAACTGATAATTTTACTATATTTTCAAACATTACAAAACTTTAGAAACTTTAGCTGTGACCGTCTCCTCCTGTCTACCAGTTTTCTAAGACTTTTACTTCAAATTTCCTTCTATGAACCCAATATTATTCATAATTATTTTCATCTTAATATGTGTTTAGGTTTATCTTCTGTTTGCCGATTATTGTTTTTCCCATTATTGCTTAGGGGAATCCTCTTTTTCCTTCTGTGTTTAATTTTCTGAGACAAAACTTTTAATAATTGCTTTGACAAGGGTACGTGGGTGATAAGTTCTGTATTTTTTTTTTTGTCTAAAATTATCCATTTTGTGCTCTTATTCTTCATGGATGGTTCACAGTTATTTTTTTCTCAGCATTGTGAAGCCACTATTTACTTGTACTCTGGCCTATGTTGTTACCAAGAAAAGTCTATTGTCAATAGCTTTTCCTTTATTTATCTTACTTAAAACCTTTAATTCTTGGCTCTAAGGATTCATGTCTTGCATTAATTCTCTAAAATTCTCAACCATCATTGTGTTTCTGTTAGACTCTTCATCATTTTCTTCTTCCTCTAAAAGTTATAGTATGCATTTTTATATCTCATTCCTCCATGTCAATAATTATTTTATACTTTTAATTTCTTTATCTTCCTTTGTTGCATTTTACTTAATTTCCTCAGGACTATCTTGTAATTCAAAGTTTTTGCTTTAGCTGTTTTTGATATGCTCTATCTACTATTTATTAATTGCTTGATTTAAAAATTTTTATTTGATTTTGTTTCAATCTACTTGAGGTTTGCTTGTTTCTTAAATATTTCTTATAGTCTTGATTCTTTTATTATTTTTAATTATTCAAACATAATTTGTATTATTTATTATAATGCGCTATAGTATGAAAATATTAATCTTTTAATGCTGCTACTCATTGTATCTTTAGTTTCTCACCTGTTTTGTGTCATTTACCTGAGATAGCTCAGTGTTAGCAATACTGTATTTATCTGTGGAAGTCATGGTTACCTATGCTGAGTAGTATTGTCATTGTGTAGGAGCCCCAGGATTATCACTGGCACTGGAACACATTTATATTAATTTTTAGTTTGGAGAATCTTGAACCTCTAAAATGGTAGTGTAAACTTGAACCCCACACTTCTGCATAGAAGAGACCCAGAGATTCTTCAGGCATAGGTGGATGAGCTTTCCCATTACCTTTCTGTATCAGGAACACGAATACTTCAGTCTTGTGCTTTAAGCTCAGTTTTCATGGTTTCTAGCTCTTCCCACGTGGGCTTACAAGATTTATTCTGCTGCCTTGAGGACTTTTAAATAAAATCTCCTAGGGCACTTGATCACACACACACACACACACACACACACACACACTGCATTAATATTCAGCTATATCTCATGAGATTCTGCTCATGACCTTGAATAAAATACAGGAGTAGCAAATGCAAAATTTCTGAAGCCTGAACTTGCCTGGTGCCTTCAAGGAACATTGGGTCTTAGAGGCCATTATAAAGTATTTAGATTTTTACTCTAAGTATTTTGGAAAGTCATAAGAGGGCTATGAGTGAGGAAATGTCATAATCAACTTTATATGTTCAGGGAATCTTTCTGGTTACTTTGCAGAAGACTGATTTGTTGGAGACACAGCAGTGGAGAGCTCATGCATGTAGTTGAAAATATGAATGTTGAGCTCAGGAGAGAAGCTACATTTCAATATACAAATTAAAAGAGTCATCAGAGTATGGATGATATCAGGAGAGGAGTGAGGTCAAATAACTTCCAGTGAGTGTGGGAGTCAGGGACCCAGAAGACTTCCTTATTGCATCCAGTGTTCACTCATTTATCTGGTTCTCCTCATGGCCAGACTTATCACTCATTCTTTCTTCAACTCCTTCCAGTCAGATACTCATCCATATCACTCTACTGAATCTGCACCTGTTCTGATCACCATTCCTCCCTTGAAGCACAAAGTCAATGGGTTTAATAAAGGGACAATAATGGGGAGGAGAGCTGAAAAGAACTGCAGCAATGCCAAAGGGATAGGACTCCAACAGAGAAAGTCTCTGACATAATAAGGGTGAAATTTTAAAGTGTCAAGAAGGGTTTACACTATATCTGAAAGCAAAATCTTCAGATACCTGATCTGACCTCAGACTCCAACCATTTGTCTGTGTTTCTTGTTATCATAAGTTCCTGGGGTCTCCAAGGCCAAGTTCTGCTGTGAGGCCCTGTTATCTCAAGGTAGGCTTCCCCTAGCCTGGCATACCGCCTGCTAGGTATTGCCTTCTGAAAGACCTACTTTCTGCTTGATAGACTAAATCTCACTTCTTTATCTCACACTAATTGTGTCTTTTTTCCTACTACCTACTACGAAGTTGTAGTCTTAATTTTCCTCTTCTCTAGTTTTGTAATCTTATAACTAATGAAGTTCTGATCAGCCATGCCTTCCATATGACACTATCCAACTCCTTATCCTTTAACAATATTCTGTAGGTTCTAGAAGATAGCTTAGAAACACAGAGTTAAATCCAAGGCAATTCTCTGTAAGAATTAGCAAACCTTGAAAGTTCTCTAGACTTGGTTTAATACATGCCTTGTGATTGAGCCAAGTCAAACCTCAGTAAAAGTTTTACCCCTAAAATTAAGAACATTCTCTCATATGTTTACTAGAATTTATAGAAGCAGTTGAGGAAGTAGGAATGGAATCACTGAGAACTCAGTAATAAAGTATTTTTTTAATATCTTCTACTAGGAAATGCTGAGCCAAAGTTTTGTAGACAGCGAGGATCATTCATTAATTGAAGCTTCCTTCCTAATGCTTGCCAAAGCAAGAGACAAGAGTTCCATAGCAGGAGTTACTAGGAGTGGAAAAGCAAATGGCAAGGTATTTGAAAACCAACATCTCTATTTCATTATTTTTGAACCTACGATTCAATGTATATTTATTGAATTATAGAGTGTATTATTTATTTAAAACTTGTTATGGATGAAAGTGTGTCCTCCCAAAATTTATAAATTGGAATTCTAATCCTAATTCTAATCTCAGAACAGGATCTTACTTGGAGATAGTTATTGAAGATGCAATTAAGGTGAGATCATACTGGATAGGATGAACCCTAATCTAATATGACTTGCATCCTTTTGAAAAGGGAAAATTTGGACACAGACATATACAGGAAAATGCCATGTAAAGATAAAGGCAGAATCTACAAGTAATGAATACTGACAATTTCTAGCAAACCATGAGCTGGGAGAGAGATAGAACAGATTGTCTCACATCCCTCAGAAAAACTCAATGGATCTTGGGCTTCCAGCCTCCAGAACTATGAAAGAAGAAAGGTCTTTTGTTTAAGCCACCCATTTTATGCTATCTGATTGTAGTAGTCTTAAAAAACTAATACAAAGTTTGAGCAGACACAAATTATATTTGCCACAATATTTTAATAATGTTTTTAGTATTGCATTAATAAAAGTAATTTGTCCATGCTTTGAAATTTTACCAGCATAAACTTTCACCCCATCAAATCATCACCAGGAGGAAGAGAAAACAAGCAGAGGAGTGTTTGTATGAAAACACATGCTCACTTTTCTGAAGAAACTGAAAGAGTGCTTCTTCATGCAGGCATGTTTCCAAAGAGGCTGAAGAAAGGAAATCACATTTAAAACAAACATTTACTCCTGTTGCTAAGTCAGTGCCTCACAACATTACTATAGTATCAGACATAAAAATTAAGCCAGAATTATGCAGTTCAGCCTAATGCAGTCTGCTCAGCCTCTAGTGATAGACAAAGAGAAACAGTTGCATTTTGTATAATTAGTTGGGGGTGTGCAACATGCATTTAAAAACCATGTCAGGACAATTTTGCATAGCAGAAAACAATCTCATTAACACATTTCATGAGACACTTGCACAGCCAGTGAATTTTAATTATCTCTGAGGCTTTGGACAAGGAGTATAATACAAATCACTTCAGTATTAGAAATAATAAATAACCTTTATATTGCCATTGGTAGTTTCAGTCTCATCACTTCTTTAATTAATATTTCTTTGTTTTACTGAAATCATTACTACTTTGAATGTAAGATTATATCCTTATGAAAATATAGGTCATGGTTGGTATGCTTCATTCAGCTGACACAGTGGAATGTAATGAAAGAGGAAAAGGGATTAAAACAGGAATGAAAAAAACTACCAATATCTTGTTTGTTGTTTTCAAATTTGTAAAACAATCCAATAGAAAAACCGGCGCCCAAAAAGTCAATCTCTCTAAACTTAACCTGGTTGTTTGACTTTAAGAGACTTGCACTGACATTAGGTTCCACACAGCTGACCAAGGAATTTGGAAATCATTGCTTCTGTTCTGATTCTTGAGCTGCCCCATCCCTAACCCACACAGATACACAGCAAAGGACACAGCAGCATGTGGTATCTACCCAGCAAGACCCTAGTCATTCTCACTGCCAAAATCTATCTGTTAAAACTAATTCAAGGGGCTTCTGCTCATCCCCCAACCTATTTAGGAACATTGCTTTGTTATTTTAATAACAAGACTTGCAGGCGATGTTACTGTGTTATGATGGGGTGAGGAGTGTTCAGCTCACCTAGGATCTGATTCACAGAGCAGCCTTTGTACTCTGTAGTAGTTCTTTAAAATGTTTTGTAACACACTGTTTTGCATGGCAGCATAAAGTGCACAGTGTGCAGCCATCCTCCAGTCCATAGTGGAACTGCTCGGTGGTGAGAAGCTTCTTTTCCCAACAAGGTTCAGTGTCTTCAATTTGACCATTATTGAAGAGGCATTAAATTGGCATTGAAACAAGGCATATTTAGGTGACATTTGAAGAGGTTAAGGCTCTCAATTAAGAAGAGTGATTTGTTTTTCTAGCAGAACTCAGAATCTCTTTGAGGAGTTTTAAACTGACAAGATAAAACTTCACCCATTTTGGAATACTTAAATCAGTGCACTGTAAAAGACGGAGAAGAAACACAAAAGACTAAAATGGTGTCTCATAGTTTTAGGACTTTATGTTTTTCTCTGTCCTTGCAAATGTTTAGAGAAGTTTTGTTTTTTTTTCCCCAACTCTTAATCAATAAACAGTTCCCATGGCACCCTTCGGTATCCTTCTGTGAGATGTTTTTGCTGTCAATCTTCTTTAATCTTCTCGTCCTTCTCTCTGTTTGATATTCCAAAACTGGTTCTGCAGGTTGTATTCAGATAGTCTCTTATGGAACCAAAGACTTAAATGTTAAAAGCACAGGTTTTACCAAGATGGTCCCAAAAGTAAAGAAAGAGATCCCTGTCATTCCCAAAGACAAAGACAAGAAAAGAAGTTAAGGTAAAGGAGGCAGTGCTAAGAGGTATCCCCCAAACACTGAGTCAGCCATTTGTGTATAGTGTCTATTCAGATTACTTACACATTTTAGTCTTTGTATGATTAATCTTTGTATTATTGAGTTTTGAGAATTCTTCATAAATTCTAGATAAAACTCTCTTGTCAGATACATGGCTTAGAAATATTTTCTCCCATTCAATATCTTCTTAATAAAATTATCTTCCAATTCATGATCATAAGATGTCTTGTCACTTACTTAGGTATTTTTAAACATCATTCCAACAATGATTTGAAGTTTTTAATACATAAGCCTTGTAGTTTTTGCTTACTTTATTTCTAATATATTTTTGATGTGATTTTCAGTGTAATCATTTACTTAATTTTATTTTGGATGGCAAATATATATAAATACAATTGAATTTTTATATAATAACCTTGCATTTTTCATCCTTATGACCTCATTTATTAGCACCAATAGCTGTTTGGGAATTCTTTAGTATTTCCTCTATACAAGGTTGTGTCATCTGCAAATAAGTATAACATTAGCTGGGGATTTTCATAAGTGGCCTTTATCACTGTGAGGAAGTGTCCTTTTGGGACTAGTTTACTGAGTATTTTTACCATGAAGCTGTGTGGAATTTTATGCAAGACTTTTTCTGTCTTCATTGAAGTGATTGTACGTTTTTGCCCTATATTCTTTTGATGTGGATTATCACCTTAACTGATTTTCTGATGTTAAACTGACCTGCATGCCTAGAACAAATCCCACTTGGCCATGGGAAGATGTTATAATATATCGTTGGGTTCAGTTTGCTAGTGATTTTTGCAGATGATAATGCCTGTATTTATATAAGATATTGGCCTGTAGATTTGTTTCTCTTTTTTTCTTCCCTTTATTTTTTTATTTTTCTATGATTTTCTGATTTTAGTACCACTGTAATACTGCCTTAGAGATTGATTTGGAATGTGTTCTCTCCTGTTTCTTGGAAGAATTTGTGAAAAATCATTAATTATTCTTAAAATATTTTATAGAATCCACCCATGAGGACATCTGGGCATAGATTTTCTTTGTGGGTAGTTCTTACATTATTCTCTCTTTTGTTATAAAGTTATTCAGATTTTGTATTCCTTCTGAGTCAATTAATAAATTTGTGGTTTTCTAAGAATTTGTTCCATTTCACTTATCTAATTTATTGATATACAATTGTTTTAGTAATTTCTGATTATCCTTAATATTTCTGCAAAATTGGTAGTAAGAATAATTCTTTTCATTCCTTATTTTAGTAATTTGAATATTCTCTGTGTTTCCCTCAGTCTAGCTAAATGTTGTCAATTTTGTCAGTCTTTCAAAGAATAATATTTTATTTTATTGATTTTTTCCACTGTGTATTCTTTATGTTACTAATTTTTACTCTAATCCCTGACATTTAATTATTCCACTTAAGTTTACTGTGATCTTCTTTTCTAGTGTATTATAGTGAATGACTAGGATATTATTTAGAGTATTTAGGTTATTATTTCTTCTTAATATGAATTTATAGCTATAAACATGCCTATAACTGGTTGCATCCTGTGAGTTTTGGTGTTTTGTGTCATTTTTCAATTACACAACATATTTTCTATCAACCTTTGTGATTTCTTCATTGGCCTATTAATTATTTGAGTGTGCTTTTTTTCTTGTAATCCTAGCACTTGAGAAACTGAGGCAGGAGGATGAGGAGTTTGAGGTCAGCCTGGAACATAGCAATACCCTGGCTCAAACAAACAACATGTATTGTTTTTAATTTCCACATATTTATGAATTTCTTGAATTCCTTTTAAAATTTCTAATTGTATTCTATTATTTTTTGGGAACATACATGTATACTTTTAACCTTTTAAAAACATTAAAGCATTATTTATGCTTTTAAAAGTCTTTCTTTTTT
>NW_004624815.1:1887006-1898452 GCF_000247695.1 Heterocephalus glaber
CATGAGCAAAATCTTTGCTGTTATCTGAGTAATTATTTCTGATTTCATTTTTCCCAGATCCTCTTTTGTTGCCAGTTCAGAGAGTCCAGGTGGTTGAGTATCAGATTGTTCCATCTCGTTTCCCTTTGGGGTTGCTGTAGGTGATCTGAAACTCTGTTTTTGATGCTTGTTTATGTGTTTTCTCATTTCCATGGGGGAGGGGGTGCTTCTGGCACCCTCGAGGCTCACCTTCCCTAGGGAACTTCCTTCCGGGTGTGGACCGGCTCACCTTCTCTGCCCTAGGAGCCTGGGATGGCAGTGGGGGAGATTCCTTCCAGGTTCTGGGACTGGCTGAGCTTCTCTGCCCTAGTAGCCTGGGATGGTGGCAGGGAGCTTCCTTCCAGGTTCTGGGACCAGCTGGGCTTCTCTGCCCTAGTAGCCTGGGATGGAGGTGGGGGAGCTTCCTTCCGGATTCTGGGACTGGCTGAGTTTCTCTGCCCTCTGGGCCAGGAGCAGCAGGACTCAGTACTGTGGTCTGGTGGTGCGGTGTCCTCTGCATCTTTGTAATGTGGAACCAGGTGGCTGTACAGAGGAGCGGGGGTGGGGTGTCCAGTGGATTGTTGCTGGGGCGCGGGCTGATTCAGCATGTTCCACATGACTCGCGACCTCAGTAGGGCGTGCCTGTAGACTGTTTTTCTTTAGGGCTTGAAATACATCACTCCAAGCTCTTCTTGCCTTGAGGGTTTGCACTGAGAAGTCTGCTGTTATTCTGATGGGCTTTCCTTTCTATGTGATTTGTTTCTTTTCTCTAACTGCTTGTAGAATTTTGTTCTTCTGTTAGGTTTCTCGAATCTTAACTATTATATGCCTATGTGTGGATTTTTTTTGATCATGGCTAGTTGGAGTCCCATATGCCTCACTTATGTCTATGTCAAGTTCTTTTCCCATATTTGAGAAGTTTTCTGCCATTACTTCTGTGAAGAGTTTTTTTATGTTGTCTGCACCCTCTCCTGTTTCTTAATTGACTCCAAACAGTCTAATGTTATTCTTCTTTGCATCGTCTAATAGCTGCTGTATTGATTTCTCATGGTCCTTACAGTTTTTAAGAAATTTTTGTTTTCCTGGTCACTAATTGCAATCCTATTTTCTGTATCTTAAATTCTATCCTCACATTGGCTCATTCTGCTGTGTAAAATTTCAGTGTAGCTTTTAATCTCCTGGAAATCTGTTTGTATCTGTTTTATGGATTCCATTTGTTTCCTATGTTTGGATTCCATTATGTTCCACAGCTCCTCTATTTTTATCTGTGTCCACTCTAGAATTATTAATCATGTCTTATACTATGAGCACAATCTCTGTTGATATCTGAGAAATTATTTCTGATTTCATTTTTTACAGGTCCTCTTTTGTTGCCAGTTTGTAGAATCCAGGTGATTGAGTATCAGATTGTTTCATCTTGTTGGCCTTTGGGTTTGCCTAAGTGATCCAGAAGTCTCGTTTTGAGACTTATTTACCTGTCTTCTCATTTCAACAGATTCAGCTTGCTGTGCCTTTGTTGAGGCAACTCTTTGCTCATCCAGTTGTCTTGGATTCTCAGCAAGCCACCGAGCAGCCTTTACTCTGCTGCTCACCAGTACACCCCTTCCTGGGTTCAGAGTGGTGGCCTTCTGGATCCCAGAGCTGACCTGTTGTCTGGGTGGGCTTCTTTCTGGGGCCTATGCACACTTGGGATCATATCTAGGCATGCGTCTTGCTGAGGCCCCTATGTAGCTGTTGTCTGGGAGGGCCTTTGTTTGGGGGCTGTGCAACCCAGTTCCTGTTGTCTGTGCAGGCTTCTGGCTAAGGTCTCCAAGCATTTATCAATGGTATTGGGGCAAGCCTCTGGGTATTGCTTATGTGCCTGCATAACTCTTTTCCAGGTGGGTCCTTGGCTGTGGCCAATATTATGGTGGGCCTCAGACTGAAGCTTGTGAGCCCATGTAGCTTTTTTCTGGGTGGTCCTTTGGCTTGGGTGGATGTGCAGGAGCCTCTGTAGTTGGGGTGGACCCCTGGCTGGGATTCACCTACAGCCGCGCTGGTCTGGGCCATACAGCTGCTCCCCAGGCTCTGCATGCACTTACAGATGGAATGGCAGGCCTCTGGCTTAAAAGTATTTCTTGAGAGATATTGTCAAATAGTCCTCCTAAACTACTACAAATCTTCCCACTATATAATTGCTGTAGAAATCCAAGCTAGCAACAATACATCTTTTATAATTTGTATTTGAGTGTATTTGGTGAACTTTTACAATTAACTGAAATTATGGTACTTTTACCAAAATCATAAAATGATAATTAGTGCTGTCACATTAAATTACGATTTATACAATATGCTAGAAATTTGAAATATAGTCTTTTTAATCCTTACTATAAAATAAGTAATGTTATTTTTGCAAAGGGAAAGTGACTATTTAATTAACTTGTCCAACATCATGTAGAAAATAGTTAGATTAAGACCCTAACCTATTTCAACCATTATACTCTTCACAAGGCCAAGGAAAAATGATCTGGGTCCATTACTTCCCTTCATTTTTCCTTGCTTCACTTACACTCTTAGGATTCACCAAGAGTTAGTTCAGAGTGGTCTTGGCAGACATGAACTATCAATTTCCATTTCTACTTTTACCTTTTTCCTATTCCTGAAGCCAAATTCATCTCCTAATTGGACAAACTTATTGGCTTCTTCCCAAGAGAATTTACTAATAGGTAAAAGAGATTTAGAACCTGTTAAACCTAGTACAAATGCATTGATGTTTTCATAATTCCAAAATTAGCATTTTATTTTCTTTTGAATCTGGCAGGTAATGTATAAGACTGGTTCTAATTTTGTTGCTCTTATTTCCTCCAAGTTTCCATCAGATTATGTCAAAGAAAAATGAAATCATAATGAGAGTAGTGTGTTCTAAGATGATAACCAGAATCAGAATAAACTAGTTGCCCTATTTTATAAATTCTTTCAAAACTATTTTTTTCATTTTAAATAAAACTATCTTATTAAGTAATATTTAAATGCTGAAAGGAAAATATACAAGCAAGGAATAATTAAATTGTGAAATCTATGAGGGCAGTGAGTACCACATGATCTGTTTTCTACTTCTAACAGGTCTTAGAACATGGTGGATCCTCAAGACATGTTTACCAGATGAATTAGTAAGCAATGAAATGATTTCTGATAAGAATCTTTTTCTGCATACTACTAAGCTTGTGCCCTTTAATACCTCTCCTAAGGGGTCCATTCATGTATCTCTCATATATTCATTACATGTCTGTTCTATGTGTCAGACACTGTGGAAGGCACTGGGGCCACAGAAGAGAACTTGACAAGAACAAACCCTGATTTTGTGGCTAGTGTCATTAAAAAATAGTCACATAGATGTTAGAAGAAATGTTTCAATGGGAGGTATGTAGTGTGAAAACAGCAGCAGCACAGGGTCTTTATCTAGGCTGCAGGGTCTTCCTGGGGAAGGGACAGCCCAACAGTCCTTGGAGGGGAGCAAGGGGCTGTGCGTGAACATGTTCTCTTAGGCCTGTATAGCAGGTTTTGTATTTTAAAATACCAAATTTTTCATGCCTTAGGTGGAGCTTGCACTCTCTAGTTGTCTGTGGCACCTATAGGCTTGTTTGGACTGGCACCTGGCCTGAGTATAAATTTATGTTACCTGCCTTGCCCCCTGGGTTTCTGAATATGTGAGCCTTGATGTAAAACCTTGGCCTTTATTTTTTATTTTTGTACTTTTAGTCTCAACCCGTAGGAAAAAATGCATTACCCTTCTTTGGCCCATACACACATTTGATATGTATATGTTCATTTACTTCTAATATATTTCATTATCTTAAAAATATTGGCTATAGCTCAATAAATTTATTTTATGGAGCAAGGCTGTCACTTATATTTAACAAACACATAAACTTACAGTTTGAGAAGCCAGGGAAAAAATTAACTAAATGTCCAATTTTTTATTGTCCATTAAATTAAAAAAACTCATCGTGAAGAACAGTGAGACATCTTTCTTTCCACTTTACCTCCCAAACTTTGAGGACAAGATACTATCACAGTTCTTATCCATGTGACCAACTCCATATGCTTTACTACTGTGACCTCTAAAAAAGCTATAGAGTAGGAAATGATGAACAACAACTGGACAAATTATCCCACTCAATAACACAGTATTCCAGCTGGTTCTGCTGACTGGATTTTCAGCACTTCCTTTTTTGTATCGCAAGTCCAAGTTTACCTTACCAAGAAGGTAAGGTAAGGAAAATGGAGGCCAAGAAGGAAGGGAAAATCAGAATGAGAGACTTGGTGAAGGTTTTAGGCCAGCTTGTTTTTCTCAATTAAAGGAGTTCTTTCAATCACATCTAAGAGACTTAAATGTTAAATGAAATGGGACTTGAAACAGCCTAACTTCCCCTGGCAGCTGGGGAAAAGGAATGGACACAGCTTGAGACAGGCTGCAGGACCTAGATGCCCATCAAGTGTTATTTTGGGTGATGTTGAGCCAAAACGTAGCATCTGGGAGAGGACAATATGATCCACTTCCACTGTGAGTATCTGAAAATCTTTTTCATACAACTACCCCAGTCCTAACCACCCCCTGATTGATTTATTAAATGGGATTAATAAAGTTGGCCTAACAATGTGACATCATTGAACATGTTCTATCCTGAATGCAAGTTTAATAGAATAATATTTGGAAGGGACACTTTCTGGGCAGCTTTAGACAAACGAGCTAACAACCCTTGTGGAAAAAATGACAGTAGATTACAAGAGTGGAGGAAGCCATAGTAATTTGGAAACAATGTATGTTCCTTAGGAACAGACTTTGTTAATAGAAGACACTTGATTTTGTTGGTTATACTTGCGATACATTTCCATGATGAAGTAGATGAAATGCTCCCATCCTTGGAATTTTATCCAGAATTGTTTTAACATGTTGCCTTTTCTTTTGCTGATTTTCTGGACTCAAAAATTACAGTTTTTCTGTAACACTAGCAACAGTTGTATGGAATTCAGTATCGTTGAAGTCAATTTAGATTTCTTCCAAAGGGAGTGAATTACTGTGTTAGAATGATCTTGATATACACAGCCTTACTCACACCAAAGTAAAACAGCCTGTATCAAAAAATGGTTTCAGAGGAAGAAGACCCTAATATAGAAATGCCATGTTCTTTTTAGTTGTACATGTGTGTATGTCACTATCTCTCTCTCTGTCTATCATCTATCTATCTATCTATCTATCTATCTATCTATCTATCTATCTCTAAGGATCTATATGTATTCTAGACCTGTGTGCCATATTTCTATATATCCATATCTCAGATATATCTATTCACCTACCTACCTACCTCAGATTTTCCCCTTATTCATGCATGAGGTCTTACTTGACCCATTTATGTGACTACAGCAATCTGTTAGCGTGGGCTCTTTGGCAGTCTCTGGCTTTCTGGAGTTAAGTCCATCTGCTTTGGCTGCAATTCAAGGTTTAACATCAGTAAAACTTATAAATGTAAGTTCAACATGCAGTCCAGTTGTCTGCACTCTAAATTGAGGGATATATACACTTTCTGTGGCTTTGTTGTGCTGAAAACAGCTTGCAGCTTATTTATCATTGTTCTTGGGCAGCTTCTGTGCCTTATTAATCAGAGTAAGTGAGAACCAGCGGGATTTGTAAAACAAAGTTCACTGGCTGAACTTCAAACTTGTCTTGTATCTGTCCTAAAGATGGCATTAGTGGCAGATCAGCTCTTGCACCCAATAGGTTAATTGTTTGACATGCTATGGTCTCAGTAATATCTACCCTAGCATGTGTCAAAGAAATTTGTTATGTGACTGGGACAAGTAGGGTCACTACTTTTGGAGAATATATATATATATATTTCCTGGCTTGTTGCTGGAAGAGCTGTTTGAAAAGTCTTTGAGCAAGGAGTAGAAGGTGACAGTGAATTGCAGGCATAAGGACAAATGGGTCCCCATCACCTCAGCTCATAGTTCCCACAATTGGTTACACATAATCATCCATAGGGATAGAGGGACAGATGAAAGTGCTGGCTGCTTGAACCACACCTTCTTCTGAGTTCATTTTGCACATAAAGTGAGAGAGCACTTGATTCAGACCCATATTTAGGGATCCACAATCATGTGGGCATCCAGTGTCATTGGGGAGATCCATGCCTGGGACCACAACCATATTGTATAAGCCTCTCATTCATCCCTCTTGATGTTCTTAGCTCCAGAAATAAAATATTCTATATAAAGCAGCAGTCAGAGATATCAAACTAGCATCCTGAAGATCATACCTCCTGATGGGCAGATTTTTTAGTTTTTTGAGACAAGGTCTCAAAGGCTATGGTAGCATTGGCTGACCTTGAACTGCTATTTAGCCCAGAATTTGTGATCTTCCTACCTCAATCTCCTACATGCTGGGGTTACAGGTTCGCACCCAGCTGATAGGCAGATTCTTAACACTCAAGATCAGAGGGCAAATCCAAACTCAGCTCGCCTATCTTAGTGAGTTTCCATCTGTCAGAGTTACTGCCCCATGTGCCACTTCCATGTCCACAGACATTGTCCAGACTCCCTTTAGTGAGCTTCTCTCAGCCAGCCTCTCATTTCCTTCCAACTCTGCTCTATTTATTTGTGACTAACAACATCACTGTCTTATCAGCTTTGTGCTTAAAGCAATAGAGTGTAAAAATTTCGGAGTTGAAGTAAGGCAGACTTGGATTATGACTTTAGCTCTTCTGCCCATTAGCAGTGACAGCTTGAGCTAAATTCCTAAATAACCCTTGAAAGATGGCTGAGAACTAACTCATCCCTTCATTCAGTAAATGTTCATTAAGATTTTTTAAAGTTAGAAAAGCATTGCATGACAAATAAAAAGTGTCTGATGATAATGATGCTTATTTTTGATGAAAATAATAATAGAGACAGAAGTAATATCAGAGTAACACCAGTCTGATTTGGATCCCACATCCTGAGCTACTTCACCCTGAGGTCAGTAAATATTGATTCATTGACTTATTGCATCTATGACTTTTGCTGGGACTTTAATTTCTTGTCCATTCTTGCCACCTATAGTATTTCTTTCTTAGATTGACCCTTGTGGTGTTCTCAAGTTGTGGTGTTGTCTTTTTCTCAGGATAACATATTCACCCACCGTTTGAATTCCTACACAAGCTTCATGTTTCAAGTGACTATCGCTAAACAGTGCCTATGCTAAGGAGATGTTGGGTGGCATTCTCAGAGATCTGTACCTGCCATATGGTGTGGCAAATGTCATGAGGTAATTGCTTCCTTCATTCCAGGCCATCTCGCCAGAAATCTGATGCCACCTTCATAACATGCAACACCAATGGCTTAACTGTACTCGGGCCTCAAAAGCAAAGGCTTTAAATGGTCTGACCCCATGGATTCTCTCTTCTCTATGGTCCAACATGGCACAAGTTTCCCAAGTTTATCCCTGTAAGTGTAGTTCTGTTCTTTTATGTTAATTATGTTGGTTTTTACTGCTAACTCTTGCAGTTTCTTCTAACAAGTATATTACTAGTATAATTTCTAAGTGGATAGTTCTTTTATTATTTGTGGTTAATATACCTAGTTAATAGTCTTATGACTTGAAGGGTTTTGTCTATAATCATTTATGAGGGTTTGACTTACATTTTTACATAGAAAAGTACTAATTATAGTATTTTTACAGGGTATATAGCTTGTTTATGTTATTGGCAGCTTCTACAACAGGAATGTGTAGTGGGCATTGTCTTTCTTTCTTTGGCTGAATACATTGCCTCATTTATTAAATGCAATATGGGTGATTGGTGGAGTTGTTTGGTTTACTTAAGACACCTTGTGAAGCAGGGGTTTTATTTAGCTTATTTTTGTTGGTTACATTTTTAAGGTTAATTTAGCAGCAATATCGTTCTTAACTTCTTATATCCTTCATTTATTAATTGTCTCATTAGGTAATTTTTCCCAAGGGTTGCAAATTAAAATTCCTATGTGGAGTGGACTGGGCTCAGCACAAGGAAGAGGACCGAAAAGAAATGGTATCTCCATGCTACTTCACAAGGCATCAAGGCAATGTTGCCAGAGCCTCTCATTTTTTATGTTAATCAAATATACATTTGAGGCTGAAAAAATGTCAATCAGTCAGGCTTACTTCAGAGGAATCCAGTTTTGTGGTACTAGGGTTTTAATTTCCTTGAGTATTCTTTAATTAATAAAGGCCAATGTACTCTGATGTTAATATCTATATTCTCAGAGGCTAAGTACATTTCAATCATGCAAAGAATGGTAATTATTTTATTTTATGGCATCAGAGATATTTAGAGTTTTGAGAGTTTAACTGATCAATCTACCAATCTTTCAGTTGCTCTGGAGAATGGGAGAGTGTCTGTGTGTGTGTGTGTGTGCGTGTGTGTGTGTTTGTGAAATAAATGACCCCCTCAGTTCTTGGGTCTATATTTGGGCACTTTCTTGTTAGTATAGCCTGTATGCATTTGTAGGACTTGGAGTACTTCTATATTCACAGTGATGTTCCAGAGGTTTTTCTCTCATAGTTATTAATGCTATGGAGTTTACTTAATTCAGATTTGTCTCTCTAATCTTCAAGATCTTGGCAAAAGAAATGTCTTGCTGAAATTTTGGTTGGCTGAAGCACTGGTTTGTTATTGAGTACTTGATAGAGCTTTCTTTCTGCAGTTAGCACACCATGTTCCCTTGACTTTCATAGAGTATTAAAATGTTGCTAGTATATAAATTCTCTGTGTCCCTCATCATCTGTCTAGAGTTTTCGGATATGCTTTTATATTTGATGTGTCCACTCTAGAAACAAAACAGAAATCATGGACATTGTGGGCCACTCCCAATCTGTAGTGAGCGCTGGAGAGCACGTGAATAATCTCACACAAAACAAATGCTGTTAAAGAAAGAGAAGTGAAGATGGAAATAGAAATGAAGGGAAAAAGAAAATGTAATTCTTCACAAAACTTTTATGACATCCTTGACAAATACCATTGGAACATCTTCTATGACTACATGTGTCCTTAAAAAAATGAAGGACGAGAGAAAAGACTGAGTTATTTATTTATTTATTTATTTATTGGTATCAGGGATCGAACTCGGGTCCTTTCGCTTGCACAGCAGGCAGTGAAACCACTGAACTAAATCCCTGGCCCAAGACTGAGTTATTTTTAACAGTGGGGTCATTCAGAATCTGGGTACAGGTTGCAAAAGGACTGTTATTGATTGGTAATCTTACTCATGGATCACCCAGAAAAAGGACAGAGAGAAAAAATCCTACTAATTGCCAGAGTTTAAGGCAGTGCATCTGATTATCACTCAGTGTTGGAGAAATAGTTGAGAAAAAAAGAAATATAGAATCTTGGACAGTGAAGAATGGTTTCACTGGCTGTAAAGAAATTTGAAAGGAATAGTAGTGAAATACAAAGAAAAGCCCCTGGCAGAGATTTATGGGAATTGCTTGAGGTTGGCCTATGGGACTGGTCATGAAGGGTGATGATCTTTGTGTTACGTAGTAATGGGGATAAAAATAATCAAAATATGTGTATCAAATGGGAAGTGCTTCACTAACTCAAGAAGTATTGGGTCTCAGTCCCATTTTAGCTGCTATAAAAGAATGCTATAGATAGGATGCATTACAAACAACACACATTTACTTCTCAGAGCCCTAAAGGCTAGGAAGTTCCAGAAACCGCCCCCCGCCAAAAAACAGGAGATCCAGTGTTCAGTGAAGAGCCCCTTCCTGGCTCATGGATAGCCACAGTATTCTCTTATTGTGTCCCGTAATGGTAGAAGGGGAAAAGGGGGTCCTTCTCTGGGGTGCCTTTCATAAGAAGGCTAATCTTATTCACAGCTTTCATGACCTAATTACCTCATTAGGTAATTAGGCTGCACCTCATCCTGCCACCATTAAGGATTAAGATTTCAGCATATAAACTTCGAAGGGACACAGGGATACGTCAATAGCACCCTGGACAATCAAAGAGCACTGGATGAAAAGGCATGAGATCAGGCTTCAAGCTTCATTTCTGCTCTAGCAAGTTTGAGATGAGTCCTTCCAGTCCTTGATTTTCTCATCTTAAAGGATCAGTTGAGATCAGGGCTATTCACAGTTTTGCACCTTTAAGAGGAACACACATGAAGCTTTCACATTTGTGTCCAAATTTTGGCAATTGTGCAGCAGCACAGATAAACTGGCCATTCTAGAAATCCCAACTCCTTGATTTCAGCCATGAAAAGCATTTGTCAATAGACATTTAAACTGTCAGATATAAAGTTATATCTTTTTAACATAGCTATTAACAATATCAGTTGTTATAAAGAGGTAATCACTAAGCTTTATCTCCCTTTTGCTTTCTTTCTTTATGCTTCTAGAACACTCCAAGATCTACACTTGCTTTTGCAGTTGCCTATCACCTTTTGGTACATATGTCTTCATTTTGGCTAAAAATTAAAATAATTAAGACTTTAAAAGAAATTTACAATGTTCTAATGCCACTTTTAAACACTCCATGCTTTTCCTCTAAACCTATCAAATATATATTTTTGTGACTACAGTGGTGTAGAAAAATAAGCAGAGCAAATAGCAAGTTAATTAGAAAACATTGATTCAAGAGGAAAAGTGTGTTAAGTAATTAAGAGGACATATCTAATATGTTTTAAATGCATGAACTGGTTGAGAAAAAAACAAAAGTAAAATATGAACCTAGGGCCCAAAGGCAATTTAAAGTGCTATATATTTTCTAGGAAAAAAATACTTTGGAATACACTTTTAGCAAAATGAAAAGTAATAGATTATCCATCAGATAAATGCAAACCAATATAATATTGAAATACATCAGGACACCTTCTTAAATGTTAAAGATAGCCTTAGCTAGATCTGTCATATAACTTGGCAATTCTAGTTTTAAGTATATACTCAAAAGACAGCCACCCCCCAGTGCCAAGGATCACACAGCCTCCAGTGCCTAGGAGGTGAGCATTCCGAGCCATCATACCACCACCTCCAACAACAAGGAGCACAGCCTCCCCCAGCACCAAGAAGGTGAGCCAAGCAGGCACCAGCAGCATACAACCTGCCTCCCACCCCCGCTTCATTGCAATGAAAAGACACATAAACAAGTCTCAAAACCAGACTTCCAGATCACCTAAAGCAACCCGAAAGGGAAATGAGATGGAACAATCTCATACTCAACCACCTGGACTCCCTGAACTGGCAACAAAAGAGGATCTGGAAAAAATGAAATCAGAAATAATTTATTAGATAACATCAAAGATCGTACCCATAGTACAAGACACGATCAAGAAATCTAGAGAGGACTACAGATTAAAAAAAAATAGAGGAGCTGAGGAACATGATGGAATCCCAACATAGGAAACAAATGGAATCCATAAAACAGATCCAAACATA
>NW_004624815.1:1919301-1946926 GCF_000247695.1 Heterocephalus glaber
AAGTGGGAGGGGTAGGGGAAAGGAAAGAAGGGAATGGAATTAATATGAGAAAATGAAAAAATGGAAACAAAGTCTTTGTAAATAGGGAGGGATGGATGGGTTGAAGGGAGGGCAGGGGAATGGGGAAAAAATAAGAACCAAGAGAGATTACATAAAGGTGCAAATTTGTAATGATGAATGTCATTATATTGTATACCTAAAATGTACCAATAAAATTAATTTTAAAAAAAGAATTTTGCAATTTGAAACTAATTGTGCCACCAATATCACTGCTTTACACATTTAGCAGGTGGCAGAGATTGCTAATCAGTTCTAGATCACTTCTGATACTCCTCAAAAAACATTCCAGAAACTTCCCTCCTCCCCCATCAATTAGGGTCAGCTTATGAGATGTCAGTACTCTGCCATCCTATAGTTGTTTAAAGAGCTACTCAATCTGTACAGTAGATTATACTGCAAAGAAACCCAAAGGAGCTTGCCAAACCCTATAATGCTTCTGTTATTTTTTGAGAAATGTCTTGCCATCTTCTTCCAAGACATTAGACAACTGAAATCACATTGAGAAACCTTAGGAAGCAATTTGTATAATATATTCTTGGCTTGTGGGATTTAATCTGTCACTACTTTAATTTTAATTATATTGATTCATTATAAGGACATGAAAGATCTTTATACATGAGGAATGCTTCAAAAAAGTAGGCAAGAACTTTAAGCCCTTTTGAGAAGGACTGCTGGAAAGTCTCCATAGAAGTTTCCTGATCTGTAGCAACTTTCACAATGAGGACATTCAGAATTACTTCATTTCAGGGCTTAGTACTACATTCCTAGCAAAGGAATGCTATAAAGTCCTTCAAGAAAAAAATGCATTAATTTTTATGTTTAATTGACACATATTGTATATACTTGTGGGAGTACAGTATGATAATTTGATGCATGTATAGAATGTCTAATGACTAAATCAATGTAACTAGCATTCTATCTCTTCAAACATTTATTATTTCTATGTTTTGGGAAACTTTAATTGTTCTTTTCTAGTTATTTTGAAATATGTAATAAATTGTAGATTTTAGTTACCCTACGGTGTTATAAAACATTTGCACTAATTTCTCCTAAGTGGAGTTTGGAAGATTGTATTTTAACTGCTACATCTCATTTACATATGAATGAGACATTCAATGTCAAAAATTGTAAGAGAAAGATAACAAAGGAGAAAATAAAAATTAACTGTTATTCTAGCTTTGAAAAACTGCTATTAATAATGTTTATATGTAGATGTTTTAATAGAAATTGATAATCAAAATAGATAATACTCTGTTTTATATCTGCTAGAGTGGCCCAAGTGCATAGCATTTTCTTGCCGTCAAGCCAATTTTTGTCCATTGTCTGAAGTTTTTTGAGATTGGATAGTTTGCTTCTCATTGGACTGAATTCCTCAAGCTTGATTTTTTTTTTTTTTTTATCAGTACTGGGGATCGAACTCCGGTCCTTGCACTTGCGGGACAGGTGGCAGAACCACTGAGCTAAATCCCTGGCCATCCTCAAGCTCTAGAACCATAAAAGAACAAACTGGGAGAGAGCTTTTAAAGCTAACTTTTCTGTTTGTTGAATTTTCTATGAGAAACAAAGATATGTTTTTATTTGGAATGGAACCCAGAATCTTGAATCAGAACTAAAAAAATTTTCAAATGTGTCAGCTCCAGTTTATTTAGAAGTTGCAAGGTTTTAGATTTTTGTTTTGCATTACTGTTTTTTAATATTTCTATTTGAGTCTTGTTCATCCTCCAACCTTATCCCTTTACAAAGAATGAGCATTACCTGGAGCCAAGGGATGCAATCTAATGTTTTAATTATTATTGTTGCCACAGTGAGCATTGAAGTAGAGGAGAATAAATGGATTCCATCAGTGAATGATTGTCAGTGCTTCTTAGTGTTATTGGCCATGTACAGAAAGCATGGGACTTCTGGAGTTGTATTTGTTTATGTTAAGTAACTATTCCCACTCTTCAGTGGAAGAGCATTTGAGAAGGTTCTCCTTTCCCTTTGGAATATTGGCCAGTTCCGTATCCTACATTGAAGAAGTGACAACTGCACACTGACCTGCTTTTTTAGGATCTCTGTATCTTCTGAGCAGAAGGAAATTCTCTCTTTACCTATGGGCCAGAAACCATTTGATTGATAATCTAAAAAATCTACAGGAGATTCAATTTTAGGGAAACAGATCTTTCTGTGAGACAGGAACAGAAGATGGAACAGGGTGTGTTAGCTTCTGCCAGAATGGAGGAGCAGAGGCAGCCAGCATGCATGTCCAATGCATGAGCATGGTGGACTCCCACAAGATGCTCCTTTTGTCACTACAAACAGAGACAAGGAATGAGGGGACAGTTCTGGTAATGTTTCCATGAGAGCTAGTGAAGCCCTGGAACACTACTCCTAAAGAGAAGAACTGCCAAACTCTTGAGAAAACCCCAGCCATGAGGACTCCTGAAGTTTTTATCATCCCTCTAAAAAGAGTATTAAGTCCACCTACCTGGTTAAATGAGCAATTCATCTTACACCCTGTGGTTTATAATAGTCATTCCATTACTTGGAATCAAGAATGCACCAAGGTAGAGAGCCAGATAAAGGTCAGGAGAAGGAAAATTCAATAGTTGGATCTAGTTTATCTTTTTTTGAGTAAGCAAAAACAATTGCTAGTATATACTGCATTCTCCATGTCTTAGATAAACAAGGAAGCCATACCAAATGTCAGATTAAATATTCCACAGCTGAAGTGTTTGCATAACTTTTCAGTGGCTACCCTTTAAAGAAAGAACAACAGTATTGGGCCTTTAAAAAAAATACTGTATTCCCTTAACTTGACATGCTCACAGTGTTCTGCCAGCAATTGCTCCAACTTGGAAGGCCAGGCCACTCATATCTTGTCCATGAAATCTCAGTGCCAGCTGGCAAGCATAGCCCCATGTTTCCATCCCCTCCAGGAGCATGAAGCCCACTGTGCGTTTTGAAGGCCACAGCTGCACCATTGTCTTGTTTAACCCATGTCTGCTTTGGCTAAAAAGCAAGTCATTTTTTTTTAAGCAAGTCATTTTTAAGAAGGAATTTCCTGGTTCTTCAAGTGTCTGTCATGTTTCAACAATGAGTTTACCATTGCTGTGTGTGTTTTCAGTTTAGGTTGGCTCTGTAGGGCTGGTGAGGAAACCAGAGAGAGGTCTGTTATTAAAACAAAATAATAAGGTTGAAGAAATCAGCCTTATTATCATTGGCTCTGGCATAGTTTGTATTAATTTCAGCACTAGATTTCTAAAGCATTGCTCAAGAGTCAGGAGGTAATGGTCTTCAATGCCAGATGATATGAAGAATAAGAAAGACTCATAGATCTTCAATGACTACTTGGTGTCAGGTGTTTCCACGCTGTATCTTGATTGCTTTTCTGAACAATCTGCTGAGTTATTTGTCCTCTAATTTTATTGTCAAAAAATTGAGTGCTGAGTCATTCACTTACCCAAGGTCACAGAGAAAGAATGCAGCTGTGAAGTCCAACAGCTCTGTTTCATCTCAGATCTGCCACTTACTCCCTGTGTCATTGGGCAAGTCATTTCACCTCTGTGCTCCAATTTCTTCCTTTGCAAACTGAGACTAACAAGAGAGGGTCAAATAGAGGTGTGTGTGTGTAAAGTGGTCAGTACTGTAACAAGCTGCTAAGTTGAGCCACAATGACAGAGGTAGACATTGAAACTAAATGTAATTCCTTTCCCTGTGGATGCTGATGCCATGTCACCTCTTAAGGTCAATGCCACCCTTTTCTATGGGGAGATTGGAGCCAATGCTGATATTCAGAAGACACAAAGTAGAATGCAGTTTCACATCCTGTCTTAGTATTTTTGTATTGAAACAAAGAAGGCCTGTGGCTCAGGCTTAGACTCTGGCTTCTGTAAAAGAAGCTGTCTCTGAAAAGGAACACGTAGAAGAGAGAAGACTCCATGGGAGATGCAGGGGGTGTGGGACTCTGTCCTTTCATCCTGCAGGTTAGTAGGTGAGATTCAAAATTAAAAAGTGCAGAGTTGCTGTGTGCTATATTTTTCCATCACAGCTGAGTTCTGGTCTATTCACTGCAGCAAAAGTGGAGCTTAACTGTTGGTTGGTAATGGATATTACTCATCAAAATGCCCATCAGCCTGGTGCTCCAACTCCATCCAGGTGTCTCCCATGTGCCCAGCTCTGCACAGACCCTGGGAGGCTAAGATGAGTAAGATGCAGTCACTGTCCTTTCCAAGATTCCAGGCAAGTAACTGAATGATCACATACAATGCAGAGACCTTGTCCTCTGTAGAGGCTGTTTAAATTCTGGACACTCTAGAACATAGCCAGAAGGAAGCCAAGAAGTTTTTAAACTTTGTGAGGAGGCTTAGGTAACTTTCTTTAATAATCCTCAGTAAGAAAGCAAAATTCAGAGGTAGAAAGGAGGCTTATAATGCAACCAACTTTGTTAATCACTTGGAAGTTTTTGTTTTGCAAAGATTTCTTGGATACTAGTTGAACCAGTAACTATCCCCATGGAACTGCATTCAGAAGAGCTGAACACAAGTTTTGGCTTTGCTACTTACAAGTGGTGTGGCCTTAAGACAAAATCACTCAGCTCTCTTTTGAGTCATATTTTTTTATCTGGAAAATGTAGAGGAAAAATATTCAGACTACAAGGTTTATTATCATAGAAGGAAAGGATTAATATCTATGAAAGCCCTTTTTGTGCATGAAAGAGTTTAAATATTTATTCATGTTACTTTTCTTCATAAATCCCTTCCATTCATTTTTGAGAATTTTGTATATAGTATAACTTCTAGATTTTAAATATCTTGCTTTATAGTTTGATGTTTATGAGTGTTTTAGTAAGGAGAGAGTGGAAAAGAATAGCACCAGTGAACAATATTTCATTGCCACATCCATGAACAGCCATAGTTAAAAAAAAGATGAATGAGATGATATTTCTAACAGTGTATGCAGTATTCTCAAATTCAAAAATATTACAGGCAGTTGAATTTGGGACATGAAATACTCTATGTGTGATGCCAAAGTACAGGTTCTTGACTTCCATTCTGCTGTATCTGAAAATTATAATAATAATCTGAAATTGTAAAGGCTGAGAGGTATGTCCACTCACTGTTTTTATAGGAAAATAAATATGGAAAATTTATGGCTCTTCTTTGAATGTAGTACAAAAATTATCTATGGTACATATCTATGACTAGAAATTTATGAGCTATCATCTAGGCAAAAGACCCAGTGAAAATATAAAATACTTTAAAAGTATGTGGTGCCTTTCACAGCCCCTTCTTACCAGGACCTGGTATCACAAGCACCCTTATCTGGAAGTAATCTCAACTCTGAATTCCCAGAGGTTTTTTTGTTTGTTTTAAGAAAATCCTCTTTGCAGTCAACACTCGTGCTTTGGGGCCTTTTCCCTCACTACTCCCTATGCCCGGAACATTATTCTTGCACAAATCTGCTTGCTTATTTGTCTATTTTATGGAAATCTCTTTTGAAGTGTTCCTTTTCAGACAGAACTGACTAGAACTTTTCTCATCACATTGTACAAAATAGCCATGTCCCCCTGGTCACTTTTTATCTATTGCTTTTGTTTTTCTTCAAAGCAGTTGTTACCACCAGATATACTGAAGTACTTATGTATTTGGGTTTGTGTGTTTGTTTATTTTATTTTTGCTTTTTATAATGCCAGGGATCAAATCCAAGGTCTTACATATGCTAGGCAATACTCTACTACTGATCCATACCCCTATCCTCACTTATTTGTTTATTGGCTGCTTCTCTGGTCCAGATATAAGCTGTATAAGAATGAGGGATGTCTTTTGTTTATTGCTGTCTTCTCAAAATCTAAAGTAGTACCTGGCATATAGTAGGTGCTTAGTACATATTTGTTAAATGACTAAATACATCCATTTATTCTCTGCATCACAGTGAGTTATGCATAAGCCTTACCCCAGAAACAATGATATTTTGGATTCATTGTTATGTCTTTCTAGATCCTAATATAATACTTGAAATTTGTTTGGTGGTTGAAATTTTACAGAGATTTTTATATCCAATACCTCATTGTTGTGTTATCTAACAATACTATAAAAATAAGTTCATATTGTTATTCTTGTCTGATGTAGTCACCTTGGACCATTATGACAATTCTACGTGGCTTCAGTGACAGACATTTATTCCTCACAGTTCTGGAGGATGGAAAGTCCAAGAACAAGATGCCAGTTAGTTCATTCCTGGTGAAGATCACCTCCTGGCAAAGAGACAGGGGGCCAAAAGCTCTGGTCTCTCTTTCTGTTTTATAAGGGAATTAAGCACATCTTGGGGACCCTGCCTTCATGATTTCATCTTAGCCCAATACTTTCATAAAGGCTCCGTTACCAAATGCCATTTCATTGGGATGGGATATATCAATTTTGGGGAGACACAAGTATTCATTCTATCATACCATTTTGCTCATGAGAAACCAATACTCAGGGAAATTTTAATGATTTTTTCAAGGCAGAAATACTGAAGAAGACAGAACTTAGGCCTTTGTCTTTCCACAAACCCAGTCTTATGTGGTAGGGACCACTATTCCCCATGTTAGAACCCAGTGGTAACTACTGACCATAGTTGACACACGGAAGCAGCACTCACGGCTTTTGAAGTGAGGAGGAGGCAGGACCTGCAGGCAGAGAAAGGAACTTCACTGTCAACATGAAGGTAAAGGTCCACTTTTGCTTTTTTTTAAAAAAAAAAACTTTTAAAGATTTAATATATTTTAAGTTTGTTTTTACTAGAAACTATGTCTTCACACTATTAGCCTTCCTCCTTTTTTTTTTTTTTTTTTTTGGTACTGCGGATCAAACTCCCTTGTGCATGTGAGGCAGGTGGTGGCACCACTGAGCTAAATCCCCGGCCCAGTCTTCCTCTTTAAATTGAATGTATGGAAGCCATCTGAGATAGCACAATCTGAAGAGACTACCCTGCCACTGACTTGAGAGAGACATGTTTTGAACTCCAGATGGGCTGTCTCTTGTTTAACCCATAAGAAAGCCCATTTCTTACCTGAAATGTAGCCATTAAGAAACAATGTGTGTAAGAAACAATGTGTGCCTTCTTTTTGGATGTGTGCTGGAGTGGGCATGACTCAGGAGAACAGTTTTTCCTCCCATGAAGGAGAAACCATGGAAACCTCTGATGACTTACAGTTTCCATCATTCTTTCTCCCCTCCTGGATTCAAAATAGTAAACACACACACAAGGACTCATGCATACAAGGACTCACGCACACAAATTAATTTGTTTTTAAAAAACAAATTAAAGATCACACATTTTTCCTAGACTTGATGAATTCATTAATCCCCAGATATTTCTGGGATTTGTCATTAAACCTCAGAACTTCTGGAACACTCACATGAAGCCAACCCAGATTCCAAATGTAATGAAATTTATCCATCACTAATCTCTGCATCTATTTTTAACAGAAATATCTTATTTACTTTCAAGACAGAACATGCCACCATGATATGCTACTGCAGCAAATTCTAAAGCCTCACAGATCAGAGTGTAAGACCGAGTTGCTAGATTGCAATTCAGAGCCTGCCCTGCTTTCATATGTAAGTTGTACCATAAAAGAACTGCGTGGCTTAGGTATTATGAAGACTAATTCAAACTCAATGCTACACTTAAATTAATAGGTCTGTCAATCCATAATTATGCTACATCATTGATGCTCACATTTTCTCTTCTACTCTACTCTGGGCCCAAACAAAACAAAACCTCAAACCTTCCTTAGTTGATGAAAATAATAAGTAATAAACATGGAGCATTCTTTTAATTTGCATGACAACTGGGTTTGTCCTGGTACCCACCATACACAAAAAATTTTGCACATACCCAGCATGACATAAAGTGAGACCCTTTGGAGGAATCACCTCAGGAGCCTGTCACTTTTTTTTGCAACCAAGGATCAAACTCAGGACTTTGCACTTGGGAGGCAGGGGGCAGCACCACTGAGCCAAATCCCGGCCCTGCCTGTCACTTTTTCATACTCTTTCTTGGAAATGGTCTTATCTTTTAAGGCTCAAGGAGGAAGAGGGAAAGAAATACTAGCCAAACACAACCAAGAGGCCTATTGTAGATTTTGCATCTACAGTATGAAGGATTTGGACTAAAAGAATGCTAAGGACCATTTAAGTTTCAGTATTCTCCTATGATCTGATTTTCCCCATATCCAATCCACTATTCTGCCAAACCCAATCATATTGTGTTTCTTTGAACAAACCCAAGCTACTTTATATGAAGTAGGCTGTTTAATCTGATTTCCCTGAGGAAAAAATGAATTTTTTTGAGGTTCATAAACAAATTACAGCAAATCAGTGGTAAAACAAGTATTCAGTGCCTTACAAATGCAAGGTCCCGAGTTCTATCCCTGGTACCCCCCCCAAACCCAAAACAAACAAACAAACAAAAGTATTCAGTTGTTTCATTCTCTGCCCTCTTATTCTAGAGTTAAGAGCCACACAGTATATCACCTGTCTGTCAGCTGTACACCCTATGTACTTCTAATGGGCCTCAAAAATTGCCCAGGTTGCTGGACCATTGCAAAGAATATTGGTATATTGTATTTCCAGCAAATCCAGTGTTTCTATGAAATAAATGTTTTTCAAACTAAAATGTACTAAACCAACTTGTTATTTAAAGGACTGATATGGCAAAGGATCTTTCCCATTAGCAGATAATCTATCTGCTAGCTTTTCTACTAGGCAAGTTGAAGTTTTCCCAAATTGAATTCACTTAAAGCAGGTTATACCTGTGAGTACACAGAGATCATTAACCTGAAAAGAGCAGCAAAATTCCTGGCAGACTATCTATGGCCTGAATTTTGTCCCCACTGCAGCAATGTCATGAACACTGAGTTTAGCAACTAGGAATCCCATAAATGATATTGCTGTCTTAAAAGCACCTGTTTAATTGCACCTGTTCATCTATGGCAACTTCTGGAATGCTTTTATTGTGGCTGCTAAGCAAGTTTAATAAAACTATTTTTTCATTTTATTTTCAATTGACAAGTGATTATATATATTTATAGAGTACAATGTGATGTTATAGCTGTACAGATTTTTGATGATTAAATCAAGATAATTTGTGTATCCATCACCTCACATACTTACCATTGCTTTCCAGTAAGAACACTTAAAATTTACTTATTTATCATTTGTGAAATATAATGATGGTACATTATTATTAACTATAGTCATCATGCTGTGCAGGAGGCCACTGGAACTTATTTTTCCTGCTCAAGTGGAATGCATACCCTTCTACTAGCATCTCCTTTTACCCATCTACTTCCCACTCCCTTCCACTGGTAACCACCACTCTACTGTCCACTACTATCACTTTGACACCTGTTGATAGTACTTAGTTTTATTCTTGGCTATTGTGAATAATGCTGCAATGAGTGTGGGAGCGCAGGTAACTCTGACATCCTGATTTCATTTCCTCTGGAGATGTAACTGCTGGATCCTATGATAGTTCTATTTTTAATTTTATTTTTTAGAACTATCCATACTGCTTTCCACAATGGCTATGTCATTTATACACTGAACAGCAGTGTATAAGTGGTCCTTTCTCCACGTCCTCACTAGTACTTGCTTTTCATTTGTATGTTTCTAGAAGACTCATTCTTAAATATAAATAAAAATAAAATGGACAAAATGTTAATTTTTTTAAAGGATGACAAAAACTCAAGCTTTAACCATGCACTCTGAATATTCCCCGAAACTTCCACAGAAACATTGTTTTGGTCTTCACATTCATTCTGTACCTGGAAGCCCTTATTTAAGCAGGGGCTGGATGAAATAAGCTGCTTTGAATAAGAAACTAATTTGAAGTGCTACTCAAGCCATCCTACAATGGCATAGCATCTGACAAAATTTTACCTCCAGCCTTTCCTGAGGAAATTTAGGAGGAAATTTTTCATTAAAATTCCCAAGTTGTTCAGTCTTCACAGGGGCTGTGGGCAGCAATGGGGTGAGCAGACTGCAGGTGATCAGATGTGGGGGCTCTCAGAGCCAGTACAGAGCCATAAGCCCTGACATTGTCTCCCCTCACTTCTGGGAAGACAGGGTTCCACACTTTCCTTTCCTTTTGGAAGGCTCTGTTTACCCTCAGCAGCTTCAGTCCATACAAGCCCTCTTCATCCATGCTCTAGTCTCCCTGAAGATATTTATAGCTCAGGTTATATCCTCCTTAAGTCTACTTTTTTCCTAGTTTCATAAATTGAGGATCTCATCGCAACTTATGAGGCTTGTTTTAAATGTATCTTCTCACCATTCTCCACATTTAGGTATAATTTAAGGTAGCAAGCGAGAAAAATTGTATGTGTAGCACCTGATGAACATGTATATGGGAAAACACTGAAGTATCTGGTTTAATCACAGTCCCAACCCTGTGTAGTTACAATTTGTTGGGAAAATACAATGTAAAAAAATCTATGTATTATAAGAAAAGGAGAGAAGTACTGAATGTCAGTAGAAAGTTCCCCCTAAAATTATGTTTGTTCCTCCTGGGAAGAGCAGGATGAGTCTCCTAGAAGTCATTTTTTTCATTGAGACATAGAATATTCATTCTGTTTTATAATTTTGTAAGAAATGATATATTTTATCTTTCTGACATTACACCCCAGCAAGTAATTCTCTACCAAATTTAACAGCAGTTACATAGAATGGTTCCTGTCTGGGAGGAAGAAGAAAAGGGAGTAAATGCAATATTTTTGAAAGAAAGAAAGAAAGAAAGAAAGAAAGAAAGAAAGAAAGAAAAACAAAATCCTGAATAACTTTTAGCATTTGCTCCACTCCTATCTTAATAAAATTCACTTGGGAATTTCAAATAAAAGAAGGACAAGGAACAAAGGGAGCCAGGGGTGACTGTATCGGTGAAGAAAAATACAAAGAGGGTAGGAAACCCAGAGAACTCTCTGAAACAAGCCACTTCTTGATGTGTCCCCAAATGTGGCGGACCCTGAACAGAAGGGGAAACTGAGGCCTTGCTCAAATTGTGTCCAAAATAACACTGTGGAGAGTAGCACTGGAGGGAAACAGAGAGGAGGAAGCAGAGCGAGCAGATGGCATGAGGGAAGGAAGTACACTTAGACGAGATATGGAAGGATGAGCAACAACTGGAGAAACATGAAGGTGGACTGGTATTCAGAAGAGGTACACAGTCCCAAAAATCACTCCTACTTTTTAAAAAATGGCCTATAATTTGGTATTTTTTAAAAAGGAAATTATGTTCAGCTGAACTCAATCTGTTTTCTCCCTCAGTGCATTTCAATCATATTCTGCTCTTGCTTGAGAAAGGCCAGTTAGACCTCTCATGCCAAGCTATGTCCATACCCTTTCAGGTATTTGGTTGCTCACAGTATCTCCTGCATGTGTACATTCCAGGTCTTGGATTATTTGTGGCCTGAGATTCCCTCTCAAAGGAAACATTTTAGAGTCTGGCTGGGCTTTTCAGGTGGAATCATGGAAGATAACTCAACTTCAGGTAGGAACTCCTGCAGATTGGGTCCATCAACACCCAGGCCGTAGGTCTAGGTCCTAGGGCATGTATTCCACAACGCAATGAAACAGGCAAGAAGCCCTGGTCTCCAGGTTTATAAAATACTTCATCTGTTAAAGTTTGAGGTTGGTTGTTTAGGTAGCTGAGTTTTTTCAGGGACCCCCATGCCTCCTGGAAAGCTGTTGCTTACACTGGGTCACTGAGAAAATGGTACCTGCTGTGGAGAAGCCCCATACTTGGAGAAACATCTAGGGAAACCCATCTCCCCATGTATGCCAACCACTGTTGTAAGACTTATGGTCTATGATAGGACTGTGTGGCAATAAATCAGACCCCACTGGAATACCATGAGGCGAGGTATGTTGGAGCCCATGGTGTTCAGTAAGGAGATCTAGCTAGAGTGAGAAGTGGTTGTGCTGGCTCATTCTCATTGGGCTAAAGAGTTAGCATTGGAACTTCAGAGTTTGGACCTAAAATTTGAAGGGTTTGTGTGCTACTAATGCTATTCCTTGATGGCAAATTGGGTGAAGCAGGAGGAAAATGAGTTAACCACAGTCTTGATGGTATAGTCAGGTAGAATTAGACATTGCAAAGTTGGACATTAAAGACAGTGGGCATCACAAGATCTTCAGAAGTCTCTCTAGTACACCTTGCCTTCAGAGTGTTTCCTTTCTCAAACCTGTCCTTCTTAGTAGAACATAAATTAATGAAGACAGCAGCATCTGGACTACCAGATCCCTCAGGTATAATGGAATCTGAGAGAACATAGAGGTTCCCTGAAGGCAAGCTCTGCATTCATTGATGACTGAATTGTGCATGGTGGGAGGTTTCAGAAAGTTTATGCTAGGAGAGCACACCAAGCTGTATGCCACAAGTTTATTCACAAGTTCCATCCCCAGGCCATGTTAAACTGGGGGAACTGTGTTCAGGTATGTGGGACTTCTGAAAGGGTGGGGCAGGTAGTGGTGACCATGACTGCACTGGCTGTTTTGCCTTTTGTTGGGTGTGATTGGTTCTGTAAGGTTCTGCTAGCCTCTGTTGCTACCTAGACCTTGAGACTTGGAAAGGAATGGCTTGGGGTCATGCCATCCTCCTGCTGAGGTACTCACCAAATTCCAAGAGAACCATCTTCTGCCAAGCAGGCAGAACTTCTGAGCCACCTGAGTGTAATGCATCATTTTCTTGGGACACACCCAGCTCTCCTCTTTTGAGGTATCGTCTGAGAGTTGGATCCTATATTGACATTTAGGTGGGCATCTCCCTTTGTGACATTAAGTTCTACCTCAAACTCAAACTCCCAAATGGAGAGTTTGTGGCATTTATGGGGTATTGCTTTTCAAAAGTCTTCCCTGGTAGGATTTGGAAGGGCCTCAAGTGGTAGAAGGAATATAGGAAAGTTCACTGAGAGCTTGATATCATTCTAGTCAACTCTATCCTGGGCCTAATATCTACATGCATAATGAAAGGGGAAGACCTCACAATTTCTCTTCCAGCTGCTATTTAAATATCCCTGCAGATAAACTTTATGGATTTGAGAAGTGCTTCCTGAGATCACTGATGATCCTTTTACCAGGAAAGAAGTTTTACTCCGTGGCTTTTGTGATACATTCTCTGGCTGATTCCAGGAGATGTAGACTGGGTACAGGGTTGGGGACATCTGGCTCTTCTATTTCAGAATTTGCCATATTACCATTCCTTCAAATCCAAGGAGGCACATGGGGTCCTGGTTGTCTGAGGCTGGACCCTGTTGTAGGAGGGGTGTGAGATCATTTCAAGTCAGATATCTGTGTGTCCAGAGGAGAGTTGGTTATCTCTGTCTTACTGCTAAAATGTTCTGGATGTGGAAAGAGGCAGCAGTTTCAACTTCACCTTTCAAAAAAGCTTCTGCAATTTGAAAGCACATGCATCACTCAGTTGTCCAAACAGTTGTGGACTCTCAGCAGTAGTCTATCTAGGGAAGGTATGGAAGACCTGTAGACTCTAGAACTTAATAAGATTATAAAGTGCATTGTGGGCAAGGAATCCTGGGACTTTATGTGACCAGAAGAATTACATTCTTTAAGCCCAGGAGAGTTTAAACCAAAGTTGTAGGTCAAAATGCTTCCCATGGCACCATTTCCAGTCTTATATTTCTGAGCAATGCTCCTACCTGGGACAAAATGAGTCTTAGAGGTCTGGATCACACTTTTGTGTCTAAGACTCACTGGCCAGCTCTTGTGTTTAGACTCTGGAAACCAGGTAGGGCTTTTCAGATGAGAGCATCACTGTAGGGCGAATGAGCCAATGCCTGTGACTGGACATACAGCTAGGACTCTTCTTTTAGATGGAAACTCTTATTTTAATATAACCAGAATGCATGAGTTAAATTCTTCAGTTTATATCACAAAGAGGAACAGAAGAATCAACTGCCGAGGTAGTGCCAGTGGCCCACTACTTGCTGGATGCATCCCTTTACACTGGCCACCTGCATTCCTTATTCCTTTCTGCTTTAATTCTGCTATAGAAATTAGTATTGGAACTTCTGCATTCTTCAGGTTTGCCTCCAGCTGCCAAAGAAAAACCTCTCATCTCTAGGATACACAATTCCACAAGGACTGCCCCACTGCGGTACTTATCCTGGAGCTCCAGAACCCAGGAACATACTCAAAGACAATTCTCATCTTCCAGGATGTTCAATTTTCTCATTTTTCTGCACTGTGATACAGAACTTTCCAAATCTGAACTCTGCTTCCCAAACAGAAGTGACTATCTAGGTCAAAATCAAACTTACAAGAGCTGGATTCAGTCCTTGGAGGCAGGGTAGAGGCAGTAGGGGAGGAAGGGGCAGGAGACTTTGGTTGAATAAGAGCCAACTGATGAGCTGCTTGGGCAAGTTTTAGGAAAGTCTTCAGTACTAGATTATAAATTTGGATTTTTGTTTTGGTAGGGAGTGGGGAACTACTAAAGATGTCTGAGAATAAGAGTGACATGATCATGACTTGGCTTTAGAAAGATTATCTCTCCTATTACTGTTTTAAGTGGAAAAAATAAAGATATTTTCAGATGCAAGCAACAGATACTGAATCAAGATAGCTTAGATGATAGAGTTAGAGAGATTTTGTTGTTTATTACAAAGCTAAGATTAGCTGAGTGAATTGAGAGGATATGTGAATTTTTAAAAAAACGTGACCAAAACAGTAATTGAAAGAATATTAAATAGGAAAGTTAGGAAACAAATTTCTATTACCAAATTCTCTGCAACTTCTAGTTTAGTATAGGAAGTTACTTCAACTTCCCTAAATGGTTATTTTTTACAAAAAGTAACTCAACATGAACACTCAGTCACTCAGGAACATTACATCTTCATTTCAGAACATCTATTTAGCCAAGCATAAAGATAACTATGAGTCCTTTCTCTACAGATAGGATCTGTCATTCATTTAAAAATAATTTTATTTACTGTTACCAAAATTAATTAGAGCGTTTATCCCTGGTTACCTATTTATCATCTTATGAGAAGTTTTCACATTCATATAGGGAGAACTCACTGAAATCTACCCAGAAATTCAACAGTCCACAGATCAATTTCATAAGACAACAAAAAGTTGCTATCCATATTCTTTCTGTAGACATCTGTAAGCGGGCCAAGTACTCTCTAAGGTTTCAGATATGAAGGGGTGAGTCAGGGGCACCTGTTCACATGCCATGACCAACCACCTTGCTGGACTTCACAGTAGTGGCCATGAGATTTTGTAATCAAGCATGTAAACTTGATCTTGACCTTTTGACCTGATCTATTAAGGCATCACCATTCTTATTCTGCTGAGTCCTTGCAAAGTCCTTGTGGATACACCCAGCCAAGAAAGGCATCTCTCAATGCTCTGCCACATAATTATTCTTCTAACCAGTAGACCAAAATAATCTAATTGTATGACATAGTAGTAATGATTCTGTAAGAAATAAAAGGGGATGAGGAGCACTTGCTAGGTGATGAAGTAGATGCCTGGTAACTTCCCCTCAGAGATCAATTGTACTACCCACATTTCAGGGCTCAACTCCTTGCCCTTGGTGAGAGGTGCTTTTGCCACATAAAATAATGAAAATTGTTTAACTTAATCAGCAGCAATTGAGCCCTTAGATACTGCATGTTTCTTGGTGGATTTTATTAGGAAAGATTATGTAAACACATATGGATAATACAAAGTTAATATTTATGGAGTGCTCAATGTATGCCAATATATTTCAACAATTAACTCATTTAAACCTTGCAGGATAGGGACTTTACTGGTTATTCTTGATTGTCAACTTGAATGGTTTCAGAGATACCTACACTGGTAAAGCACATTTCTAGATATCTCTGGAAGGGTCGTGAGGGAACTACCCACGGTCCTTGACCTCTTTTTCATTGGCCCTCATTCCCTCTCTCTCTTTCTGACTGCCATGAGTTGAGCACCTTTTCTCCATGATACCCTTCTACCATGATGTGTCTTGGAGTCAACCAACCATAGACTGAAACCTCTGAAACCCTGATCCAAATTAAGCCTCTCTTTTAAATTGCAGGTGCCAGATATTTGTCACAATAGAAAAGCTAACATATACACTGTCTATTCTCACGGTATCCTTTTCATAGATGAGAAACAAAAGGAATAGAAAAAGACCTGAATAAGTGAGTTGTGCTGAGTTTCAAAGTGAAAGTAAAAAATGGAATTTAATTAATGATATTTGTACATCTCTATTTTAATGAGTCCCTTTTTTTCTTTATCCTCCAAAATTCATCACACAAAATGGTTTTGAACCTGGACAGTCTGAGTAGCAGTCTTGAGGACTGTAACATCAGGAAAGATGTTGTTAATAGGAAATAAAACACTCCATGTTCCTCGGGAATGAAGGGTCCTTGGACATATGCTTGAGGGGAAGCAGTGGCTGGAAAAGACTTCTATGGTGGCTCTTCTACTCATGTCTTTATATTTTGCTGTTAGACTATCCGTGAAATTCAATGCATTAAAAAATTAGGTCTTAGCATCTTTTGAATTCCAGAAAAGATTTCCAGAAAAATTATTTCCAGAAAGATTTAGTTACTTTTCTCTCCTTGCTGAGACAAATACCTGACACCCAAAGGGGAAGGGTTTTATTTGGCTTACAGTTTGTAATTGTTTCAGTCCAGAGTTGGCTGGCTGCAAGACAGGAATGACAGTTACCGTAGAAGAGAAACAACATGGCGAGCACAAGGCAGCAAAGGTAACAAGAGGGTTTAACAGCATCTTTCTGCCATTTTTATCTTATTCAGACTACTTAGGGCCCTTGAGCTCAGCTTTGCATCATGAGTCAATTCCTAGCTGTGAGTCCCTGTACAAAAGAGAAGAAAGTGAAACACTTCCAACAGTCAATGGCACAAAGATTAACATTACCATTCCAAAAGGTACAAATAGGGGGATACAAAGGAATGGGAAGAAATCAAGTCCAAAATCCAGCAGGGAAAATATTAAATCACACAGTTCCACTTCTAGCATCCTTGGCAACTGAGGCAAGTTATGAACTCCAAAGGGCTTGGGTGGCTCTGCCCCTACAGCACTTCTGATGGTTGTAACTCCCATGGCTTCATTCTTGGACCAGGCCTGCTCCCTCTTTGCAGTTTTCCTCAGCTGATCCACACTCCTGGTTTCTCCAAACTTCTAGGGTCTCCATTACACTTTTAGCTTCACACAGATTCACACACTGCCTTCTCAGGGGCACACTGCCTGGCCTCCAAGGCCTTTCTCAGAAATCTGGGGGGAAACCTTCCTGATCCCACAACTCTTGCATTTTGCATGCACCTATAACCAGCACTGTGTGGATGATGCCAAGGTCTGCTGCCAGCTGAAGCAGTAGCAGCCAGTCTTTCTTCTCTCTTGGCTGTAGGGGTTTGGTACCTGGATTGCTGAGCAACCTGAATCCAATTTCCAGGGAACAACTTCCCCAAGGTGCCATTTTGGGACAACTTCCCTAGACCACAGCCATTCTGGACCATGGTGCTCTGTGGCTTCCTTCTCAAAGCAAAGTCCTTCATTTTCACAATTTTGAGGCTGCAAAAGGTGGAATCCTGCTGCTTCCTGTGATGCCCTCAGGCTATCTTTTCTATTCTCCTATTCTTTCTTAGCAATCAAGATCTCCTCTGCTCTATCTTTGCAGTCCAAAACTTTACTGGAGCTTTCTTTCCGGCCAAATTAAAAACATTTTAAATCATTCTGCTGGGCTCTTTGCTCTTGATTCTCAACATAGATGTGGCTAAAAGCTCCCAACAGTAGCCATGCCACCACTTCAATATTCAACTGCCTTGAAATTTCTTCTGTAAAATTAATTAGTCCTCTGGCCCTAATTTCAGTCTCAGGTACAGTCTCTGGACATGAATAAAATGCAGACAAACTTTCTGTCAAGGTGTAACACATATTGTCTGGAGTGGAACAGCCAATGCAGTCCTTCCTAGCAGAAAATTCCCTATCCTGGTCTTTACAAGGTTTCTGGTCTTCTGAGCTCTGACCAGAATCTCCCATACAGAACAGGCTAAGGTGTTCCAGCTCTACTTTTTTAGCTAGTAGCTCCAAATCTTTCTACAAGTCTCTGAACAAAAGCAAAATGCAGACAAACTTTCTGTCAAGTCATAACACACATCTTCTGGATTCCAGCAGCCAATGCAGGCCTTTTTGCCAACAGAAACCTCCTGACCCTGGTCTTTACTAGCCTTCTGGTCTTCTGAGCTCTGACCAGAATCTTCCATACAAAACAGTCTAAGGCGTTCCAGAGCTGCTTCTGTAGCCAATGTCTCTGGATCTTTCCTAACTCTTCCTCTTCCCACAAGCCAGTTCCAAAGGCTTTTGGGTGACATGGCCAGATAATGTAACAACAATGACCCTACTTCTCTGGTACTAAATTTCTGTGTTAGTTACTTTTCTGTCACAGCTGAGACAAATACCCAACACCCAAAGTTAGAGGGAAAGGGGTTTATTTGGCTTACAGTTCATAGAAGTTTCCATCCATAGTTGGCTGGCTCCAAGACAGGAATGACAAACAGGCATCATAGAAGAGAAACAACATGGCATGCATAAGGCAGCAAAGGTAATGAGAGAGTTTAACAGCATCATTTAGCCCTTTTGATCTTATTCAGACTACTTAGGGTGGGTAGCACGCACACCCTTAATCCTAGTGCGCTTGAGCCTAGCATTGCATCATGAATCAATTCACACTCTCTAGATCAAGCCTATGACCACATGAGAATTTAGGGGAACATCTAGACCCAAACCATAACATAGCCTAAACAGGGCTACATACAATATGGTTCAAGGACCAGGGGATGGCCATAAAAATTGTTACCAGTCCTTGGAGCTATATTTAGACAACTTGGAAATACTTTTATAGGAATTTGATAAGGTAATTTGTAATGTTCATTAAAGTGTCTTCTTTTCAATTTACAGTTTTTTCTCCCCTATATCTGGATTGTCTTTCCTATTTCTATGCATACATGGTAATTTTTTATTGGATTCTGAAGAGTGTAAGTTTTCATTGGTGGGCACTGGATTTTGCTATGTTTCTTTACATAGTGGTGGCTTTATTCTTGCACTCTGTTGCATTACCAAGGAGATACACTTTGAGGCTCCCTCTGAACAGGAAGCTGAGGCAATGGTAGGGTTCACCTTATTTATTCTTAGTATATATTGCTGCTTCAACAAAAAAATACCACAGACTGGGGAATTGATAAGAATAATAATTTATTTCTTATATTTCTAGAAGCTGTAAGGTGCAAGATCAGTGTGCCAAAATTTGGTGTCTGGCAAGAGCCTGCTTGCCACAATCTCACATGGCAGAGGAAGCAAAAGGAATATATCTATATTATATATATATAATCTATATTATATTATATATACACATATATATGGAATATTGTATATATGTGTGTATGTTCCATCCTCACAAGGCAGAAGAGACAGAAGAAAAAAATTGCCTAACTAGTTCCCTCTAGCTCTTTTACAAGGTCACTAATCTCATTCAGGAAGCCACCGCTCCATCTGTTCATACAGGTATAAGCTCCAACATTAGATTGAACATTTTAGAGGGACATGTACATTTAAGCCATTGGAACATTTCTGAAGGGATCACACTTGTGTAAGGTTTTTTGTCTAATATCTGAAAACTATTATTTTGTATTTTTCTGGTTTTCTAATTATATAAGGTAGAAAAATGAATCAGTCTCTTTTACTTCATTATAGCTTGAAGCAGACATTCTGGAATTTCATTTTGAAGTTCTATATTTGGATTCCTAGTAATTCACTGGCAATAATTGTATTATATTTTATATAAGTATCAATCTGTCATGGAAGATAAAAAACAAAAACTATAATAAAAACCAAACAACTCAATTAAAATGAGTAAAAGACTTGAATAGAAATGTATACAAAGAAGATATACACATGATTAATAAATACATGAGACGATGCCATCACCAATCATTAGGGAAACAAAAATCAAAACCACATTCAGATACTACTTCTCACTCATTATGATAGCGATTATAAAACAACAACAACAACCAGAAAATAAATTTTTGCAAGGATGTGAACAGGTGTAGCTACTGTGGAAAATAAGAAGATGGTTCCTCCAAAATGAGAACTAGTATTACTATATGATCCAGCAACTGTACCTGGCTATGTTGCTAAGAGAACTGAAATTAGGGTGTTAGACAGATACTGGTGTACACACATTCAGATAAATATTATTATCCACAATAGTAAGTGTGAAAAAAACCCATGTTCCATCAATGGATGATGGATGAGCAAATGTGAATATAGAACATTATTCAGCTTTTAAAGGGAAGAAAATTCTAACATACATTGCAACATGGACCAACTTTATGGACATTATACTAAGTGAAATAAGCTAGTTACGAAAGGACAAATACTGTGTGATTCCATGTATATGAAATGACTCAAATGCATAGAATTAGAAATCAGAATGTGGTAGTGCCAGGAATTTTGGAGAGAAGGGAATGGGAAACTAGCATTTGATGTGTAGAGTTTCAGTTTAGGAAATAGATGAAAAGCTCTGGAGGTAGACAATGATAATGTTTCCTTCATAGTGCAAATGTACTTAATGCCACTGAACTGTACACTTAAAGTGGTAGATTTTATGTTGTGTGTATTTTGCCACAAACAAGAATACCGCCCCCCCCCGGTCAACTCAGGACCTTGGGCTTGTGAGGCAGACACGACGCCACTGAACTAAATCCCCAGCCCACAAGAATACTTTTTAAAAAGCAAACAATTAAAAACAGGGCTGGGGGTGTAGCTCACTGGCAGAGCTCATGCTTAGGATGTGTGAGAACAGCTGGATACTCTCCATGGATAGTTTGAGAACCCACTGATGTTAGCAAAAGATCTAAAGGAGGGAAAGTTTGTGATTTCAGATGTGATTCAAGATGACATTGGCTTCCAGGGTAATAAGATACCACTTAGCAGGGAACCTGGAAGGTCTTTATCTTATAAAACCTGCTATGGTTCCTACTTTTATATATTTCTGTTTTCCTACTCCATTAGCAGTAAATTCTCTGCCATGGTCAGTGCATTGGACTTGAATAGTATTGAGGAGTGTAGACTCTTGGGAGGTGAACTATCTTCTGCAATGAGACCTGAGAGGAGAAGTCAGGAAGTTGGGGAGGTGGTGGCTGCTGTGAAAAGAAACAGAATGAGTTAAATCCCTGTGGTCTGAGGGGAGGAAGAGGAACATTATCAGCCAAGCATAGATTATTTCACATGAAAAATGATGGAAAAGAGAATCTACTAAAGAAGACGCATACCATGATCCCACTTCTATATGTATTGGGAAATAAATACACATTTCTATATGTAGATGTATTAAAACATTTCCAGAAGGATATAATTAAAACGTGAGCATTTGTTACATCTGGGTGGTCAGATTCATGGGTGGTTTTTGCTTAGTCTCTGTAAATTTCTATATCCTGTGCTGTTTTTATAATAGGTGGGTAAAGCTTTTGTAATGGGGGCATGAAAATAATTTGTACTTAAAAATTATAAAAAGATTGAAAGGAAATATTATTTGGCCCAGACTTGAGGTAACTTTAATTTTGTTTTTGAAGATTTATCCACACATTAGTGTATATTCCATTATTTCTTATTCTTTTTGTTTTTCACACAAGAGATCTGACCAATAGCTTACACATTATAAGATAACAATCTTTCCTATTTTGTGCTGTGGAAATGCATTTCATTCACACAGTTCAGATGAGATTAGGAAGGGCATTAGAGTAATTAAGGTCACTGGACTTTGTGATTTAACAAGTCCTTAAATCCAACTCTAATCCCATTCATTAAGGCCATGAACAGAAGGGTTAATTGCTGAAGTATAACTGTCCTACCCATCCGAATACAAATGTTGTAATATTAAATGTTATTTATGCACTGCTGCATTGCTTTGTATCTTTGGATGCATTCAGGACTGGAAGAGTTACAGATTTATTAGTCTGAAAGAGGTTATCCCGGGGTAACTCATTATCACTGCTACAAGCACAGAATGTTCTGTGACAGGAGAATGTTGACCATGAAAGTACCCAATTAATCAAGACAGGACACGCATGTGAGAAGTACACATACAAGCAGATGCTGTCAACTCCTGAGCTGTCACCACACAGCCCTGGGGCCGAGCCAGTGCCCCCCGGGAACAGGTTGGCCTTGGATGTGGAGATCCTAATCTCCATTTGCCACCCAGCCTTGTGCTCAGTTGCCTCACTTCAGCCCTGACCCAGCTGGACAGAACACTCTTGTTGTGTTGTGATTTTTCTGCACCAATCCTTTCACCACTTTTTGAAGGATTGAGCCTTAACCTCTTCTTAGATTTTTTGTCCTTTTCCTAATAGTGACAAAAGTTCTGGGGAGGAGTGAAAGTTACTAAAGGCAGTCTTAAATGATCAGCGTCCAAATATGTTATCTCACTCTCTGGAATCCTCTGTGGCCATTAAAAATGATGTTGTAAAAGATTTTTTAAAACATGAGAATGTGTTTACTTCATCTAAGCACTATCACTGTGCTTACTAATGAAATATTAATGAATATAGGGAGCAGCTCCAATTTTGTAAACTAAAAGGATAGAAAGTGTTCATTGTAAAAAGAAATGAGAATGATTAAAAGGTTTGATGTCAACGTTTGATGGACAGAGAAAAGTTTTTTCTTGTTCTTTTTATGCTTTCCACCTATATGGATTTTTTACATTGTCCAGATTTTCTAGAGTAGGATTCCTTAAAAATGACTCCCTGTAAATGTTATTTTGGGATTATTCTCAAAACCAATGATAAAGTAGCTTCTGCCTCTTGATAGCAATTCAACAGCAACAGATATTTTCCCTGCAAATCTGTATGTTGAGACTTAGAAATTGTTCAGCCATGCTACATTTTTCTCAAACTCAAATCTTATGTGTAAACAAAATCAGAAAACTCTTATCCAGAAGGGAGAAAAGACACTATTCATTGGTTCTGCCTTTCCTAAAGCTCTACAAAAAGATTTAATAAGAGGCTGCCTGGGTGAAGGGGTCACTTCCTTTGGGAAAGCTTTTTCCTCTCTCTGCCCTGACACTAGGAAGGAAAAAATAACAATTGGCATTCAAACTGTGTTCAGAGCTTTAAAGGCACTTTCAAATATAATAAGGAGGATGCAAAGAGACACTCTGTCCAGAGCACTCTGATGTCTTTCTGACAAATACATCTCCACCCCACATCACAGGTGGGATCACAGAGGATCAGGACAAGGGAACCAACCAGGCCTTGGACCTGACTCCATGCCAAGTACTGTCCTAATCACTTGACATGTTATAGCATGGAGTCTGTAGATGTCATTGTCTGTATCAAGGGTCAGCACACTATAACCTATGCACCAGATCCAGCCTGTGGCTTGTTTTTGTAAACAGTTTTATTGGAACACACCCACACTCATTTGATCATATATTGCCCATGGCTGCTTTTGTGCTGTGATAGCAAAATTGAGTAGTTGCAACAGAGGCTTTTATTTTTTCCTGCACACCCCAAAATATTTGCAGTTTATCTCTTTACAGAAATTGTTTTTTTACCCAAATCAAAATGTATACTAAGGTTCTACTTCCACCAAAGTATAGTATAGAAGTGGCACAGCTCATCACAGACATGAATAACTGTGGTTTTAAAAAAAAGAGCAGCGACATAATAACTTTTAGAAGCCTTAAGCTATGCAAGGAACACTGCATTATAAATTATCTTTTCCTATTAACTTCTAATGTAGCTCTACAGCAGAAATTATGAAACAAACTATTGAAAAAACCTATTGGAATTTTACCTGCAGTATTAGCACTAGGTTTCAAGTATACCTTTTACATTAAAACATACCCTAAAACACTTGATATATTTCCTTGGTGTGGTCAGGTACTATCTGTATGAACTTGCTAGATCCACGCAAGGATGGCTAGGGAGGGGTAGAAAAAAGCATGTTTGAAAGAAAAGCCTAATCTCCCCTTCATTTTCAGCATGGTTTTTATTTTAAATGTCAGTTTCTCTTTCAAGACATTTTTGCTTAATTCCATAATCACTCAATTAGTTGAAACAAGGTATTTTGTAGGAAAGTTTATAGGTACCTCATAGAAGAAATTGCTGTGGAAGAAACTACTAGTGGTAACCAGCTCACCCAATCTCACCTGAGCACTTGGGTTTTGTACCTTTTGCTGGCATCCATTAAATCTCCTTCCACTGCGTTGGCAACATGAAGGCACAAGGCTTTAAAAACACAGAATGGAGAAAGATGGTAAGCTGGCTCAATTTACATCAGGGACAACAGTCATAGGAAGGGTAGCATGCCTCCCTGTCCAGTCTTTCTTGGACTCTAGTTGTTGCATTGGTCCAAGAAAGGCTAGTTGAAGGGGTATAACATGAAAGACCACCAACTTACGTTCATTATTGGCACAAGTTAGAATTCATGTTTTCAAAAGTAAAAATATATATATATCTTGGGTCTCAGTCACTCAGGATGGAATGAAGGGGAAGAAATAATCAGTAACAAATGTAACAATCCTTCCAGGCAAATGTATGCAGAGACAAAAGCCTTCACTCCACAAATCTAATTTTTAGACCTGAAGCACTCTCCAGCATACTCGCTAATTTTTACCCACCTCCTCCCAGAGAGACCAGGGGATAAAAATTTTAAGCAGTCAAAACAACTGGGCAGAAATGTTTATTAATTACTCAGTGGGGTGGTAGTGAAAGTACAGATAACACTGAAGCTTGGGGATTTCTGTTTCCTACACATCTTGTTTGTCCATTAGCACAAAGAATGGGGTTGGTATTTGTATACTCTCTAAAGGCCCCTGTGAGAACAGCCTCTGACCCAGCTTATGACTCACTGGAGATATGAGAGCCAAGTGCCTGGGTTCTAGCAGGACACACTCTAATATGTCAGGTCACATTGTGTGCCTCAGGGTCAGGATAACCCTCAGCACTGGTGACTTCTGCCAAGTCAGCTTTTACTCATCCTGGCAGGATGTTCCTCCTGCAAGGAATAGTGGAAGTGTGAGGCTTATTGATTTCAGTTGTTTTCAATCCTGTCATACCATGGCACAGCCCACCAGATGGCTCTTGGCTCCAAAGCGAATGTTCTAGCTTCCCAGTACATTCTCACCAAGTCCTTCCAGAGACTCCTAATTTGTTCTCTCCACCTGCATCTCTTCCATTTCCCACAGAGCAAATTCACCTGTTGAGGTTCAGGTGAGCCAGTACTACCTGTGAGGCTATTTTTCTAACTCTCCTAACCACACTGTACTCACTGTGTTACCATCTCACATCCTGTGCATCTGTAATCTGGACTTGTAACTCTATGATGTGTCTACTCATCACTACCCTTAACTTTGTAGAAAATAACACCCAATTTAGTATCTGGGAAAAGGTAAAATAAACATGCAGAAGGTCTTTATGACTAATCAAAACATGGGATTATGGGATACTTTAGAAAAATAAATATTAAATTAAATAGTAATGAAAATTATTTAAATTAATTAAAATTAAATATGAATTTCAGTATCACACAATCAGAAAATATAACATGCTTCCACATTTATTAGAAGAAGAGATAAGTTTAAGCAGTAAAGCAATGGGTGAAGGACAGGTGGAATAGGTTTTGCTTAAGAATGTGTGTAGTGAGCCCACTGCAGACAGGCAGGTCTGTGGATGTGGCCTCGAGGTCACCAGTCGTGCTGAAAACGTGAAATCAGCCTGCACCCTGGCAGCAATCCACTGGAGCCCACCCCCCCGCCCCACTTCTTTGGCCTCTTTTCTGTACAGCCACCTGGTTCCACACTACAAAGATGCAGAGGACACTGGACCACCAGGCCACTGTCGTGGAGCTAATCAAGTTCTCAGCATTTAAAGAATTCCTGCTCAGAGGTAGGGGCTTCTGAGAAACCGTCCCACTGCTCCTGGTCCAGAGGAAGGGGCTGCCTGGCCACCATCCCTCCCACTGCTCCCAGCCCAGAGGAAAGGGTTTTTGGCCTGCCATCCATCCCGCCGCTCCCAGCCCAGAGGTAGGGGCTTCTCAGCCGCCATCCCACTGCTCCTGGTCCAGAGGAAGGGGCTTTCAGGCCACCATCCCTACCACCACTCCTGGCCCCTGGCCCACCTCTCCCAGCTCAGAGGAGGTGAGCCACGTGGGTACCAAGAGCACCCCCCCGACCCCCCAGTCAAAATGAGAAAACACATAAATAAGTCTCAAAACCAGACTTCCAGATCACCTACAGCAACCTCAAAGGGAAATGAGATGGAACACTCTGATACTCAACCACCTGGACCCACTGAACTGGCAACAAAAGGGGATCTGGAAAAAATGAAATCAGAAATAATTTCTCAGGAGAAATATTAACAGGAGAAATTGTGCCCCTACTGCAAGACATGATTAATAAATCTAGAGAGGAGCTCAGGAACATGATGGAATCCCAACATAGGAAACAAATGGATCCATAAAACAGATGCAAATAGATTTCCAGGAGATGAAGAACTCCATTGAAAGTCTACACAGCAGAATGAGCCAATGTGAGGACAGAATTTCAGATATAGAAGATAAGATTAAAATTAATGACTAGGAAAAGAAAAATTGTTTCAAAATTATAAGGGAACACGGGAAATCAATCCAGCAGCTGTTAGACGATGCAAAGAAGAATAACATAAGACTGATTGGAGTCAATGAGGATACAGGGAGAGTGCAGATGACATAAAAAGCTTTTCACAGAAGTAATGGCAGAAAACTTCCCAAGCAGAGCAAAAGAACTTGACATACAGATAAGTGAGGCATATAGGACTCCAAATAGCCTTGACCAAAGTAAATATCTACACATAGGCATATAATTGTTAAGATTCCAGAAACACAACAGAAGAACAAAGTTCTACAAGCAGTTAGAGAATCACAGCAGACTTCTCAACACAAACCATCAAGGCAAGAAGAGCTTGGAGTGACATATTCCAAGCCCTAAAAGAAAACAGTCTCTAACCCAGAGTGATGTACCCTGCAAAATTATCTTTCAAAATGATGGAGAAATGAGATACTTACATGATAAAGAGCACCTTAGGAACTTCATGAATACCAAACCAGTACTACAAGGAATTTTACACAATATCCTAGGAACAGACATTGAGGATCACAACCCCAGGAAGCAAAGCAGAATGAACCCATCTGGCATGACAAGAAATTAAATGTAAAGGTGGAGAATCCAACAAAAAGAGAAAGTCATGACAATGACAAGTCAATACATTTCAGTTATAACCATCAATGTTAATGGTCTCAATTCACCAATCAAAAGAAATACACTGGCAGAATGGGCCAAGAAGCAAAATCCAACAATATGCTGCATAAAAGAAACACACTTAATTCAAAAGGTAACTCCTAGACTGAAAGTTGAAGGGTGGAAAACAATACTCCATGTGACAGGAACCCCCCAAAAAAGCAGGAGTAGCTATCCTCTTTGCAGATCAAGTAGATTTCAAACCAACACTGATTAAGAGAGATGAAGAAGG
>NW_004624815.1:1989097-1999118 GCF_000247695.1 Heterocephalus glaber
GGAGGGGCAGGGGAAAGGAAAGAAGGGAAAGGAAAAATGATGAGAAATGGAAAAAATGGAAATAAAGTCTTTGTAAATAGGGAAGAGTGGAGGGGGTGAAGGGAGGGCTAGGAATGGGGAAAAATAAGAACCAAGATGCATTATGTATAGGTAAAATTCCCAATGAGAAATATAATTGTGTTGTATACCTAAAATGTACCAATAAAAGAATTTAACAACAACAGCAAATAAAGTACACACTCAAAGAGATAGAGCATGGGTCCCCAAGAAGGATATGAGTATTTTGTGGAGTGAAAAATCTGTAGAAAGTTTTGACTTTGTTTAGCTGAGAAAGGCAATAGCCCACCCTCAGGAATAAAGATAATGGCTGAATTCACAGGTGAAAAGGTACCCATTTGATAGGAGAAGGCAGGGACTCAGTTATTGTATTTCTACCTTTGACCTCATCAACTAAGCTAATTTATGGATTTAAAGTATTTTAAAGGGAGTTTGGTGTGTTGGGCCTGGAAGAAAAGAAACCTAATGAGTACAGGCATGTATAATCCTAGGTAACTTTGCACCCTGAAGCTACTGTTTTCTTAAAGGTACACTTTTAAAATCACAATTTTCCTTGTTTCTTTTCTACCTATCATAATTTTGTCTACCCTACCTCTTGTATCTTCAGCACAGGCTCAGGAATGGATGGAGGACACCTGGGAGGCAAGACCTTGAGTGACTGAAGAACTCTCCAGAAACTAGACCTCAGCCAGAAGTAGTCACATAGCAGCCCAGGATGTCTAGTAACAATCCAAAGGTCACTCAAGGGAGTTAGGTGATTTCAAATTCAGAGGAAACAATATACAGTGGATCCTCAAGTTACAACTAGCCTGACATAGGAACAACTTGGGTTATGACTGGAATTTTAGTTTTAACTTACAAACCAAGTCTTGAGTTATGACCCAAATGCTGGCCACTTTTGCTTCCAGATGGTCTCAGATACAGATTTAATTCTTAAAGAGTTCTGGAAGGAACATTATAACATCCTTTCCTGTGTGGAGTTAATTGAGAAATCCTGGGTCAGTGTCTCTGTACGGACACTGAGATCTCCCTGTACACAAGGGAGAGACTTTGAAGGCTGTGCAGAGGAGCCTGAGCCTTCAATTGACTAACCTGAGTTAAAACCAGCCCTCAAGAGCAAATTGAGTTTGTAAGTCAAGGGTCCACCATAATTCTAAAAGAATCATGTGGATAAGATGGTCATCCATATAAAAGTAAAAGCTGAAGCTTTGCTGCTGAATGACAACCCCGAGGGGCAGTGTCAGATGAGCCAATGTTGTGGGAAGAAGTGTGGCTGTCAAAGACAGAAAGGCCACCACAGGAAGCCTTTCCCTCACCACCGTGGTGTAGGACACTGAGCTACTCAAAGGCAGGATAGCAGTTTGTGATTTACAGAGATGTTGTTGAAAGTGGTTCTTAGTGATATCCAAAAGCTATTACCAATTCACTCTTCACACATCAGATGCTGGGAGTTGTTATCAACACTATGCGGCAAGAAAACTTGGTTAAAAAACACCACTTCTGCATTTTATCAGTGTATGTTTGGTTAATGATGTTTAAAGAGGAGAGAAGAGCAGTGTTCAAGGCAGGTGAGTGCATACATAGCAGCCAAGGGAGAAGAGAGCTTTTAAGAGAAAGTGATGTGAGTTTAAGGGTACTTAAGAGGTACAGTGAGAGGAACCAAAATAAAAAATGAGAGGGGAAAGTAAAAGTCACTTCTGTTCAAATGAGAAGTTCTGCAGTAAATAAAGAAAGTGCATTTCAAAGGGATTAGAGAAAGCTTTTGAATTATTAGTAACTTAGTATTTATTTCAGTGGTTCCTCATAAGTTAGGTCCTCATCAGTAGGGTCCACATGTAGGAGTTGTAGGAGGAATGAGCACACATGCAAGAAAAATGGGGTGTGTTGGAGGGAGTGCAGAGAGCAGGGGCTCAGGGAGGTGGTAGCAAATGAAGAGGATCTCCTCTCTTAAAACAGTGGAAGGAGGAAGAGCAGGGTAGAATTTCACACCACAAGCCTTGGACAGAGAGGCAGCCATTCCTTAGCCTTAAAACTGTTGGCATGTTGGGCTAGATTATTTTTTTGTATGGAGAGCAATCCTGTGCTTGTTCAACAGCATTTTTGACCTCTAAAGTTTCAATAACAGCAGCAAGCCTCCAGTTGTGACTATCAAAATGTCTGCAGACATTTCAAATGTCTTCTGGGGCAGGGAAGGGGTCACATTTCCTTGATTAAGAACCACTAGGCTAGAGAAACAGAGAGGAAACTGCTTCCATATACCAGAGCCTCTAAACTTAGGTGAGTTTACATGGACAAGAAGGAATAGGTATTGGGCTGAGAGGAAGTGGAAAAGGGGCTTGAAACCCTCTAGGAAAACCTTTTGCCCCCTTCAGTGGCCTCTCAGTGCAGGAGGGTCACAGAGTCTGGTTAGAGTGATATTCTTTCTTAGGAAGACAGACACAAATGTGGCAGAACCCTTGCCACTACTGCATAGGCTCTGGTACAGAGACTTATAGTTGATACATCTCTGCTCTTATAAAATTATGGAGTCTATTTCTCAAGTTCAAAAGGTTTGTGGGATGTTTACAGTAAATTATTGCAGCCACTGACATTTAAAATCATACATGAAAGGGCTGGAGGAGGGTGTGGGATGCCACAAAGTGGGTTCTCATGACCTGTTTGAAACCCCAAGGCCACCTGTCACATGGCTTGGGATGGAGAGTGTGGTCAGTGGTCAAGGCAGGCCTCTCTGGGGAAGCACAGCTAGTGTCTGTGTACTCAGGGAAGATTTGTGGGTGAAGGTAGGAAGACTTAAATAAACTGATGGCTATAGAACCCCTCTTTTCTAAATTAAACTGAGAAGAGCAATAAGTTTACCACTTGTTGGTATAGCTAAGTGACAGAAGGCACTATGAGGCCAAGAGTTATTGTTTCTTCCATATCTTCTTTCCCAAATCCCTCCTAGTTTCTCTTCCTAGATGCCATAGAATGATTGGTAGTAAGTGCCATCAGGTTCTCATTTCTTCATATATTAGGCATCTATAGGAGCAAAACTACAACTTTTCTCTCACCTTAGTAATACACAAAATAGGGCTCAGAAACTTTCCCTACCTTAGATAAAGCTGTATATGCTGTTGTTTAGTTTGATATGTTATTGCAGGAGTACCAAGCCAGTGCCATTAAAATGGGCCCATCTGTGGAGAAAATTGAGGAAGTTTATTTTATTTGGTTTTTTTTGGTACCGGGGATCGAACTCGGGTCCTTGTGCTTGGGAGGCAAGTGGCAGAACCATTGAGCTAAATCCCTGGCCCGAAAATTGAGGAAGTTGAAACCCTCCTCTTCTGGTGATTCTGGTCAAGGGGAGTTTTCCTGTCTGCTTCATGAAAGAAAATATCTCCAAGAAAATGAAATAGAGCTCCTGAGAATAATGCCTCTCCCCTGATGAGGTATATTCAAATTGCCACTCAGGAGGAAAGTTTATTTTTCCAGAATCTTCATTATATTATCACTCTTACAACTTGCAAGTAACCTCTTCTGATGACACAAGAAAGGGTCCTCTAGTGGGTTTACTCATGCATTCTTTCTTTTCACCTGTATTGATTGAGCACCCAGCACTGTTTTCAACTCTAAGGATAAGCAATGAATAAAACCTGGAATGTTCTGCCCTTCTGGATTGTGTTGGGAAGACATGGTGCTAATTTCATTCTGCTGGGAAAAGCTTTTAGTCTTTAGGCTGCTATTATTCATAAAATAAAAGGCAAAGACTTCAGTTTAAGGCCTATTATATCACTAATACATACCAGTTTGTGAGTCAGTCGATGGCAGTGTGTCAAAACACTGAGTTAATGCTATGAGCTGAATTGGGTCATCCCTCCAAAAAACTTCTTCACATTGACATCAGAATGTGATGGAATTTCAAGATAGGTTCTTCACAGAGCTGATTAAATCAAAATCATGTCATTAGGACAGGCCCCATTTCAGTAGGACTGATGTTCTCACAAGCAGAGGAGATTTGGACACAGATTAGATCCAAAAGGTAGTAGATGTGAAGAGAGAGAGAGAAGACGGCCATCTGTAAGCCAAGGTTGGTTTTCAGAAGGAACCACCTGGCCTATACTTCAGTCTTCATTTCTAGTTCCACAACTGTGAGAAAATAAGTTTCTGTTGTTTAAGCCCCCTAATCTGTGGTGCTTTCTTGTGGCAGCCAAACACAGTCTATATCAAGACTCACACACTTTTTAAAAGACACATAGGCCTAGACTAAACTCCCACAAATTGAATGAGAATCTTTAGACATTTGAGCCCAGGCCATGTAAAAATAATTAAAAGTTGTTCCAGTGTTCCATATGATGGCACCAATGTCAGAGACGTACTGTGAAGCATTGGCCTGTTCACCCTGTTGATATTCTTTGACCTTCCCAGATCATATCATTAAAGCTCATGGAGATATCTACTGCACCTTCCCCTTGTGCCCCATGCTGACTAAAACACAGAGATGAAGGGGCAGCCTTTCCTGAGGTGTCCCCTGTCACAAGTCATTGACCACTTCATAGGTTTCCCAGTTTCCTTTTGAAAGAGGCAAAAAAATAGTGCACTGCTTACTAACTAGGGATGTTTTGAAATTTAATGACCTCTTGCTAAAGATCTTCATAATATGCTATTTAAAAGATATGTTCTTACTTTGTAGTCCAGACTACCCTTGAATATGCTATATGGCCCAGGTTGCCCTTGAACTCATGATCTTCCTGCCTCAGCCTCTCAAGTGCTGGGACTACAGGAGTACTGGGTCTACAGGCATATGCCACCATGCCTGACTTCATGAAGTCTTTTGATGAAACAAACTCCCTAGCTACAAAGTGTTGTTAAATATGACTCCAGATAGCTCTATTTCCTTTTTGTGCAAATTAAGTATCATTTTTATCCACCTGGCAAAGTACTGAGATGGTGGCAAGATTATTCAGGGGTTCTGTAGGTGTTCCTGCTACTACCACCCTATTCATCTCTATTTTCCTTGCCTCAGGTGTTTTGGTGTTTTCTTGTCAGAAAATCCCACTAGTATAATTTCACATTAATCACCTCCTTGACTCTTGTGTGCTATTATTCTGGTGAGATAATACTATGTTGATATAAACATTAGTGAACTAATTAGCTTTAACATTGTTTTATCTACTGCCATCTTCTTGGAGCAGAGCCCTAAGGGAATGTACAAGCAGGTCAGCTCAGAGTGGAAAGGAGGGAAAGTTACCCAGAAGTCACAATTATCCAGGAACACTGAGTTATTCAGAAGCCACAGTAAAAAGATCAGGCAGAGAGAGAGGATGTTAGGTAGAAAGGGGCAGGCTTAGTGGCAATTTAGCCAAAGGTCTTCATTGTCATTGACATTATTTATATTTACACTGATGTTTTAAAAGAGGGGCTATGAGCACCAGAGATAGGATTAAATTGGAGCTTTCAAATAGGTGTGTAGAAAATGGCTTACAAATGTAGCAAATGCCTAAATATTGACTTAAGAGATACATAGAAAACATGATACATGATGAGAAAAAATTAGAAACTAGATGACATGATCTTCCACAGTTTACTCTATCTTCATTGCTTCCTCCTTTATCCCCCTGGTTTAATCTTTACACAACACCACACCCAGGCTGATCCTGCTAAATACTTGGGCTTGTTCAAATTCTTTCCAAAAGATAAAGGGAAAGGAAGGACTATACTTCAGCAAATATTGAATCCTATTGTGTTATGGCCATAGTACTAAGTAATAGGGATATGGTGTTGTCTGTGACAAATAATTTCTCTCTGCAAAGATCTTGGATTCTAGGTGGGTATCCATGAACATAAGGAAAGTAAGATCATTTTGGTTAAGGTATTACAGCAGAAGCGTAGTTGCCATGGCATGAATAGTGAGCCCACTTATCCCAACCCACAGTGAGTTAGCACTTCCTCAAGGAAGGACTGTCTAAACTGAGCCTTGAAAGACGGAAAGAGGCTATGCAAGCAAAGTGTGAGGAAAAAGAATATTTTCAGCTGTCTGCCCAAGGCCTGGCTTCTAGAGAAAGAATGACACCTTGAATACATGGCAGAAAAGCAGGGTGATGAGGATGCAGACAGGGAGAGATGTTCTCCAAAGTGAGAGTGCAGGAACAGGCAGTAGCCCTGTCACTTGGCACCTTGTAGATGGTGCTGCACATTTGGGCTTTATCCTAAGGAACAAATGAAAACAAGTACTTTGAGCTAGAGATTGAACTGGTCAGATCTGTGATTATAAGGTCACATTGTACACAAGGTGGAGAATGTTCCAGAAGGCAAGTAGCAACAATGTAGGATCCCATATAGAAGGTCCCTATGGAACATCCAGTAATGATGCAGGAACTACAATGGTAGCAATGGGACTGAAGAATGAATTGAAGAGAGCCTTATAAATAGCAGTGACAAGGCTTGTCTTTTCAACCAGCTAAAGGAATGAAAGAAAATAAATAAATACTTGTGTAATCAATAAACAGCTTTCAATATTTAATATTCAGCCCTCTCCATTTTAAACCTAAAGCATCAAAGTCCAGACAGACATACACTCTTCCTCTCTGCCAGCACTGGCAAGACATGTTTGAGTGGACAGGGACAAGACGTGCTCTTCCCACACCTTCCCTTCCTCTTCCAAGCTCCTTCCCTCCAGTGCAGGTCCCCAAAGAGAAATTGGAAGGGCAATCAATATTCCTTATGGAACCTGTGTGGAAAGACTGCATTTTCTCCTGGGTAAATGCGCTTCTTCTCTCACCAGCTCTGAGCAATCACCAGGGTCTCTGAATGGGAGATGGCCATGACTCTAGTGTCTCCTAAGCCAAATGTATATGTTTTATGGAGAAAACAGCTGGAGTCTTCCTCATATGTGGTTTCTGGTGAAAAGAATCTGACAGTGACAACCATGCTCACTGCCTGCCTTTCAGCTCCCATCTTGGTGGTCCTCAACCCACTGATGATCTACTCCTGTCCCTTAGGTTGCTCTTTTCAAGAGGGACATCAGCAATCCCAGCTAGCTTTGGTTGGTTCTATTCAACCTAAAAACATTCACAACTTCTTGTCCTGATAAGTGGAGGAGTACAGGCTGATGGGACTTCTCTGAGCTCTACAGCTACTCTCCAATTCTCTTCCTCCATGGTAGGTGACCAGGAAAGATCAGAAATTCTGCTAGTGATACAGTTGACTGATTAAGTAGTGACAGAGCAGGCATCCCCATTGGACTGGTGACTCTTGAGCCGTTTCTGTACTGGCTTCAGGGAGACCAAAGCCCTGTCTACTGCCTCCATGTGGAGACAGAACAGAGCTTCCCAGCAAGTCCACTATGCTTCCTGATTCTGACATGTTCTCCCTGCCCAGTCTTCTTGCTATCAGGATTGGGTGATGGGCAGGAAGGATTTTTTTTGATTAATGGAGCCAATTCTGGGTCCTTCTTAAAAGACTTCTGGTGCAGAAGGACCATTTGAAATACTGGCAACCCTCTGGACTTTGCAAGTTGGATTCATGGTGATTTGGCTCTTCACTTTGACATTAGACATAATTTTGGAAGCACAAGAAAATGCAATTCCATAGTCTGTTATCATTCAAACAATGTGAAAACTAGAGATGCTACTGATGGTAGAAAAGAAGGTGGTAGAGGGTGAGGTGATCCCCAAAGAAATCACCATCTCCACCTTCATAAATTGGCCTGTACTGCAGCTACATGAAGTAAGATTCTCTTCTTAAAGTTGTAAGGTCACTCCAGGATTGAGTTCCAAACTAGTCTGCTATTGGCTGTGAAGGCCTGAACTGGTTGTACCAGGCAGCTGAAACTCAGAAAGACTGTGGTGAGGAAGGACAAAGAATAGGGGGCAGGTGTGAGCAACCAAGTGACAGCTAAACTTACCAAAACAGGCTGAGAAAGAAACACAGATTTGATTTCCTTGGAGAAAGAGTATATGGAACCAGAAATTTGAGTCCTGGTAACCAGGCATATAAGTAAAATGAAGTAAAAGTGACTATTTAAATACTTTAATGATACCTACTTGAATTTCTTTAAATTTGAGAAATTGTCATTTTTTGCTATTTTTATTATTTTTCTCCCAATTAGAGACATCTTGAACAATGTCTAATAGCTGTATTCGGATGGAATATTTCTCACAAAAAGCCTCTGCCACAGAAATCAGTGAATAATCTATAAGTGCTCTCAAATGATGAAAAGGGATGGAAATGGAAAAGTAATTGCGTGTCTTGCACCTGCCTCCTGAAATTCATTAGCAGCTTATGGTACTCCAAAATCCTCTTTAAGGATGTTAAAAACAATCACACAATTGTTCTGCTTCATCCTGTGTTTTATGATGCTAGCACTTAAATGGCACAGACACAGAAAAAAGGTTTAGATTCATAGCCTGTTTTCAGACACAGAATAGATCTCTGCATGCCATTAATTCTGAGTTTGTATCACCTCTCAAAAGCACCTGTTTTTCTTCAAGGGGCTGCACCAACTTGAAACTAGAAAATTAAGTCCTACACGAGGGAAAGAGAATTCTGAAAGACTGTAATCACTACCTCCTTCGGTGCTGTAATTTATTTAGAAGAAACACTTCATTTCCTTACAGAGAAAGGCCAAATACAAATAGAAAGGTTGAGGTTCACATGAGAATTTCTCCCTTCCCTTCTTATTCTTGACTCCTCAAACATCACATGTGCAGAAACCATTCCTGACTCAGTGGGCCCTCTTTCTGGGTAATGTTTTGATGGAGCCTCCATGGTGTCCCTTTTGGTCTGCACCACCAGCATCCTGCCAGATCCACCTGACCATTTCCATAGAAGAGTAAAACTGCATCCCTGCTACCTCCCCTGGTGCCCCTCTCAGTAGAGCTTTCTGTGAATAGTAGATGAGGCTATCATAGTAACTGCTACCATTTATTGAGTATGTGGTATGTGTGTTGTGCTATATTATCTAAGACTTTTTACAATCCAGAAAAAAAGTATGTTTAGGCCACTTTATGGAGAATTAAAATTCAGAGAGATTGGCCAAAGACCACCTATCTCTTTTTCTGAGAAGCTTTCTCTTGACAAAAACGGTAAAAAAGTCATAATATTATAGAGAGCTAAGTTAGGTAGAAATATTGTGGGCATTCAGATAGGGCTGGGTCCTCAACAGAGTCAGTTCAAAAGATAAAAGCACATTTCAACTATGGCTAGAGGCACAACAGTTAAAGGCCAAGCCTCAAGATAAAGATGAAATGACCAAGGCTACATACTTCCCCTAGGGATGAGATAAGTGGTAACACCTGGTCTAATGAAGTCTAGATAGACATCAGCCACTTTGGTAGGTGACCAAGACCTTCAGACCCATCAACTTCCTAAAAAGTTCTTTATTCTTTCCATGTACACTTGCTATGTGACTTGCATCCCCATTGGATCAATGTTACCTAAGTGACTATACTTGTAACATTATTGGTTGAGCATATCTTTAACCAACATTGTACTCATGTGGTTGTGCTTTATAAAACTTCCCCTAAAAAGTGGGGTCCTCAGAAACCCATTCAGGACCCCTTCTGCCTCTCAGGAACTATATATCTCAATAAATATATCCTACTCTTAACTTCTGTTGTGCCTTGGAATTCATTCTTTGATTTTGGGGAACATGAACGTGGTGTATTCTACATCTAGTTGGGAGTTACAGTTCTTTTATATCATTTAGAGGTCTGATATTCCTATATCATTCTTGGAGGTCCCACCAAGGTAATTGGAAAGAGGTAAGAGTTTGCTTTTGTTTTATGGATTCTGGTTTGTGACTCATTTAGGTAATCAAAAAAATTGTCATTCTTCATATGCCTTGAATTTTATGTCTTTTATTTATTGTTTTCTGTTAAAATGCTGGTAAATTTAAGTTGAGAACATGGGAAGACTATGATGTTTCTTTTTTTTTTGTATTAAATTCTTTTATTGGTACATTGTAGGTATACAACACAATTACATTTCT
>NW_004624815.1:2004654-2016978 GCF_000247695.1 Heterocephalus glaber
AACAGTGGGACTCAGTACCTTGGTCTGGTGGTCTGGTGTCCTCTGTGTCTTTGTAGTGTGTAACCAGGTGGCTGCCTGTCTGCAGCAGGGTGACTGGGTGTCTTCCGCTAGACTCAGGACCTCGGTAGGGTGTGCACAGACCTGTCTGTCTGCAGCGGGCTGATTTGGCATGCTCTGTGCAACTCAGGACCTCGGTAGGGCATGGGCAGACCTGCCTGTTTGCAGCGGGGTGACTAGGCGTCTTCCGCACAACTCGACTATGATGTTTCTTTCAAGGGACATTTTACTTTTGGAGGCAAATCCTGTTTTGTAGATGCTGAATTACTGTTGTTCCTCACTTGACCTGTTTGACTTGCTTTGACTATTGTGGTTTGTTACCATATCTTAGACAGCACTAAGGAAAAGTAATGTTAGAGCATTATCTAGTGGATTTTGATACTAACCAAAATGTGAATTTATGAAATACTGTAAAATGGGTCTTTTTATGAAGTCTAGTTCATATTTAAGAAATATACATACCTATATCTATTAATAAAACATAATTTTTTTATGAAGTCTAGTTCATTTTTAGGACATACACATACCTATGCTTATTAATAAAACATGTTTAATAAAACAGCTGAAAGGCAGTAGGCTGACAGCCATTCTTAAGATTTGGAGCACAGGTTTCACTGAGACAGATTAGCCCTGATCCCCCTCTACACACTAGAGGGAACATCGAGCATGTTCTGCCTCAGTTTCTTTTCTGGTCTGATCTTCTGCTGGTGAGGAGGCAGTCTTAGCTCTTGAGAGTACCTATTCTCACCTTCCCAGGCTGACAGTGAAAACTCATGGGCAAGTTGTCTCAATAACTCACAGTGAACATGAGAAGAAAAGAATTCCTTTTCCTGATCTCATTTCTGATCTTTTCCTGTCACTTTGTACTTTCCTTTTTTGGTGGCATGTAAGAGTAGAGAGGGGGGAACCCTATGGTGTCCCAATATTTCCCTCCTATGCAACAACTAGGACCCTTTAAGTTGAGCCCATAGAAAATGAGTGTTTGTTAACCCTGAAGACAGGAAAATCATCCTAGATAAAGACAGCTCAAGCTTTTATCTGTCCCTTATCAAGCAGTGGTTACTCTGCCAACTAGTTAGAGCAGCTTCCACTCTTAAAGCAGAGGACAGGTTTCCCCAGCATCTTTTGGTTAATCCCCATTGAAACCAATGGAATGTTGACAAGACAGGAAGCTATCCTTTTTGAAGACAAATGTCCAGTTTCATGGAACCAGTTAAAGCTGAGAAGACAACTGAAGGGTCATAGCCAGGACAACTCTCTGGTGGATACCCAAAGGTTCCTCAGTGGAATCTGGGTCCCAACAGCCTGACTGCATAATCAGCAGAAATCTCCACTTATCAATTATCCCTACCTAAACTCCTCAGTGAGGTGAGAGGTAACTCTCAGTGTTCTCCTGGTATCCTCTGTCCCAGAGTGACCAGAGAGAACACTGTTAGAGCCCTCTCTTAAGCCTCCATTGAGTTGAGCTACAGGTTTGGATTTTGTTCACTCTGCTAGTAAGATAGACAGATAAAACAATAACTCTCTAGATACTCTGAAAATTCTTTGGTAGGACAAAGGTCTAAGTTAAGACCGGCCTCACCAAGTATTTTTCATTCTAACTCAGTGTATCAGCCATCTAGCAGGTTGAGAGTTATAAGATATTTCCCCTATATTATTTAGAGGTCCGATATCATTCCTATATTAATAACATGAGCTCTGCCAAGAGTTCTGTGGAAAAAAAATCTGAGAAGAGAGACAAGATTTTTCATTTCTAGAGATCAAGTAAATCTGCTTAATCATCAGAAGTAAGTTTAAACTCCAGTGTCCCAGGTGCTGAGAGGGATAAAGAACAAGTATTTAAATGATATCTTCCTTCTCCTGGCGATACACCTTTTACTTACCAGGAAAGATTGGCCTGGGGTAAAGAGACTGATACAGCAGGTACAGAACAGTATACTTATACAGCACAAAACTGTGTTGCAGACAGTAAGTGCTATCCAGGAATGGTTATGATTTCAGGAAGGAAAGAGAACTGAAATGGACCTTTGGGCCTCACCATGGTTCCCACAATGAGGGGAGAAAGGTTTTTCAGACCAAATTTCAACCAGTTTCTCTTGAATCCAATATTAGCCCTCTTGTATTTCTGCTCCAAAAGGAACCCTGAACTTGTTCTCATTTAATGCACAGAACACAGTGCTCCTACAAAGACTGTGAGCTTTTGAGGGAGCTGACCTACCTGCCCTCAGTGACCTTCCCCAAAACAAGGAGTCAGCCAGCACTGTGGGCTCTCATGGACAGCAGCTAATTCAAGCCTAGTTCTCATTAACTGACTAGATATTTGATGTTAAAATGCTGTCAATTTTACCTGGCATTAGCTTTATTTGCCTATTACAAAAATAAAAAATAGGTAGCTATCAAGCTACTTTACTACATATAACATCTCACTTGTCATTTTTCCATTCAGAAAAATGTTTCTCAGGGAGCCACATTTTTGTCATTTCTAACCAGGATCATTTGAGATAGTAGTTTTGGTAGGATACTTTCAAATACTGAATTATTAACAATTTACCACATTCTGAACTTGTATTTTTATGAAAGCTTTCCCTTTTGGCAATATATATATCTTTGTGTATATTATAATAGGTATCCAGTCACCATTCTTCACTCATATTCTCCTTATCTTGCTTCCTACAATTTGCAGATGAAGGAACTGAAGTTCATAGACATTAAACATCTTACCAAAGCTATAGATCTAAAAGGCCTAGAGCAGTGATGGCTAAACTTTTAGAGCCAAGTGCCCAAACTGCAACCAAAAATCCACTTATTTATTGCAAGGTGCCAACAGTGCAATTAAACCTGAATATCTGATGTTTGGCTTCTAGGGCAACTTGGCTAGCATGCCAACAGAGCAGTCTTGGTGTGTCTGCTGTGGCATGCATGCCATGGATTGCCACCACTGGCTTAGAGAAATGAACCTGAACTTGAGGATTATTCATCTACTGAACAAAAATTCTTCCAAAAATATAGGTAAAGGCTGATACATAGCTCAGTGGTAGAGTGCTTGCCTAGAATATTCAGGCCTGTGGATTCCATTCTTAGCACTAATAGATGTGTGCATGTGTGTGTGTGCATCCATGTGCATGTGTATATAAAACCAAAAGTTCAGTTTATCTGTAATATATGGACATGTGGCTTATATAGTCTCTCTCATTCTTACTCTCTTTCTCATATTCTCTTTCACTCCCTCTCTTTCTGTGTAGCTGTCTCTCCTCTTCCCTCCCACCCTGTCCCTTTTTCCTTCCCTTCTTTCTTCCCTCCTTGTTCTGGATAGGGTCTTTGAGTTGTTTTACATATAGCAAAATGGAGTTATATTATGTACACAGTCTTACGGGTTTGGCAAATCTGCACAATTATATAACCATTACCAAGCAAAATATAGAACTTCTCATTACTCCAGAGCCTCTTTTTGCCACTTTATAGTTAAGCCCCTCCTCCACTCCACAGCCCCTGGGATTTGATTTCCTATATTTTGTCTTTTCCAGAATTTCATATACATGCAATCATATAATATATAGACTTTTAAAAACTTGAAATATAACTCACAAATAAAACTCACCCATTTTAAGTATCCGCTTCAGTAATGCTTAGCACATCAACAAGGTTGTGCAACTTTTAAAACTACCTAATTCCAGAACATTTTCATCAGTCAAAAAAGAAATCCCATGTCCATGAATAATCACTCCCTCATTATCCTCTCCTTTTAGCCTCTAGAAACCACTAATTTCTTTCTATCACTATGGATTTGCCTACTCTAGATATAAACAGAATCATTATGCTGCCTTTTATGCCTGTCTTCTTTCACTTTGCACAATGTTTTCAAGGTTCATCCACATTGTAGCATGAATTAGTGCTTCACTCCTTTTCTATGGCTGGATAATACTCCACTGTATGGATATACCACATGTTTATCTATTCATCAGTTGACAAACATTTGGGTTGTTTGTACCTTTTGACTTAAATATTGTTTCTCTGAACATTTATATGCATGTTCTGTGTAAATATAGGTTTTAAAATTTTTTGCCCTATACCTAGGAATGGAATTGCTGGCTCATATGGTAATTCTGTGTGTACCTTATTGAGCAACAGCCAAACTTCTCAAAGGACTGTACCATTTTACATTCCACCAGCAATTTTGGAGGTTTCTGTTTTTTTTCTAAGTTGTCGGTCATTCTCTTGAGTATAGGAATCCTGGTAAGAGCAAAATAGTATATTATTATGAATTTGATTTTTATTTTTCCAGTGATTGATGATGTTTGCTTCATTTTATGTCCACATTGGATATTTGTTGATCTTCTTTGGAGAAATATACAAATATTTTATTCATTTTGTAAATTAGACTGTCTTTTCTATGGCTTTTTATCTTACTTTTTTGCACAGTATAATGCTTTGGAACTTCCTTCATATTGTTGCATTCCTTTGTATTTTTGAGTAATGTCAGGAGCCATTCTACATAATTTTGGGGAAAATCATTTCACAATTGAACTATAATTAGGTCTAGACTTCTTGCCTACAGGCTGGCTATGACATACCAAAGCATATCTCCATTTTTGCCTCTGGTCACAGCTGAGACCTCAATGGTACCATGATGCTGTGACACTCAAGGGCAAAATTACAACAGCAGAAGAAATCCTGGTTCCTTGAGAACTGAGTAGTAAGAGAAAGGTTTCACCTGGGGAGGGACATAAATTATCAGTTTAACTTATCCCATGTAATTTTGTAAGAATATCTTTGCTCATTTTACCATCCTAATCAACATAAGCTTCTTATCAACATAAGATCCTCATCAGCATAAGATCCTCATTAATTTAGGACTGCTGCCACACTCTGAGTCATCTGTTACTCTCTATGAACCCAGTAAATAGTAGCAATCTTGGGATGCCTTTGTCTTTGCTGCTCAGAGCAGCATTGATCAGGCCCAGATCCCAATTTCTTCTCTAAGCCTTGTTTCCTGTCTTTATTCTTTAATTTTCCTTGTGCTGTCATAGTTCACAGGAGACCAGGACCCACTGCAAGGGTTCTGGTAATGTCCCCTTTCCCTGTTCCCCACAGAGTAATATAGTGGTACCTCAGTTCATCAACTTAATTCATTCCACAGTTCTGAGGAAGATGGCCATGTTAGTGTTTGTGTGAGGAAGATGGCTGTGGTTGTGTTCATCACCTTACACAAAGTTCACAAATGGAAGCAAAATTTTGCTGAAGGATTCTGTTCATGAACTGAATTATTCACAAACAGTAGTGTTCATGAACCAAGGTCTTCCTGTATTCCATTATATGAATAAACCATTTTAAAATCTGTTTAGCATTTGATGGTTTTTTAGGGTGTTTCCAGTTTGAGGTAAGAATGCATTAAGCCTCAAGCATTTGTGCAAGATTTTGTTTGTACACAAGTTTTAATTTATCTTGGATAAATAAATAATGAAGAGGATCATTAAGTCATATGATAAATACATGTTGCCCTTTATCAGAAACAAACTAATTTTCAAAGTAGCTGTACTATTCCCACCAAGATTTATGAATGTAAGAGAGAATTCAGTTCTTGAAAACACCTTAGCAAGACTTGCTATTTTCAGTCATTTTCATTTAAACCATTCTGATACAAGGATCGTGATATTGCATTGTGGTTTTATTTTGCATATCACCCATATTTAATGATGTTGACAATTCCTTTTTATTCATTTTTTAATTGGAAGAGGTTTGTTTAAAAGACTTTTTAAGACAAATTTTATGTTTACAGAAAAATTGTGTAAAAATTAAAATGATTTTGCATCTATTCCTTTAACACTACCACCCAGCTTCCTCTTTATTAACATGTGATTCAATTGGGCATTATTTTTAACTGAAGTCTAGAGTTTACATGAAAGCCCACTCTTATATTGAATACTCTGTGGGTTTCTACAAATGTATAATGATATATCATATATCCAACATTAAAATATAATATAAAATAGTTTCTCTGTCCTAAAAATCTTGTATGCTTTACCTATTCATCCCCCTCTGTCCCTGATAACTCTGAAAACTGGATTTTATTTTAGTATCTCCATAATTTGCTTTATCCAGAATGTCATGCAGCTGTAATTTTGTAGTATATAGCCTTTTCAGATTGGCTTATTTCACTAAGCCATATGCATTTAAGATTTCTCATGTAGTTTTGTGAATTGATAGTTCATTTGACATATTGCTCAATAGTATTCTATTGTATATATGTACCACAGTTTCTTTATCCATTTACATATTAAAATTTCTTATGTGCTTCTAAGTTTTAGTAATTATAATTCCAAGTTTTATTATCATCAACATCTGTAATTAGATCATGCTTAGTATAGGGAGGTCCATATTTTTGAGCCCTTGTGTTCCTTCCATTATTTTACCACAGCTATTTCTTTCACTGTTGTATTATAATTGCTCTATGATGGAGTTTAAAGGCTGGTACAATCCACTACACCCATCATCTTTCCCACATGCTTGTTTAGTAGTTCTGTTAAGAAGACATTGTCTAACAATTATTAACTTAATACCCAAGGATCTTTATCTTTTGAGGAGCTACTATTGTAGATCTAATCACATACCTCTCCCCCAGGCTTCGCCATCTACAATTTTATAATCATGTTCCTTCCTGATGGGTTTTGAGATACAAACATTCACTAGCTCAGCTGTCAACACTTCTATTAAAAGCACTGTATTTGGTACAGTGGTTGTTATCAGTTATACCTGTGGATTGAGTTTGCTGTAATGCATTGTCTGCTTTTTTCAAGGATAATACTGGCAAAGGAAAGGGGAATGTAATGAGAAGCAGCAGCCCTGTATCTTTCAATTGAAAGCTGCAGTATTCTCCGCCATTCCACTGATGATGCAGACCATTTATTTATTGGCTTGTTTTTATTACTTGCAGTCTTGGCTGAGAAGAAGGGATACAGTTGCTGTTAGGTAAAACCTTGGTATTTCCTACTCTTCTCCACAGGTCAAACAATAAGTGTGAGGGCTCTGCCAGTTGCTAAGTATGTCCATCCTGATTATGAACTTAGAAACTTGAGAAGTAATTTTCAGGTGAATCTATAGACTCAGAAGGCCTGCTGTAAGATAGACTTTGGGGATTACTACTTATAATTTCTCAATTTTTCCTTATTATAGTTACTGGGTCCAATAGGCCATGTGAAATCATCATCCTGTCTATTTTGGAAAGAAAGACTTTTATACTGCTAACTCATGAGGCTCTCTTGAGATACTATCCCTTTAATATTTATAGTTAATCCTTTTATTCATCTAGAAATTGTTATTAATTATAAAAGTAGGTCTGGTTGACATAAGTTTTTTTTTCCTTATAATCTCTTTTAGGTTATAAATTCCTTAAATAAAAGACTGTCTTATATATTCATCTTTGATATTCACGCAAAGCCTGCCTAGTAATATTTGGTCAATAAAGATTAGCTAAAGTAGCAATGCCCTTTAAACATCTTCTATATTTGTAATTCTATAACTGATTCACATTAATTTGCCAGTAATTATAAGTGACAGTGATTTTAGAATACATGTATGAGACCTGACACTCCATGACTGAGATCTTAGCCCCTGTACTGTTTGAATATGGTTTGTCCCCTGTGAAAGTCATATTGAAATTTGATCACCATTGTGTTGGTGTTGGGAGATGAGCCTTAAAGCAGTGACTGGGTCAGTAAGAGAGATTAATACCTTTCAAAAAAGTGAATTCTCAGCTGGGTGTGGTGGCCCACACCTGTAATCCCAGCACCTGGGAGGATGAAGCAGGAGGATCACCATGAGTTTGAGGCCATTTTAGGCTACATAATGAGTTCAAGGCCAGCCTGAACTACGTAGAAAGACTCTGTCTCAGCCCCATCCCCTCAAATAGAGTGAATAATCCTGAGATGCCTAAAAATATGTGCATGTCACCTCCAGTAAAAAATGAAAAGGAAAAAAATAATTTGATTAGTTTATCTGAACAAAATCAAATAGTTCAAACATAAAAGGAGAATTCCCTTTGGATGCTGTATTATTCTATCCTCTCTTCCTTGCAAAGTGTTTCTACAAATTGCTTTTAATAAGGAATTTAAACAGTTTCTTTTTATATTTTTAGGCAGCACACTCACTGGCTCACTGACAGGCTGAGGCAGTTGCCTCCTCACACACTCAGCTTTTCCAGTAGTTCTAGCTGTTTGACAGCAGGATTGGGGAGAGATAAATTGATTTCAACATTTTTGTTAAAATAAAAAGTCCCACAAACCTGGTCTATCATTTCCAACTGGCAGCAATGTAAATAGCCAAAACACTTTACTATGCACGAAGCCAAACAAAGGCCAAAAAGATGTTGTCTAAAGGTGATTGAAATATGTGTGTTTATGGGAACAAGATGTGGCCACCCTCTGGCTCAAGGTCCATCTGATTTGGTCTGTTTATAAATACAGTTCCACAGAGAACAAACCCACTTCCTGTTAGTTTCTCTCAATTCTCTTTTTCCTCCCTAAACTATGGATCTGATGTCTTATACTGTTTAGAAGGAGAAAACACTGTTTGTCATTTATCAAAATCTAAACAGCTGCAACCTTGCAATGTTAGTTTAGTTTTAGTATTAAGTAAATAAATGTGAGCAGTGATCATATTATACAAATATGTGGACCTAGAGTTTAAATTCAATAAATTATCTTCCAATTCAGTTTCATCAGGTTTGAGATTTTCTTAAGATCCCTTCATGTTTTCCCAGCTTTGCTAGATTAGTATGGAGAACATGCATTGTATATAAACTCCCTTAACTTTTTTCTTTTAAAATTCCTAAATAATTTACTTTGAGAACAAGAGTGATTTATTTGACATTGTGTTGGTTTAAAAATCATGAAGTGATTAAAGGTATTGTGATACTTTATAGAACTGGTATAAAATGAGTAGGAATAATAAGTACATCTTTTAAAAGTTCTACCCATATGGCTCATCCTTAATCCACAATAGTTGTGCATTTCAGACTTGCTTCATTCATTAGCCAGTCATTTCAATGCACTTTTACTTTGGATCAAATTCTGAGTCATTTCAGTATTTAATAGATTCAAGGGTAAAAACTCACTTATATCTAATGATGGTGATCAAAGCCATTAGTCGAGAATGTTTATTAAGAACCAACTGTGTGCCATTTCAAATTTACATCCTTCAAAAAGCAAAGGTGGTCTGCATTTAGATCCTTGAATAGTATTTGCAGTAAATTACATGGTGGAACAGCTTGAATTTTTAAAAAATGGTCCTTCAAGAATCAAGCTAATATTCAACTCCATTGAAAAACTAATTTGGAAATTAAAGTTCTGTTTTTCTGGTTGAAACATGTAGATATAAAAACAATTTGGAGAAATGCCTATCTTAACAAAAAATACTGAAAATAAAAGTAAGTTCTTTTCTTCCAGCTAACAGTATTTTAATCAAAGGGTTTTATAGTACTGACTAGGATAGCTATGTAATAACTACTGAGTCATTATTAATTTTCTATTAATTCTCTAGTGTACTTCCCATGGTAGCTAGTCTAAACCTTTAGTTTTTTCAAGACCCAATTCTGTTATGATGCCTTCATTCTCCAAAGACCAGAAAGAAATAAAACTTTTTATTTTAGCTGCTAGTTATTAGACATGAGAAGCTGCATCAATACATGATAGAGAATTGTTCATTACTTAGATGTGGTAAGCTTTGAGCTGAGTGCATTAATTACTTGACATTTTGAAGTTACTGCCCTTCAGAGGGGTAAGTGCATTCCTTGCAAAGCATAAGTATGAGTACTTGTGATTACATCCATGATATACCAATAGATTTATCTTTCTTCCCTAAATTACTAGAAAATTGGAATACTTTACAAACACTGGAAAATGAGCAGCACACAGTAATGATGCCCAGGAGGAGGACAATAAATAGAGTCCTATCAATGTCCCATTGTACAAACTTGAGAACATCCCCAGCCTGCAGAACAGGAAAGAGGAAAACAATCAGAGCCACATGGTTTCCCTGAGTTGAGAAGGCAGACTTTAGAATTCAGTTAAGTGGCTAGTTTTCTGGGCAACATACCAGAGAGGCAATAGCTGGGCAGAGACAGTACAAGAGAGATGCAGAGGTCTACAGAGAATAAACTTCCCATCTTTGCCTGAGTACTAGCTCTTGTGCATGAATGTAAGAAAACCTCAAAGACTAGATAGAGGGAAATGACCAGAAAGACATAGGTGGAATAATTTCCACCAGATATACAAAAAGAAGGTTTTTTTCCCTATGCCCAGAGACTGAAGACCTTCTAACACACTGGATATTGAATACAGTCTATACAAAGTGTATTAATGTAGGAAGATACCTATAACTTATCCAAAGAAGTAAAAAAGATCACAAGGGACTAGTATGAATAATTATATGTCAACAAATTGGATAACCTAGAAGTGAACATATTCCTAGAAACTTACAACCCATCATTGCTGCACCTAGAAGAAATTGAAGCCATAAACAGACATAGTTATATTGAATCAGTAATCAAAAGCCTGCTAACAAAGACAAGTCCAGGGATAGATAGTCACAGGTGTATTCTACCAAACATTTAAAGTCTTAATACCAACACTTCTCAATCTCTCCCAGATATCTATAGATAGATAGATAGGTGGATAGATAGATAGAGAACTACATATATAGAGAGAAATATATATATATATATATATAGAGAGAGAGAGAGAGAGAGAGAGAGAGAGAGAGAACTGAGTACTTCCAAACCTGTTTTATAACATTACCTTGATATTGAAGTCCAATAATGACATCAAAAGAAAACCATAAATAGTTATTCCTGATGAACATGAATGAAAAAATTCTCAATAGATTTTGGCAAACTTAATTCAGTAGCACACTAAAAAAGATCATACACCATAACCAAGTGTGATTTATCTCTTGGATGTGATGATATATATATTTTTTGGTACCAAGGATCGAACTCAGGAGTTCATGCTTGCCAGGCAGGTGCTGTGCCACTGAGCTAAATCCCCAGCCACAAGGATGTGATATTATTACATGCAAATCATTTGAAGTAATACACTGTATCAGAAGGATGAAAGGTAAAAATCACATGATCATCTCAATAGATGCAGAAAAAGCATTTGACAACATCTAACATTTATGACAAGGACTTTGAACCTATAGATATAGAACAAACTTGCTGCAACATGTAAAAGTAAACATAACTGAAAAGCCCCTAGAAAACATGATATTCAATGTTGAAATATCAAAAGATTGTCCTCTAAAATCAGGAACAAGTCAAGGATATTCATTCTCAGGACATCTACTCAATTTAGTTCTAGAAATACTAGCCAGAGCAACTAGTCAAGAAAAATACATAAAATACATTCAAATTAGGAAGAAACTGGTAAAATTATCTCATTGTGTTACATAAGATGAAGTAGTCATATACAGAGAAAACCTCAAGTCTGCACACACACACATACAGTTAGAACTAATAAATTCATTAAATTTTCATAATATAAAATTAGCCTACAAAAATTATTAGCACATTCCACCGCTCCCAGCCCAGAGGAAGGGACTTCTGGACCACTGATCCATCACTCCCAGCCCAGAATTAGGGGCTTCCAAGCCACTGTTCCACTGCTCCCAGCCCAGAGGAAGGGGCATTTGGGCTGCCATTCCACCACTGCCAGCCCACAGGAAGGTGCTCCAAGGCCATTGTTCCACCACTCCCAGCCCAGAGGAAGGGGCTTCCAGGCTGCCATTCCACCACTCCCACCTCAGAGGTAGGGGCTTCCAGGCTGCTGTTCCACTGCTCCCAGCTCAGAGGAGGTGAGCCATGTGGGTGCCAACAGCACCCCCCCCCCCGCCGAGTTGAAATGAGAAGACACATAAACAAGTCTCAAAACCAAACTTCCAAGAGAAACCAACAGAGCTAAGAGACAACCTGCAATGTGGGGAACAAAATTTCAGCACCTGTACCTCAAAGGACTACTATTTAGAATATATAAAGAACTGAAAAAAATCAGACCTCCCAAATTCAAAGACCCAATTCAAAAACAGGCATCTGAAATGAACAGACATTTCTCAGAAAAAGAAGTAAAAGCAGCAAATAAATATATGAAAAAATACTCAACATCACTCTTATTCGAGAGATGCAGATGAAAACAACAATGAGATTTCACCTCACCCCAGAAAGAATGGCTGCTATTAAAAAAGCATCCAATAACAAATGCTGGTGGGGGTGTGGGGAGA
>NW_004624815.1:2034044-2057166 GCF_000247695.1 Heterocephalus glaber
GAAAGTATCTTATTTCTCCATCCATTTTGAAAGATAGTTTTGCAGGGTACATCAATCTGGGTTGGAGGCTGTTTTCCTTTAGGGCTTAAAATACATCACTCCAAGCTCTTCTTGGCTTGAGCTTCCTTCCAGGTGCTGGGACTGGCTGAGCTTCTCTACCCTAGGAGCCTGGGATGGAGGTGGGGAGCTTCCTCCCAGGTACTGGGACCAGCTCACCTTCTCTGCCCTAGGAGCCTGGGATGGAGGTGGGTAGCTTCCTTCCAGGTTCTGGGCTGGATTTTGCTTCTTAATCTACTCTGTCTGTAACAGTCCAAAAGCTCCAGCCACCGCTCCAGCTGAGTAAATGTGCTCCCTGTTTTTTAGCTGACATTATATTATTTTCATCCACAGCTGGCCTAAGATTTTCCTCCAGCTCTTCCTGTAACTCAGTGGCAAGGCTTGAATCTCCTTCATTTATTACCTGGGTCCTTTTATCAAGGACTCACGGTGCAGGGCAGGGAGTGACACTGGGGAAAACACGACGCCAGGTTGGAATCCGGATCCGGGGAGCCTGGGACTGAAGTCTCTGCAGGAGGGCAGCTCCGCAACTCCTGGGCCTGATGCCTCCAGAGCAGTTTCCCCATCGCCCAGAGGGAAGGCTTGAAGGAAGCGCCGGAAACCATTTCCTGGCGGATAGCGTGAGCCTATTTAAACTTATTTTTATGCATTTATTTTCCATCTGGATATACTCTTCAGTGAAATTATCTTTTCATATCATTTTATAATTAGATTTTTGACTTTTAACTGTTAAAATAACAGAGTTTTTAAAAATATAAGCTGGATACTAGGTCTTTGTTGGATACATACAGTACACATATTTTCTCCCTGTCTATAGCTTATATTTTCATTTCTATTATCTGAGCCTTTTGCAAAAACTTTTCTTTAAATTTTAGGAAGCTCCAGTTTATTAACATTTCATTTTATATGCTTTTGGTGTCAATTCTAAGAATTCTTTACCTAGCTCTAGATCCCAAAGACTCCTTTTTTTTTTCTAAAAGTTTTATAGGTTTCTATTTTACTTGTAACAATAAATTCTCTTAAAGTCAATTTTTGTATAAAGCATGAGGTTTATTCCAAAGACTATTGAAAAGGTTATTCTTTCTCCATGAAATTGGATTATCAGGATGTGTTACTCAAATAAATAGGATGTGTTACTCAAAAAAGCTAAGAATAATCACTTTACATATTCATGAAGCTTCCAGGACTTTATTAAGTCAACATAAGTATACTGTGAGTCTGTTTCATCAGCTGCCTTTAAACAATATACATGAGCCCTGTTATGGTTTGGGTCTAGACGTACCCCCAAAGCCTCATGTGGTCATAGCTGGCTTTTTCAGAGGTGGCTGAATCTAGAGTGTGTGATGCTAGGATTAAGCTAACAGAGAAATGGGGTTGTTTCTGTGTCATTACCTGATCATGTGGCTCAAGAGCCTTTGTAACTGGCTTGTGATAAGGGGAAGAGTTAGAAAAGATTCAGTGATGCCTGCTGAAAAAGTAGAACTGGATAATGTGAATTGGAATAAAAGGTTTAAAGGGGAAGGGGAACTGGGGGGGACTGAGAAAAGAAGGAAAAAATGGAAACAAAGCTGTTGTAAATAGGGAGAAATGGAGGGGTGGAAGGTAAGGAAAGAGGATGGAAAAAAACAAAAACCAAGATATATCATGTACAGATACAAAATCCCAATGATGAATCATAAGTATGACTAAATTGTACCAGCAAACTTAATGAATAAAAAAAGTAGAGCTAGAATGCCTTAGGCTGTTCTGTATGGGAGATTCTGGTCAGAGCTCAGAAGACCAGAAAGCTGGTAAAGACCCAGGCTCAGTAAGTTTCTGTTGGGAAGAAGGACTGTACTGGCTGCTGGAATCTAGATGATGTCTGTTATGCCTTGGCAGAAAGTTTGCCTGAATTTTGCTCATGTCCATGTCCAGAGACTTCCCCTGAGACTGAGATTAAGGATGGTGGACTAATTAATCTGGCAGAAGAAATTTCAAAGCAGTGTAATGTTGAGGTGGTGGCATGGCTACTGTTGGGTGTTTTTAGCCAGATTTATGTTGAGAATCAAGAGCAAAGATCCCAGCAGAATGATTTAAAACATTTTGAATTTAGATGAAAGGAAGCTCTAGAAGAGCTATGGACTACAAAGATGGAGCAGAGGAGATCTTGATTGCTGAGAAGGAACAGGAGAATAGAAAAGATAGCCTGAGGACATCACAAGAAGCAGCAGAATTCCACCTTTGCAACCAAGGTGAGAGACTTAGCTTTGAGAAGAGAGCCACAAGAACAGCATATTTCAGAATGGTGTTGGCCCAGGGAAGTTGTTCCTCAGAATTTGGTTCATAGGCACTTGACCCCTACACCCAAGAGAAAAGGCAGCCCAGCCGCTGCTCCGGCTGGCAGTAAACCTTGACATCATCCATGTGGTGCTGGTTTTAGGTGCATGTAGAATGCAAGAGTTATATGGTCAGGAAGGCTTCCACCCAGATTTCAAAAAAGACCTGGGAGGCCAGGCAGTGTGACTCTGAGAGGACAGTGTGTGAAGCTATGAGTGTGAAGCCAAAGGTGCAATGGAGACCCCAGACACTTGAAGAAACAAGGAATAAGGATCATCTGAGGAAAGCTGCAAGGAGAGAGTAGAGCTGGCCCAAGAGAGAAGCCATGGGAGTTATAACCACTGGCAGTGCTGTAGGGCTGAGCCATCCAAGCCCTTTGGAGTTTGCATCTTGTCACAGATTGCCTTGGATGCTGCACATGAAACTATAGGACTTAACGTTTGCTCTGCTGGATTTTGGACTTGCCTAAATCCCATTAATTTGTATGCCCCTATTTGTGCCTTTTGGAATGGTAATGTTTATTTTGTGTCATTTTATGTTGGAAGTGTTTAACTTTTTTTTTTCATTTATACGGGGCTTGAAGCTAAGAATTTGCTTTAAATCTCAGAGGAGACTGGACTTGGACTTTTCAGCAGCTGAAACTGTTAAGACTTTGGCAACTTTTAGAGAGGAACTAAATGCCTTTTGCTTAAAGGAATGTACACGATTCTTTAGAGGGCCAGGAACAGAATGTTACAGTTTAGGTCTAGAAGTTCGCCCAAAGCCTCATGTAGCCATAGTGGCTTTTTCAGAGGTGGCTGAATATAGAGTATGTGATGCTGGGATTAAGGGCATGTGATTACTTAACCAGTATACTGATTGGCCTGGCACCACCCTAATCCTGGTAGTCTGGACAAGATAAAACGAGCAGAAAGACATTGTTAAGGTTCCCTTGTTGCTTTTGCTACCATGTGGACACCATGAACTGTTTCTCCCCTGTGACGCCCCTCTGCCATGTGCCCCTCTGCCTTGAAGCCAGCCGATTATGGACTAAAACCTCTACAAACTGTGAGGTAAATTAAACCCTTTCTTCTTTAACTTTTGGTGTTGTGTACTTTGTCACAGCAACAAGAGAAAAGTAACTAAGACAGCCCTCATGTCCTCCTTCACGAAAGATATATAAGAAAGCAAATGAGCATGTTGTAAGATCACAAATTTCTTTGGTGATGCTTACAGTTCCTGACACTCTGCTTCTGCTCTGATTTATGATTATGTTTGTTAGGGATCAATGGTTGTTTGTCTTGTCTGAATTCCTGTGTTAAACCTCTGACCAATCTGAATGCAAAGAAACAAATCAATGATTTTTAACCCCTCTTTTGAATTCATATTCTTCCAAATTGGATTTCTAGCCTCTCTTGGCCACTCCTGTGCTTGGTTCATCCATGATCTTTTGTTAAATCATTGATACTTCCAGGGATGGTTCTCGTTTCTCTTGAATTGCAATAATTAGGTCATTTGGCAGAGGAAAAGAGAATGAGCTAAATATTTGATCAGAGGATACAGACTAAGATAATCGTTGGTTCTGTATACTAAGTATTTCTTTTCTTTTGGATACATGGAAAAATTGAGCTACCTTACACAATTGGAATTTGGATAACTATGAATTGCTTCAACCAATAAAATATAAATTGAAATAATATGCACCATATTCTGTTATAAGCCTTTAAAAACTCACCTGCTTCAGTATTGCATGTCTGTACTGATCAATATTCTAGAGTGTAGTGGCTCCATCAGCCAACAAACATGAGTAAAAATAGCAGAATCCAGACCCTCTGGAAGCCCAAGATGGACATATTTCATATGGATGAATTAAATCCTGTTATTTTGAATCACTAAGATTTTGATTTTTAATTTTTATTTTTTACCATTGAATAATTTTGTCTATTCTTACTAATATAAACCAATGGCGTCATATGTAACTTAATTATAATTCACTAAATGAAAACTCTCTGAAATGAAAACTCTCCTCTAAGAATCTAGCCCTAGGAAACTATCAAAGATGTGTGAAGATTTATGATCAAAAGGTATGAATTGCAAAATTAATAATATTAGGGTAATAGCAAAAATTTAAAATCTTATCAATATTAATAAGAAATAAAATTAGGTTGTCTTTTCCAAATTGAGAAGAGAATGGTGTATAAAATCGGACAGGGATCATCACACTGAGTAATGCAAAGCTCTGATCAGCACAGCCCCAATCCTAGGAAACCGCTGACCTAGGGCTCATTCTTAAAGAAATGCACTGTGTTGAAATCATTCTAATGCTAGATCTGGAAGTAATCCTGGATCTGGATCCATGTAAACTAGGCATAGTTGTGCACACTTGTAACTTCAGCTACTCTGGAGGCTGAGGCAGGAGGATGACAAGTTTCAAACCAGCCTGAACAACTTAGTGAAACCCTGTCTCAAAATAGAAAGGTCTGGGGGTATACCTCCGTGCTCTCTAGATTTAATCCATGATATATCAACAAAAGTATATACCTAGTTTACTTAGAGATCATCTTTCACATTTTTCTTCCTTCTAAAAATGAATACTCAAAGCTATGAATTACAGAAGTCAAGCAATTATGAGTATTTTTTCTTACGTCTCCCTCTAATGATGAAAGATGTACTTTGTGGAATCAAACTTTTCATCATAGCTTGATTACCATACTACCAATATGTCTTCACTGGTGATATCCCGAGTAAGTATTGTATAAAGTGACAGTAATGTGAGAAATTATGTTGTAAGATATGGTCCTTGACTTCATAGTGTTTTCTCTGCAACTGACTAGTCAAAAGAAACGTAAATAATCCAGAATGAAATGGTTCAGATTCAAGAGGAAAGAGGAAAGTCAGCATAAAGATGCTGGTTGTCATTAATATTGTTGAAATTTAATAATGACACAGTGACCAGGGAGGACTAAATAGATAAAGTGAACTGGAACAAGTCCTTGAAGGAGAAATAGGATTAACATGAGAAATTACAAGGCATTCCAAGAATACAGAACAATATGAATAAAACGACATGAAGGATAAGCATCAGGCTCAAGGGACTTGACAAAGAGGGAATCATGAAAAATGAACATGGGAGAGTGCTTGGGAAGAAAACAGAAGTCCTTTTGGAGAAAAAAACCCAACCAACTAACAGACAGAAATGTTTCTTTTGTGTATGAGTGTGATATTTTCCCTAAAACTTGCAAGGTAAAAAACAAAACAAAACAAAAACTATAATATATAAACCAATAATGCCAATGAATCTAAATTTAAACATTTTCTTAATGAATTATCTGTGTATTTGACTCACTAGAGCAAACAGTAAATAAGAAATATAGATTAAAAGAGGATTAGAACAAATAGCTAAAGCATTTTATATTCGTTGATACTTTCTTCATCTTAGTCATCCCCCTAACAATGACATAACCAAGGTATGACTATTAAAGTGGTGCTTTAACTTAATTGGCTTTGGGATCCATGCTGGAGGATCAGTGGAACATACTTCTAGGTATGTCTTATGGGTTGTGGAGATTGATTTGGGGCCTATACTGAGGCTCTGGCTCTTTCCTGTCTGGTATTGTTTCCATGTTCTGCTTCCTGGGCCACCATGAACTATCCACCTTTGCTTCACCACATTCTTCTGCTTCAGCCTTGGTGCCCACTGGCCATGGATTGAATTCCCTCAAACCGTGAGCTAAATTAAACCTCTCTTCTTTTAAGATATAGGTGCTGGATATTGTATTTCAGAAACAGGAATACACTGCTTATTCACATCCTTGCCCTGAGACCTCAGCATTCTTATTACCAAACCCAGGTTTCAACACAAATTCCTTCACCTCTGATTCTGAAACATCATTCTTGTCCACTGCTTGGCTCCTCCATGTTGCCCTCTTTTTTTCCACACAAATGAATATACAACATATTAATCCATTTCCTGTATATGTATTCACCACCATGTTTTGGTTACTAGCCATAATTTGAAACCATGTGACGTACACATGGGGAAAGACAGACACACACACCAAGAATGGAGAAACATATCAAACAGATGAATGAATATGGCTAAGTAGATTTTGAACACAAAGATTCAACCTGTGCGCTCAATCTTGCAGGAGCTGGGTATGCAAATCATTGTACTATACAACTGCTCCGATGCAGAGATACACAATTATATTTGAGTAGCCAATTTGGTGGAGGCAGAAGGAGAAAGCTTCCCAAAAGGATTTGAGATAAAGTAGAAGGATAGGTAGGAAGTCTTCAGCAGGTTCAGGGAGACATCTCAGACAGGACAACATGAGGATGGGCACAGGTAAACTGGAAAGTACACCATGTTGAGAAACTGAGGAGACTGAGCAGAGGAGGCTGGAGGACAGAATGTTGAGAGGTGAGGAAGACAGGTGAGCAGAGGCCACTTCATGCAGGATCAGAAAGAGAAGCCATACTGGTGGAATATTCTATATAGAAGAACAAAAATAATATTTGGTCATAAATGTAAGGCATGTTTCTTTATTTTCTTTTTAAATAATCTGTTTATTATTCACATGTATCTACTTTTAATTTGGTTTAGAATAGTACCACATGGTACCTAGATGACGTAAATCTGAGCATGTAAAATATAGATAAAGCATAAATAATCACAATATAAAAGCACTCACTTAACCCCTTAGTCTAAGGAATGTCACCATGATCACTAATGCCCCTCCCAGGTCTGTTTCATTGCATTCCTGCTCTGAAATAACCACTAAAGAGGTGAGCCCAGGATCAGAACGAACTCACTTGATTTCCAAGCCCACATTGTCTCCATTCCCCTGCCTCCCAATGAACATTTAACTAACTTTTCTTTCAACATAAAAATAAATGCTGCCTATTTTTAAAACATGAAGGAAGATCAGATATTGTCTTTTCTAACACCTTGATTTACACCAGAAAAGTTGAGGCAAGGGAAAGTTGAATGAATTGCTAACACTCTGATATTAATCAGTGGCAAATTTAAAACTAGTGCCTAATGCTCTCAGCTCTCTCTCTCTCTCTCTCTTTTTGCCCTTTAACATCATTTTAACATTTTTCAGGGCTGGGGATTTGGCTCAGTGGTTCCAGCACCTGTTTCGCAAGCACAAGGACCCGAGTTCGATCCCTGGTACCAAAAACAAAACAAAACAAAACATTTTTCATTAGAACAAGTTTGAGATACATGGTGAATACATTCATTGTGGGGAGTTGGTACATACATATATTGCATCTTTATCTTTTTTACTTCCTCTTCCCCCTCCTCTCTCTCTCCATCCTTAGATTCTCTTCTCATCTCCAAAAGATCTCTCTCCCTGATTCTCATCATGTATCATTCATTTTTCTCTTTAAATTATTTATACCTTGGAATTCTAATATGAGAGAAACCATGTGCTATTTAAGATTCTGTGTCTGATTTATTTCACTTAGCATTATAGTCTCAAGATGTATCTACTTTCTAACAAATAACTCAAATTTATCCTTCTTTATGTCTTAGTAGTATTTCATTCCTCTTAGTTACTTTTCTTATTGCTGGGACAAAATACTCAACACTCACAAGTTAAAGGAGAAAAGTTTAATTTCATCTCGCAGTTTGTAGAGGTTTAGGAACATAGTTGGCTGGATATCAGGCAGGGTAGCCTAGAAGAGAGGCATCACAGAGGAGAAAGAGGCCATGACATGGCAGGCAGAGAGCAGCAAGCAGCCCACCTACTTTTCCCCTTTATCCCACCTAGGCTACCAGTATTTTGGGTGGTGCCACTCAGAACTATGTTAATTCCAATCAGTGGACTAATTTAGTACCACACACCTTAATCTCAGTATTACATGCCCTAGATCCAGCCAGGCCCAAAAAGCCCCACCTATGAATGCATGAGGCTTTGGGAAAGCATCTAGATACCAGCCATAACAATTGTGTATATATTTTATCCATCCATCTATTGATAGGAATAGGCTGTTTCCAAGATTTAGCTATTGTGAGTTGTACTGCTATAAACATATATAGACATGTATTGCTGTAAAATGATGTCTTTAACTCCTACTAAAATACCTAGAAGAAGTATACCTGGGTCAAAAAGAATTTAGATTTTTAAGAATATCCATACTGATTTTCATTGTTTATTTTCTTACCAACAATGTAGAAAGGTTCCTTTTTCCATGCAACCTTACCAAACTTGTTGCCTTTTAAAAATCGTGATTATATAATTATTTTTTTCGGCAGTAAAATGCAATCTCAGGGTTGTTTTGATGTGCATTTTAGAGCTTTCAGTCATGATTCTAGTTTGAGTCAGAAAACCTTGACTTTTCCCTGCTACTGTCATTGTCCTATCTTAGATTAAGCCATCATCCCCTTTATGCCACCATCATTCCCTTGGAATTCTGTATTAGGATCATAGGGAGAGGGCAAGGTGATGCTAGAGAGAGAAGCACTGTACCTGTTGTCCCAGATTTTTAAAACCTCGGGAGAGTTATTATAATAAATTATATCTTCTCTCTTACTGCTGTAATATTTACTTTAAGGGCTTGGTGTATATACTTCCTAAATATTTAATGGACTAATTATCAATAGTATGAGCCAACAGTATGAGCCAAGAGGAATGTCCAATTAAAAATCAGAATCACTGGGAGCTTCAATTTAAAATTCATAGATCCCGTTGGCTCTACATCAAGGATGCCATTTCAAAGAACACTAAAATGAGAAAAATTAAAACTGATCTCTTGTCTTCACTAAAGAACCAAAGATTAATATAAAAATGAAAACATCATAAGCAACTGCATAGGGCTCTGCTAGTGAATGATGGACTCAAACCCCATATGTGTTTGAAGCTTTTCTGTGGAGATTTACAAGCTCTCAGGGATGGTGGCTTTCTAAAGGCTTCACATTCTAAGCATTAAAATCATTATTCAGCCAGTGACTCTCAGCTTCAGGTGATTAGCTATTCTTGCCTCATCTGTGTCTCATCTGTCCTTTGAAATAAAACAACTATGGCGCTAGAATAGACATCCCAAGGTCATTGAATTACTGCATGTGGAAGTGGGAGGGGATTTTAAAGACTGATTCTTTTAACTCACTCTGTTAGCAAATAAGGAAAATGAAACCCATGAAAGTATCTGCTAAAGGTCATGGAAGAGTGGGACTTAACATGAGGTTCATTATTCTTACTACATCAGTCATTTTCTCAGCCAGTGGTACAGACTGAACTTCATCCACACCTAGCCTTGCATGGAGATCAGGCTGTCTATGAACATTGCTATGAGTCTTTCAGTGAGCATAGCTACAGTCCTTGACTTTGCTCTGTGACTCTATGCTTTTGCTCAGAAGTGACCAGAACATTATGTCACTGCAGGATTCTTCTTTATCTGCAAGAGTCCACAGAGATGCAACAAGGCTTGCAGAGTGAGCCTTGTAAATCATCAGTCCCCTGTAACTCTAGAGATAGAGGAAGTAAGGTTGGTAAATCTGTCATCAAATGCACTTGGGAAAGACTAGCAAATTAGCCTCTCAACACCCTACAGTAAGCTGCCTGACTTTTAAAATCCAGATGTCCAACTTATCTGACCACAATTTCTTCCTTCTACTTTTCAATATTCCCATTATTAACCACAGGTTCACATTTTATAGAACCTACCTCATAAATCATGTATTAAAGGATTTCTTCTACCCATTAGGTGGCCCCATTTCAGCATTCCAAAATGGGCCAAGTTCTGCTTAGGCATACATACACAAGCATCATTGTTAGTAGTTCGATTAATCACTGTAGATATCAAGAAAATCAGTTACTGTGAGGTATAACCAGTCAATGATACATAACAAACACTTAACAAATATGTAACACAAGATTTACTGCTGTTTCTTTCAAACAACTGTGACAAGATGAAAACATTGGATCATCATCTCCATCTAAAGAAAGGAAAATTACTTCAAACTCTGTCATAATGAAAGATAAGTTTAAATCATTTAATGGATGTACCTTGAAACCATGATGATAAATGAAATAAATCAGACACACAGCTTAGATATCTCTTTTATGAGAAATCCAAAATATAAATCAAGATCAAAATAAAAGATAGATAATATAAAATAGGGAGAAACTTTTGCAAAAGGGAAAGGGACCAAGAAATGGAGGGAAGGGGATGGAAAAGGAGGGGAATGGAATGCAAAATGAACTGAAACGTATTATGTACATGTACCAGCTCCCCTAGGAACATAATCATTGTACTGCCGACATGTACTAGTAAAAAAAATTTAAAAAAACTCTGAGCCAGTATTTTTGCGGTTTTAGGCAGCAAATACATATAGTTGATTAAATTGGATCATGTATATCAAACAGAATTCAAGTAATCCTTATAGTTATCAGTGTTTATAGGTGAACTGAAGTCCCTTTTCAGTACTTAATTTCTTTCTCAAGGCAGTTCATATGGCTTCAACATTCATATGGGTTAAACATATTTATTTAACACCTGCTGCAAGCAGGATATTGTCCTAAGGGCTACAGATAGCTGTAAACCAACCAACAAAAATAGCTATATGCTAGACTCACATTCTAGTGGTGGAGACAAATTTATCAATCAGCAAACAGGTAAAGAAAGGTAAACATAAAATTATTTTGTGCACATATGTAGTAAAATTTATAAAATGCTAGGGATACATTCTATGGAGTAAAATAAAGCAGAAAAAAGTGATACGGAATAAGGTGGGAGAGGATATTTTAAATAAAGAAATTGGGAAAGACCTCCACATGGTTATAAAAAACAGAAAATCTGCAGATCATCTCAACCTAAATAAAGGAGAGGAGATTTCAACTATAGGCTTAGGCTTGGGGTTAAGAGAAATATGGCTGCCTTCCCCTTGGACCCATCCCTCAGGCTTCCTTGGGTCTCGGTCTTGCCCAGGAGCAGCCTGTTCCTATTGTTTGGTCAGGTGTGCATATGTGGTAACATCTGCAGTAGATCCAAGTTGAACAGCTATGGTGGAGTCATCTGTCCCCTTTAGCAGGAGCTCCTTCAGATGTGTCACTGGAGATCACATTGACAACACCGCACATTTCTGTTCAGGCCAGGGTTTCCCAGTGTGTGGAGGACCTGCTCTGCAGGTGCTGGGGGTCATCTGAGTGCTGTGTAAATGATAGGAGATTTAGAAATTCTGCCTTAAATAGCATTGCTATTGACCTTTAGGTTTCTTTCTGGGAGAAAATCCCTTTCAGTGATAGTTTCTAATAGTTCTCAAGCACCTACTTTATTTCTTGTTTTGAAAGGAAGGGAGCAGAACTGGGATTGGAAACATAGGCACTAATATCTAGTCAGAACTTAATGGTAATAATTTATTTTTATTTTATTAATTTTGCTTAAGTTTAAACAAAAAAGAATATTTAATAAATAGTGTTATAAGTGATTTTATATATTGCAAAAATTATGGAGTTGGAACTGGAATTGCTGAAGCTAAGGAACACTATCCTCACCTCACCAAAGCTGATGGCAAACTTGAATTCTCTCTTCCTATTAGATTCATATGTCACTAGATAATGGATTTCTCAAAAAGCCACAATTTCTGGCAATTTTTAACTCTGAATTATGTACAGAAATTCCAAATTTCTGCTTGTGTCTAAATACTTTCCTGATGATAATGTTGACCTGTCAACACTCAACATGTGATTTGAGTCTTCTATGAATCTACAAGCCATTCTTATTCCCTTGAAAATTTCTCTGCAAGTGGGGTTGGAGAAAAATAATCAAAATCCATGAGTACACTGTTTTTCCCCAATGACTGTTTCAATGATTTCTGATGATCCTTACAATTTGAGTACACAAAGACCAGGAAATATTATTACATTATTTTGTTTGACTAAATGACTAGAATTCTAATAAGAATCCTGAAAATTCATCATGACTGTCCTGGAAGGGATTGAAAATTTATCTCGAGCCAAAAATACTTTAAGTGGGTCAAATTCATCAGCTTAACCAATCCATTCCTTATGCCTCACGTCCACAGATGGAATGCAAGATGTGCTGATGTTGAAATGGTGTTAAAAATAAAATATCCCCATAAGTATTCATATATCCCTTGTGTCTCACATTCATAGATTAAAAACTAGATGAACTGATGTTGAGATGGTGTTAAAAATATTGTCCCATAAGTTTAAGCATGGCTGAAAGTAATACTTACTCATGGAACCCTAAACATTTCTATCCACCCTTTCTTCTTCCACAGTCAGCCCATGGATCCTTCCCCACCAAACTGTGTGTTGAGACATTGGTTGAACAGCCTGAAAAAAATCTCTCAGTCTCTGTCTCTCTGCCTGTCCCTCTGTCTCTCTGTTTCTCTGTCTCTGCCTGTCTGTCTGTCTCTGACTGCCTGTCCCCGCCCCCCCTTCTCACAAACCACATACAGTATTTTTCTCTAGACTGTGAGTCCACATGTGAATTTATTTTGTCATTCAGAGTTCTTACACTTTCATATTATTTTAAAGCTATGCATGGTTTCTTTCAAAGAAACCAGTGATTCCAAATGATCTGTCTACTCTTCTTTAATTCTTCATCACTAGGTTCCATAGAAAACAGAATTTAAAATTAACTTTTATGCAATCTGTTCATCTTCTAAAAATATCTGATTGTACCTGTTGGGTGTTTTCAAAGTCATTTCAACATATCTTCCTCTAGAAATTGTCTTTCTATAAATAATTGATAATGATGTATTTAACAGACCTAGGTAAAAACCCCCCAAAATTGGCCAAGTCTGTGAATCTTTCTAATATATTCCCAGTGAAACAATGCTGGTTATTTTTCCTATTCAAAATCAGTAATTCCATTGAAGGAGTGGGTTCTAAACTGTTATCTGAGAAGCAAAATTGAGTGATTCAGATGATCTCTTTGTCCTCTACATTCTGCTCCATAGCAAGGTCAGAGTGGGTTTTGAGTGGTAAGCACCAAGGCCAACTGGGCTGCAAGAACTCACAACTAAAAGAGCTTCCTTTTTTCTTTGGAACACACATGAGTTAGGACTGACTCATTTTTATTTTTATTTATTTATTTGTATTGGCCCTGTAGCTCATTCTCCAGGACATAATCTGAACAGAAAAACTATGGAGTTTTCAGAGTAGCTCCACATAAGGTGTCTGTAAAGGCCTACAGTGCACCCTGGATGACTTCCAAGTTTTTTCAAAGCCATCTGAAGTCTTTTAAGTTGTCATTGTTTAAAGAACCTGCAGAGAGGACAGAAAATACAGGGTCTCAGGAGAAAAGGAAGAAGTAAGATTGAAGGTAGCCAACAGATGTGGAAAATTCAGTGCTATCCTCTCCAAGTACGTTAGTTGTCCTTGCCTTTCTCTGCTGTCTCAGCTACACTCTCCTCAGGGCCCTTTCTCTCCAACAGCGCCTGCCTTTATTGGGAGAAGTGACAGTCTTCTTTGTTGGGGTCTTCTCAGTCTTAATAATTCTCTCTTATCATTTAAATCTATACAAAATCTGTTTGTCCTTTCTCTTTCTCCTAATGTCATGGGCATAAATGAATTTAGTTCTGAATTTAGAGCCCAGTAATTTTTATTCTTCTAAGTGTCTCTTACCAAATTCTGGCAACATCTTCTTTTTACCAATGACACTTTCTCTCTGCTTTTCCTTTCTGGTACATTTATCCTTTTGCCTTGGATCCCTTCCCTAAGGAGTTTCTCTCTGCTTCCCACCTTTTACTTCCCATTTCCACAGATCTCTAGATGTGAGCACCAGTCCTTACCTCCCATCCCATGCTTCAGTACTACCTGCCATACTTCCTATTTTGCACCACCAGCTTCTCATATGCCTCTGTCACATTGCTGAATTCTCCCCTACTGACACAGGTTGTCTCCTCTTAGTCTTAACTAATTTTCTTCTTTATCTCATTCCTTGCTTGTTGAACAAATTTCAGAGATCTCCAGGAACAAAATAAAAATTATATGAAGCAAAATTTAACTTTAACTGAATTTCTCTTGAAATACACACAAAAAATTGAAATCCAAAGAAAAGTTATTCCAACTTGACCCACTAGTTTTCCTCAGTGAATTCAAATAGGAGCAATTTACCATGTAAGCATATATTCAAGAACATACCCTGTCAGTATCATGGAAACACTGTTAAGTACTGCTCGGGAGTGAAAGGTACACTCAGTTCAAATTTATTTCTATTTAGATAATGTGATCTTAATCACCAGAGGCTAAAAATAGAGATCCCTGATTCCTGGAAAGGATTGACTTCAATTTCACTTTCCAAGGAGTTGGAAATGAGAAGTCCAAGGGTCTTAGCCTCCTGGGAGTATTTACAAACTAAAAACACATTTTCTCTACCAGTATTTCTCAAACAGAAGATTGATGAGCACATTTAGGTTTTGGAAAATATTTCTTATACAATGTGTAATCTAAAGAGATACATGGTGCCTTCTAGAGAATTGAACACATTTATGAGCTTTGAATTCTTACAGAAAGAGAGTGAAGGTTTTAAGTTTGGGATGTAATCTTTCAAAATGAAAAATTTTATTGTGAAAGGTTGATTTTCTTATCTTTTTTAAATTTTGGGAGTTGCTATAAATATTTAGGCGTGTATCTATCTACTGATTTATCTCTCTGTGAAAGATTTATTTGGATTTTTGGGATGGGTAATTGGACCAATAGATCATAATTGAGAGTTCTAAACAAACCATCTGCATGAGTAGATCGATAGAAAACATTTGCGAATGTTCCATTCCATAGTCCTTAAATGATTTCAGTTATCATGTGTCATCCTCATTATTTGAATACATAAAGTTAAAAAAATTGACATTCTGGAGGGGCCAGAGATACGTGGAGAGCGGAGCTCAGGGCAGTGCTGGAGTCATTTCAGGTGCTCTGGCACAGTGTGGCCTGAAGATGAGGATAGTTCCATAGACACTGATTGTGTTCTTTCTCTCCACTCTAGTTTGGAATGAATCCTCTAGCATGACTATCCACATAGTCCTGTTTTTACTTAATAATTACTTCATGTTGTTATTGTGGCCATGTGAAACTTGAAATAGTCTTTCCGAAAACCCAAGAGTTCTAACTGGATGCTATAACACCAGCCATATACAGTATTTTATTCTTTCCTTTCTTACTCAATGTCTGTGGGAAACAATGTATCTTCATCCTTATTTATCAAGGCTTAGCAATAATTAATACCTATGATCAGAAGGTTCAACAGATATTTTATATTTTGTAAGCTGATATATCAGTGAGTTTTTTGTGTTTTTTTTTTTGTTTTTTTTTTTTGCTCAGGGGCTAACTTACTTCTTAGAAGTAAACTCAGCAATGGAAAGTTGATTTAACTCCTCTGGACTACATAGGGCTTGATTATTGTTAAGCAGTAATTCTCTTTTTTAGGAAACCAACTTGTACTTTTCTATTAATCAACAGCATTTGTTCATAAATTCAAAATAAATGCAAATGAGTTTTAAATCTCTGCATATAATAGGGAGAATAATGGATAAATTATGCTTACTTGTAAGAAGAAAGAAGGTTAAAGCAATAAATTATTTAATATCCTACTTAGAAATTTGTCAGCAAGAATGAAATAGGGCCCAGGCAGTACAAAGAGTCATATCTCATCTGTCCTCCATGTTTTGCCAAGTAACACAAGATAACTTGATTTCAACAGCAAAATGTAAGATGATCCCTTTACCTGCTTTTTTTTTTTTTTGAGTACAAAAGATGTAATACCAGGTGCTCTACCTGCAAGTACCTTTCTTACAATACTGTTATGAAAATCTCAACATCTTCACACAGTAGTTTGGCAAGAAGGCAGCACAACAACTTCATCATCTAACATGTAAAAATCATTTTTTTCACTATAGAGAAATGAACATGGCTACTTCTAGAAGTATCAGTTAAATTGCAGGAAAATCAGAAATTGTTTCCATATGGAATAGTCTTTTAAGAGATAGGATATGAATTGAGAATATGAAATACAGGGTTTCCATATTTAAGTAAAAATGACTTTTTTGTAAATTAGTTGGCTGTCAAATAATGAATCAATAATAGAAATGTAGAAGTTTGAAGGATTGTCCAGTCCAGTACTGAAAACCATACATTCAATTGAATAATGCCATGGAGAACATTCTTACTACCTCTACTTTCAAGAAGTATTTAGGATAAAAATACACAATATGATCTAATCCAAATGAAATAAAATTTATAGAAGAAAGAATTAAAAAGAAATATGTTAAAAGTTTTTTAAAGCCTTTTGGTTGTCGAATGACCAGTAACTTTTTTCTACTTTTCTATTTTAATATCTCCATATTTTCTATATAGACTATAAACTTTATAATCATAAAACAAAAGGAAGAAAGAAACATGTACTCCTTTACTCACATACCAACCAGAGCACCATGCTTGGGAATGGAAGAGACAGAGAACATTTCTAAGTCCCAGGAGGAAAAGACATGGAAGATGATGTGAAAAGAATTAACACATGTCATGTGCATGTACCAACACCTCATGATGAATATAATCATTATGTACTCCAAACATGGTCTAATAAAAATTAAAATAAAATAATTGCTTGCAGCAGAATCTTCCCGGCAATTTATATGCATCTCACAATCATGGACTTCTGCAGAGCACCCTCAACAAACTCATTTTCCTCCTCTGGAATAGTGTTCAGAAGCCTGCACATCATCTAGTGGTGACCCCAGGGAATTCTTTTCCACACTAGCTTGAAAAACTCTGCCTGCTATTGAGAAACATTGGAGGAACACAACTGAAGAAATTCTACGCATGACTGACCTAGGATGCTTCTGTGAGCTGAGACTCTAGGAGGAGAAATCGACTGCAAGGTGGGAAAAGAAGGAAAAGAAAGACAGGATGACACTTAACACTTCTAGTTCAGTGATTCTCAAATTTGGCAGTCACTTGGGATTTTGTTCCTCAAGGTTGAAGTCCATGTACCAGCTGGGAGCTGGATAATCACAAGCTACATACTAGACCTATTGAATTCTAACCTACATTTTAACAAAATGGTTGCATAACTGGTGTGTCTGTTAAAGCCGCTGTTGCAAAACACCCTACACAAGAGCTTTGGAAATGGATACTTTTTATCCTCGTTTTTCACTTGTCTTCACTCTTGAATTTGTTTTTTTTGTTTTTGTTTTTTTTTGTATTAAATTCTTTTATTGGTACATTGTAGGTACACAACACAATTACATTTCTCATTGGGAATTGTACCTTTATATAATGCATCTTGGTTCTTACTTTTTCCCCATTCCTAGCCCTCCCTTCACGCCCTCCACCCTTCCCTATTTACAAAGACTTTATTTCCATTTTTTCCATTTCTCAGCATTTTTCCTTTCCCTTCTTTCCTTTCCCCTGTGCCTCCCACTACCCCTACCCTTTTGGACCTTTTATTCCTATTTTACATTATCGATTATTCATTCTAATAATTCGTGCATTTTAGGTATACAATATAATGACATTCATCATTGGAAATTTGCACCTTTACATAGTCTCTCTTGGTTCTTGTTTTTCACCCTTGCCCAGGTTGAAGGGAGGGCTGGGCACTCTTGAATTTGTATATGTGGAGTTTGTTTCTTTTTGCTATAGAATGTTTGTGCTCACACACATCCTCCTATAAAAATCTTTCACTACAGTTTTGTTCAATTGCTTTTGACAATTTTGCCTTAATTAGGTGGTAACATAAGCAAGCAAATATAAACAAATATATTTCTTGGTGCAAAGTGCTATATTGTTATCATAAATTTTAGCTTCAATCAATGTAAAAATATAACTCAGCTTTTTAAATGTTTACCTCAAATCTATTTTTATGTTAGCATAGCAATTCTTACTTTTTCCTACCATTTGCCTACTACAATTCTGTCCTTCCTTTTGTTTTTAATGTTTTGTTGTGATTTGAGAATCTGTATCTTTTAATAGGAAAGTTAATATCCACATTTGCTTTTATAATGATAGCTGAACTTATTAATAAATACTTAGATTTTTACACTACTGATTTATTTAAGGAGCATTGAGGAATATGCAGATTAAAATAATCTGGAAAGATTATAAATGAAGAAATAGGATATGAAGGAACCAAGGGAAAAATGTTTGGCCAAAGACGAAAGTTGTAATTAATAAGCTAAGAAAGGTACAAATAAAGAAAGTGATGATTAACTCTGACAACTCATAAGTCAGCAATAGTCTTGCATTTTCAGAAGCTGAGGAAAGAATAAGAAGTAAAATCTAGTGTAAATAATAGAGGCTGTTTATTTTCTTTCTTTTTTTACACACACTTACTCAATCACCAATGGTATTACTAAAAGGAATCCAACCAAACAGCAAAGATTCATTCTCAATAAAATTTCAGTGGCTTTGCTGAGCACCAGCATTAATCCACTGGAGAGCCTTGCCTCCACACAGCACTGTCATTCACCCAGTAACTACTGATCCCTGCAGTTACAAGCCTGTGAAGTTGAGCCACCTACTCTCAGGAGCACATTTGCCAAAAGCAGCTATGTTTAATCCAAATTTTATATTCTTCATCCTGAGATTTTTATTTTTTTAGCACTACAAATTCTTCTATGTTCTTGTTTGCTTCTTTACTAATTCTTACTACCAGAATGTAGCCTTTGAGGGAAGACTTTCCTTAAAGACACTCAGTGTGATCCTTTGACTGGAGCCAAATACTAAATCAAACTTGAATTCAACTGACTGGAAAATAAAGAAACAGGTCAGCAGTACTTATTTGCTAAGTGGTTCCTCCTTTTAGCTGTTTTGATTACTTTTGAAGGAACAACAACACTTACTAGTTGGAAATTGCATTAATATTTTAAGTTCCCTGACAATCTACAGTCTGGCATTCAAACTAAGATTGTATAATGGAAGCAACATGGAAAAGCATCCAGATGCTTTAAGTTTAGCACAAAATTGTAGCTTTTTCTAGGTAAGTAATCTGAGCATATTCCTCAATTCCCTGGACGTTGGTTTCTTAATTCAACTCTAAAGCACAAATAGTATCTGCAAGATTGTTTTCAAATCAACTTAGATAGTGTAGTAAGCTTGTAAATGTTAAAACATAAGAGAATATTATATATTATTAAGGAAAGCAGCACTGTATAATAAAAACATCAGAGTTAGAACCAATCAGATCTCTATTCAAATCCCTGATTTATTGTCTACCAGCTGCATGAACCCGTGTGAGCAAAACAAACTCTCTGAATCTCAGTTTTCTCCAATCTGTAAAACAACAAAAAAAATATGAGCTAACCTAAGTGTTTTGCAAGAATTTTTAAAGAATATACTTACAAAATATTTACTAATGCCTAATAGAAAATGCTTAAAATATGACATATTGATAGCTTCATTTTTGCCACTACAACTGGAAACATCCAAACTTTTAAAATGAGAAAAAAAATCTTTATAAGAAATTATTTTTTCATTTACAAGCTAGCTGGAAGACGAGAGTAGTGAAAACAAAGATGAGATATTTTAAGGACAGAAAACATTCATATTCAGCTTAATGTCCTGGCTCATTTTCTAGAACATTTCATTTAATACAGCTTTCCTAAATTTTTTACCAGACTCCTGGCTTTTCAGAAGGGACAAACATCTCCTGAACCAAGGATAGGAGTTGTTACAAACTTTGTACAAGGATACCCAAAACCCTTTCTTCCACCTGTTTCTGTTTGTTTATAAGCAAATCAGAAAAACACGCTGACTTAAAACTTACATTGTTAATTTTATTCTTTTGACATTTGTCTTATTCTAAACCTATATATTGAATTCTCCAAACAAAGTCATTGTATAGTCATTGTAATATGAAGCCATTTGACTTTGAGATATTGTTCATGAAATCATATTCTATTCCCAAAAGGCTTTCTTCTTTACTGATATGAAGCTTGGTACATTCCATCAACCACCTAGATTGGTTTTAAGAGAAAAAGGTGGAAAGAGCAAATGTGCTTAGGGCATGGAGTAAATTGTACAAATGAATACAATAGCCATAACAACACACCTTTGTTCAGTCTGACTAAAACCCACCCTTACTTGCATGTATCAGACCATGCGAAGTTAAGACCTTCCTTCACCTCCTTTAAAACACCTCATCTGTAAAACACACAAAAGAGATTGAATCATCTCTCTTCATAATTTTAAAATTATAATCATATGTTTGATGCTAAATACTGGCCTGGATATCTTATTCCAAATTAAATTATTTCTCAGCTGCAAATCTAACTTAGTGATAACCATATGTCCTCCTCTCAACAACAGACACACAGAGCTATTTGTAGGATGTGATTTTATTATGTAATCACCAGTGATTCCATTTTTAGGATTCACATTTATACTATTCTGACCACAGAAAAATCTAGGTTAGTGAGTATGACATTAAATGTAATTTCTGGACAAATTGTATCAGTAACACCTGCAGATCATATATTAAAAATGCCAGGACAGAAGCCAGAAAGAGGCCTTGGAGCATAGCCAAACACCAGTCTCTGAGGCCACATTTAGCACAAGTGAAGCAGCAATGAACTGCATTTGCATGTGATGGATGGGCCCTGTAAGGCACTGCCATATTATTTGTCATCATCATCATTATTTGGGATGGCTGCTGGCATGATAAGGGGGTTAGGGGAGAAGGATACATTTCCAAGTCACTGGGAAAATATTAGTAGCTCTGCTTATTAAACTAGTTTACTTTTTAAAATGCTAAACCACATACCCCAAAATATCACAGCTACTTTTATAGAAACATTAGAAAATCTTCTTGCAAGTAGGAGGAGAAAGCACATAGGAGTCCATTATTTGAAGAAGAAATTCAAATAACCAGGACTAAGGAACCAAACTATGTAGCCAGGAGGACAAGCAGGAGTTGGGGAGAAATGCGTGTTTGAAGAAAAAGATGACAGCCCTACAGGTGATTACCTGGCTAGACTTCAAAAAGAAAGACCACTCTCAGACAGGCTAAAGATTTACCAGCTCAATATTTTGTCATAGACAATGGCATTTTTTTTGCCCAGAAGGGTCTTACCATTGTCACTGCCAACAAACCTAACTTTAAAAAGGCTAATAATAAGTAGCAGTGTACCTAGACCTCTTTATTTTCCTTCTTTTATAGCATGTGCGAAGTTAGGATAAAAAATTGTAACAGATTCACAGAGAGAATGTGTAACTAGTGGAACAGGTTTTCTACTGTCCATACTATGTGGTCAGTGAGGAAAGAGTCTGTTCTGGAAAGGAGGGATTGTTTCTCCGTGCTTAGTGGGTCAGAGAATAGAGTACAGAATATCTCATTCACAGAACTAAAAAGAAAGCAGAAGACAAAAGTATTTAAATTGAGTAGCTTCTTCATACCACACAAAAGTCAATTTTAGTTGGACTAAAGAGCTAAATACAAAAGTAAGTTTGTAACACTTTTAGAAGAGAATATAAGAGAATTACCTTTCAAACTTGGAGTAGAGAAAGGTTCAATTTTTTTGTATAACAACTTTATTTTTGAGCTATAAATAGAACACCATACATTTACTCTTTTAATTGCTCAAGTTGGCATAATTTAGAATATTTATAAAGTGCCACAACCTTCACCTCTATCCAATGTTAAAAGTGTTTTAACTCCTAATAAAAAAAAAAAATTCCTGTGCCTGTGCCCATTAACCATCACCCGAGTCATCTTCCCTCAGTCTCTGGCAGCTACCAAACTGCTCTTTGTCTCTGTGGATTGGACTATTCTGAACATCTCCTTTAAATGAGATCACACAATATTTTGTGTTTTGTGACTGCCTTCTTTAATTCAGGACAATGTTTTCAAGGTTTATCCATATTGCAGCTTGGACCAGTACTTCATTTCTTTTTATGATTGTGCAATATTCTATTGTATAGATATACCACAATTTGTTTATTCATCCACCAGTTGATAGACATTTGGGTTGTTTCTTCCTTTCAGCTATTATGAACAATACTTTTGTGTACAAGTTCTTGTGTGGCCACATTTTCATTTATACCATGTCTTCATTACCTAGAGTAATTGTATCATGTGATATTTCTAAGTTTAGCATTTGGAAAAGCTGCCAAACTAATTTTCCATAGTGGCTGTATCATTTTACTTTCCTTACAAGCAATATATGAGCCTTTTGGATTTCCATTAACTGTCTCCACTTGTAAACTGCTTTTTATTTTTAAAATTTTAGTCATCTTTGAGATTGTGAAGTAATATTCCATTGCGGTTTTGATTTGCATTTTTCCAATTTTTTTTTTTTTTGTACCAGAGATCAAACTTGGGACCTTGTGCTTGTGAGGCAGGTAGTGGAACCACTGAGTTAAATCCCCAGCACTTGATTTGCACTTTTTTAATGATCAACAATATTGAACACCATTTTGTGTGTTTATTGGCTATTTGTATATCTTTGAAGAAATATCTATTCAAATCATTTGCCTATATTTTTAATTTGGATTGTCTTTTATTGTTGAATTTAAGAATATTTTCCCAGAACCTGGAAGGAAGCTCCCCACCTCCATTCCAGGCTCCTAGGGCAGAGAAGCTCAGTCGGTCCCAGCACCTGGAAAGAAGCTCCCCCACCACCATCCCAAGTTACTAGGGCAGAGAAGGTGAGCTGCGTGGGCACCAGAAGCACACCTCCCCGCCCCGTGGAAATGAGAAGACACACAAACAAGCCTCAAAAACAGAGTTCCAGATCACCTACAGCAACCCCAAAGGGAAACGAGATGGAACAATCTGATACTCAACCACCTGGACTCTCTGA
>NW_004624815.1:2059126-2072381 GCF_000247695.1 Heterocephalus glaber
TTGTTCCCCACCTTAAGGAGAAAGCATTGTATCTTCTCCGTTTATATAAGGCATTCTCACTGGAAGTATGGAGTACATGTCTTTAATCTGTTGAGAAGTTTCTGTTCTACTTCTAGATTTTACTTTACAATACTCATATCCACATCTGTATGGTTTTTACCTGTATTGTTTAGCCTCTTTTCCCAAGTGGAGTCTAATCTTATTTTGTTCTTATTATCTTATGCATCTTTGTATTCACATATCTATCTTAACAGTAGAATTTTGGCAGGCATAAAATAATTCAAGGAAAAGAAAGATAAGAGGGACTAACTGAATTTAGGTTCCATTTCAGTTTAAGGTCCAACTAAATGAATAAACATTAAGACTGTAAAAGTAAATGTCTGTAAAAAAACCCACTACAATAATGCCTTTCAAAGACTTCTTTTATAGAATTTATATAAAATCTAAAATGACAATTGCTTTTAAATCAAACAATACTGTATGTTCAGCCCAAAACAAGCAAGTTTTTCTACATTTTGAAAAAGTAAATCAATTAAATATCAATTCAGATTAGAAGCCACCGATTTAGTTTTCAAGGTCCATGCTGAGAGATTAATGTTCTCATATAAATTTCCCTTTAATTCCTACACTATTGTACAAGTAATTTTTTTCATCTGCAAATTTTTATTTACATAACAAGTATTTTCACTTAAATTCATCATGACAGCCTGAGTTTTCTCATCTGTTCATTCAGGTTGACTTAAAATACATCTAGATATTTTGTGGATGAAGCAATTGTGCTGACATATTGTAAAGTGAAATCTTCCAGCAAGAAATGGTTTAGACTTGTGTATGTGACCTATTTCCTGATTTCTCCTGGAAGGCTTTATGCCAGGAAGAATCATTTCTTCTCCCTATAGATTAAATCCACATATGTATTGCCAACACGCAGGCACTCAAAGCTACAATCCATAGGTTGATTCACTGGAATTTATAGTTATGATAAAGTCATTTGGAAAAACAAACTCAAGCTGTTAAGCTCTGACAACTAATCCTAGATTCAATTTAATCAGTGAATGGGGCTGCACCACTGTGGCTGTGAATATTTGATCATGTAAATATTCTCCCCAAGGCTCTGCATGACAAGGCTGATGGGAGGAGAGGAGGATATGGGCTTACAACATTGCTCACCAAATTCAGTGACTAAAGAGAACAGGCGATTTCGTCTGGGACCCAGAATCTTTGGCTTCCATCAGGGCAGCTTCTGTCTTTGGTGGCAAAACAAAGTTTGGGTTTGTATTTTTCATTGTTTTTTTGAAAGGGAGTGAGTGTACTCATTTTTATTAACATTGGCTCCTTTGTGATACAGGCAGTCTGTTAGCACACATTTTCATATTCACTTCAAAAAGGAAACTAAATAGAAATGTGAATGCATGTTAATTACCCAAAAACATGGTGCACCAGATGGCCACCAAGGTCTGCTTCAGTTGAGTAGGTAAATAATGCTTCCCATCCCTTTTGTCCCTTCTGCAAACCAAATTTTGAATTATTTTTCTTCCAATTACTGTGAATGCAAAAAGTAAGCAGAAAAGCCTTATTTTTATGAGTGGCCTATAGAAATGAAAGTAAGCATTGTTTCATACTTGCTAAATTTTATAGATTTGGTCCAGAAAAGTAAAGAAAAATTCTTATAATGCTGAAAAGCATTGAGTCAGGCCTTCAGTTAGAGCTTAAATACTGGAAATTTTTTTTCCCAAAGCATGTATAATGTTTGGGCCTTGTATGCATCTCTATTATAGGTGTGTCTATTTTAACTTCAAGATTCTTCTAGCTAGGTTGTGTAGTGCTCTATCTTTCAATACTTTGGGGAGATTTTAAAATTCATTAAGTCAGTATATGCATCCATGCTCCTTTTCAAAAATCAAAACTTGCACTTTCAAAATGTCTTCCTGCTGAGTTGCACATACATGATAAATTCTCATGACAATTCATTTACTACATATGATCTCAGTGTGCTCCATGGTTGAGAACAGTAACTTCTGTAATGTATATGTAAACTTGAGGGGCAGGAGAGTCATTTGAGATCCTGGCCTTTGGTTGTTTCCTAACTGGTAGTCTTCTCCTCCTTTCCTTCACCAGGTAGGCCATTGGCTTTGCATTCACTGCTACTAATGAGGAGTGTGACAGATAAGAGATCAGAAGTCACTTGGGAATCTTTGGTTTTTATATTTCAAAAATCTAAGATCATAAGAGAGCCTGTTGGCTTAGAGAAGAGACTAAATAACTGCAGTAAGCTGAGTAGAAAGCATAGTTCCTCTCCCCAAGAGAAGGAGTCCTGTGTTCTGACATATGACACATCCCACATGATAGAGCCGGGCAGAAAAGAAGCATTGCATTACACTTGTGTTAGGGATGATAGACGATCAAAACTAGGGCACAGCATGGACCTTGAAGTAACTCCTTCTATATTTAAGGGCAACTTTCCTTTTGTTTTCAGGAGTTGAAGTCTTGCAAAAGAATCCAGGGCTCTACACATGGCAGGCAAGTGCTCTATGGCTGAGCTGGATCCACAGTTCCAAATGGCCCTCTTTCTAAAGCTTTGGCATTATGTATGCTTTACACACCAACTTCTAACTCCAGAGAAAGGAGAGGGAAAGATGAAGAAAGACTGCCAAAATGATGGAGATCAAGTTTCTACCCTCCTTGGACAAATAAGTCCTCAAAATACAAATCAAGTTGAGTTTAAGGCAAATAAAAAAATCTATTTGGTATAACTGTGTTTGTTGATTGGGAGTCATACCTGTGATGTTTGCAAAGCCAATACTGAAGTTTGGGAAGAGATCAAGGAGAACAGAAGGGCATTTCTATATGCACATAGGACAGATGAAAATGAACAGATTTATAGTTCTTTTGGAAGAATTTTCATGCTAAAGTCTTGGCTGCACTACATGAGTTCTCTGTATGGCAAGAGTTTTACCTCCATGAACTTACTCACTATTCCTAACGGCCTATGGAGATAGTAGGACTGTTATCACCCATTCACAGATTAGGAAAATAATGTTCATAGAAGCAAATAACTTGCCTGGAACTCAAAACATGGTCAGTATGAGGAAAAATTTCCAAAACACAGGACTTTAACCTTATACTTGACTCTACCCTGAATATAAAGAACTGAAGTTTAGTAGGGTAAACAAAACATTTTTACCCCTTTTGGGGGATATTCTTGGCCCAGAACAGAGATGTAATGTGGGATGCTGACTCCCAACCTTTATAATATCATGCTAAATTATAGGTTCATGGCAAACTATTGACTTCTTTCAATTCCTGTTCTCCTCATGGTATTATTAGGGTTGTTTTGTTTCCTAATAAAAATTAGCACTCTTTAAAATTTCTTAAGGTAAAATCCTATATAGTGAAAAATAGCACAGAGTGAACTCTCTCTCTCCTTTTGGAAGTTTTCCTCTTATATGAAATGAAGTGGTTTTGTTAAACTTTTCATTACAATACTATAAACAAGACTCATTTCTTTTTTATGAGGGTTGAACAACCATCATTTGTATTCAAGTATAATGGGGAAAGTGTCCGTTTTTATGAAAAAGTTATGATGAAAATTACTGTCTATAAGATGACAACTCAAGAAAATAGTTTTTGGTGAAAAACATAAACACTATAAATTGATCAGCACTGAAAGAAGAGTAAGCAAAATGAAATCAGATTTCTTTGCACCTTCTTGTTTTCCTCTATGATATCAGCAGTTTCTTTTTATTTTGTATAAGTCAACCCAGTTTTACATAGCACTTTCCTATAAATAGATAGTCCATAAGAAATATGGATTTAACCTCCAGATGGTCAACTGAATGGCTCAGTTTTTAGAAGAGAAGCCATGATATGATTAAACCAAAGAACTAGACAGTTGAGAACAAAATTTGTTGTCTAATTATCTAAAGAACCTATTTAAGACTCCATGTTAACTTTTCCTTTTCCAAAGCTTACTTTACCGTTTTCTGCTTAGAGTTTCTATGTAGAGTTTTCAACAACATCATATCACTAACTAGTCTTCTAAATACACCTTATCTTGACCACATTGGCAGAGCTTTCCTTCTGCCTTAAAGTCTGAGCCCCAAATTTCTCCTAGATACTGAGCCAAGGTGACTGACTGAGTGATGGTTAAGCTGCATTAAGGCTTCCCTACTATGTCAGTTCTGTACATTCAGGGTGCAGTTGAGTACATTGTTAAAGTCCCATAGTTTGTCCTTTAACCTCCTATTGGCCCTGTTTCTAATTCCTTCTAAGACTCCTTTTATGATTCAATCTCTGCTTGATCTTTAACAGTTGAGCTTCTCCAAAATTCAATCCTTGGCCCTTTTTTCCCCAACATTATCTCTCCAGATGATTTCATCAACTTTCCAGTTTTTGTTACTATGGGAATCACCAGATCAGCTCCACACAGACCAGACCTCTACCTGAGCTCCAAGTCTCTCTATCTAAACAGCTGGCATTTATTGACTGGTCATTATGTTATGTTGAAGGCTGTACACGGATGCCTGTTATATAGTCTATTAGCAACTTTTCATTTTTTATTTTTATTTCTTTCTAAGTAAAATAGTAATTACATATGCATTCTTATAAAACTTTAAGCAATAAAAGAATGATGAAGAGTAATCTCAGTCTACCTATTGTTCCCCCTCCTACTCCACCTTATCCCATCACACCCCCAAGCATCTATTGTTGTCAGACTGACATGAATCCTCCCTTAACCTTCACAACAACCCAGTGGAAATACCCTTTTTACATATAGGGAAACTGTTGCAAAAAGATATTTTAAAACTTGCCCAAGGTGTCATACATAGATAAGAAGTAGCAGATTGAGGATCCCAAGCTTGTTTGTCTTCAGTGGCCCAGTCTTCTTTTTTTGTCATTTCACCTAGGTATCTCTCGTAGGCATCCCACATTCAACTGTCTGAACTTAAACTCACAACATTCTTGCCCTGTCCCCACTCACCAAGCTTGGACCTTCTCTTGGATCTTCATATTGGGCAAAGTGCAACCAAATATCCATTTGTTCATTGACAAAACTCTGAGTCACCATGAGCACTACTTCCTCATTCATATTTCCTAGCTAATCAGTCACCAAACCTTCTTGATGTGATTCCTCTTGGGTCTGTGAAATCCTCCTTATTACCAGAACAAGGCCTTCTTAGTTAAATCTGTTGCCACACTTGCCATCTTCCAAATCAACCCATACACACACTACTGCTAAATCGACCTTTAAAAAATGTTCATGTAAGTAAAAAAAAAAAAAAAAAAAAAGTTCATATCAGAGCATGCCACTCTTCTCTTTTAAATCTTTGGGTTTTTATTGCTCTGATAATAAAGTGAAACAAAGTTCACAGAGTTTACAGGGCTGTCATTGCAATCCCTGCTCACATCCCTAGCCTCAGGTTCCAGCTTTCCGTACTCCAGTCACACTGGTCTTGGTCTTCTCTCAGAGCCTCAAACAAGTCACACACCTGTCAATCACCAGCCCTACACAAACCTGTCTTCTCTTTTTAGAGCTTTTTTAAATCTTTCCTCTTAGCCTACATGACTCTGTTCAGGATGCAAGCTTTAAGTGGCCTGGGAAAGCCTTTGTTGACTCCTAATCTTTCTAGTCCTGACCCTTAAATGGTCTTACATCACTGTTTACTTTGCATTTTTTTTACTTTTATCATTACATAATGAATTGCTTAGCATAATATGTTTTTCCTACTAGACAACAAGGTCCAGGAAGACAAGACCAGTGTCTCTCTCACTCACCTCTGTGGCTAGAATATAACAAGCTCAAGTGTCCTTAGCAAATGAAATTCAGTATGATTCTTGGTAAGTAGCCTACTTACTTGGATCTCAAGTCTCCTTTCCTGGAAAATAGAATGCCAGCGCTATCCTAGAGTCATATTACCTCTTTCAGGCAAATAGGATTCATGTTTAGTAAGCCTGGCTTCTGTGGGAGTATCCAGAAACAGTTCAAGTAGTTCAAGGAACAAGGATGTTCTCTGATGAACATCCCCATGGAACAGAAATAGGGTGCCTAATCTGTTGACCTTCTGTCTCCCTTCTTTCCAGCCCAATAGTCATCAAAGGAAGTTTAAACATTACAAAGCAAGATTACTGGAAAATCTTTTTCAAACTCACTTCTCTGTATGTTTCCAAGCAGTACTGTTTTAATTGATTCAAGTTTGTAGAATTGGATTCTAATTTCAAGACAACTCCCTAAACAATTCACCACAGAACAGAACATTAGAATTAGGGTAGGTATAATTAAAATGCCATTGCATTCTAATATTGTCTCTTCCTCTGTTGTTCCCACCCACAATTGCTTTTCTGTACCAACAAAGAAACAGCTGTATGATCAGCAGGTTTCCATCTGTGAGCTCCCATCTGTGGTTTCTTTTGCACTTGTGCCAAGTGGATCTGGAAAAGTAAAACATGCTCTATTCTTGATTTTCCTCTTTTCCAATATTCTGTGTACCACAACAATAACCAAAAGATCCTTTTGGGCTTATCTCAAATTGGTACTTCCTAGAAGTTCAAGGGTAATTAATAATATTCCTTTGTTCTTCTGATTAATATGATTGTCAAGAATTGAAAAGCAATTGAGAAGTACAGAGCAGAAGAAAGATAATCCTTGTCACGTTACTGGGGAGTAAATTGCAAATGTTTAGAGTAATGGAATTGTTATGACTTGTGCCTCATTCAACACAGAAAGAAACAGGATCTGAACAAATGGTAATAATGAGGCACATATTACTTCAGAATAGTAGTTGTCTAACTGCTATATTTTTGATGCTTCCTTCATTCACCATCTTCAAATTACCATCAAATATACATAAACAAGTTAATCTCTTGTCATGGCAGTAGATTACAAAGTCTAGAGGGAAATGTCCTGGGATTGTGATGTTCTAACTTTGATCACTTGGTTAGTATTTTATTTTATTTTATTTTTTTGGTACTGGGGATCGAACTGAGGACCTTGCGTTTGTAAGGCAGGCATGGTGCCACTGAGCTAAATCCCCAGCCCACTTGGTTGCTATTTTTATCAGCTTTCTAGACATTTGTCCTTTGCAGCAGCTTTCTAGGTCCACTGCTGTCATGGACTCCAAAATTTTTAGTGTGCGTTTAAGAATTCAACGGGCAGATTCATATGCCTCTTTTAGTACCCAGTTCCATTGGTACCTCTTCAGAACTTATTCCTTGGTTTCTCTAAGAGTTATTTGCTTAAATGGTCCATCTCTTTTTTGCTTATTGTATTTTCATATCAATTATATCTCTGATTATGAGAATATAACTTTTATTTACATGTCTAATTCCAGCATTGACTACAATTTTAATTTTTCTATTTATGCTTAACATAGCTTTAATTGTTCCAGAAACATGAATAAATGAATGATATTAATTATTTAATTTTAATTAATTTCTCAATGATACAGCAAGAGGTGCCAGACAAGTATAAACTCTTGTGAAGTATGATATCAGTTGTTCAGTATGTTGTCTATAACCCATGAGCAGGAAGATTTGGGGGGGGGTGCAGAAATCAATTGCAAAGATAAACTCAAATTTTCAATTTAATCTCTCATTTCCACTTTCACCCTGACCATATTTTTGCCGTTATTAAACACAAGAAATAAGAAATCAGCTACAATTACATTGTGACAGCTTATTTTATTTTGCCAAATTTTAATTCTTCCAACGTATGTTTGTAGGGTTGGTGTGAGGATTTAATGAGATAATGCACAATGCACATAGCGGTATTTATTATAGTGTTTGACACATAATAAGAATCAAATACAACAGTACTTAACTGTCATTTTTGTGTATATTAGAAACTTCATATTGCATTTTCATTTTCCCCTGTTATCTTTATACCCCCACTCTTACAAAGCTGTTAGCTGTAAAGAAATGATCAAAAGGCAGGAAGTTAAAAGAAAATTGTGAAATTAAAAAGGCCTAATACCCAGGAAAATCTGTCTTGGAAGAGTAATAATATATTTTACTTATGTCAGATTCACATGCAACCTATCTAAAGGAATTATAATTATCTACAATATGTCACTTCTTTGAAAACTAATCATTTGACACATTTCTATCTCAAAAGACTTATCACCATAATAAGTGATGTCTGGGGAGAGCCTAGCACAAAAATAGCTCTGGTGATGAAACTTATTTAACTAGTTGCTTTCAGTCACTAGAAAACTTTCTTTCATATATTTATGTAGAGATAGGCCTCAAAGACACTAAAGTATTGGTTTCCTAACTATAATAATACAATTAAAATTAATAGACAAGAATGAAATATGTTTAAAAGCAGCCACAACAGAGACATGGCTGGGGGTATCACAAAACCCAACTTGAAACTATACTACAAAGATGCTGTGATAAAAACAGCATGGTTGACAAAGAAACAGACCTGAGAATCAGTGTAATAGATTAGAAGATGCAGAAACAACTCCAGACATACTCAGCCACCTCATCTTTGACAAAGGAGCCAACTACCCTCATTGGAGGAAAGGTAGCCTATTTAATAAATGGTGTTGGAAAAACTGGATTTCAACCTGCCAAAGATTAAAACTAGACCCATACCTATCACCGCACACTAAACTAAGATGGAAGTGGATTAAAGATCTAAATATTAAGCCAGAAACACTAAACTTGCTGGAAGATAAGTTAGGTAGAACTCTTGATGACATTGGCATAGGAAAAGACTTTATGAACAAATCTTCAGTAGCACGGGAGCTAGCACAAAGAATCAACAACTGGGATCTCATCATATTAAAAAACTTCTGCACTGCAAGAGAAATTACCAACAGAGCTAAGAGACAACCTACAATGTGGGAAGAAATATTTAGGAGCTATACCTCAGTCAAAGGTCTATTATTGAGAATATACAAAGAACAAAAATCAGACCCCCCAAATTTAAAGACCCAATTCAAAAATGGGCATCTGAAATGAACAGACATTTCTCAGACAAAGTAAAAACAGCAATTAAATATATGAAAAAATGTTCAACATCACTGGTCATTCGAGAGATGCAGATGAAAACAACACTGAGATTCCACCTCGCCCCACAAAGATTGGCTGCTATCAAGAAATCAACAAATAACAAATGCTGGTGGGGGTGTGGAGAGAAAGGAACCCTTCTCCATTGTTGGTGAGAGTGCAGACTGGTGCAACCACTGTGGAAATCAGTGTGGAGATACCTCAAAGAACTAGGACTACAGGTTCCATTTGACCCAGCTATTCCCCTACTGGGAATCTTCCCCAAAGAATTAAAAGAATCATACCACAGTGATATATGTGCACCTATTTTTATAGTGGCACAGTTTGTAATAGCTAAAGCTTGGAAACAGCCCAAGTGCCCATCGACTGGAAACTGGATAAAGAAGATGTGGTTTTTCTATAAAATGGAGTACTACTCAGCCATAAAGAATGAGAAACTAGAGACATTTATAGCTAAATGGATGCATATTGAGGCCATACTCTTAAGTGAAATAAATAGGACACACATGTATAAATACCGAATAGTTTCTCTAGTGTGAGAAATTGAAAGTGTAAATAAGGATGAAAACGATTAAAATGAATAATTGATAATTTGAAATAAGAAAAGGCCCAAGGGTTAGGGGATAGTGGGAGGGGAAAGGAAAAGGGAAGAAGGGAAAGGAAAAATTATGAGAAAGAAAAAAACCCAGAATCAAACTCTGTGTAAATAGGGAAGGGTGGAGGGGGTAAAGGGCGCACAGGTAATGGGAGAAAAAATAAAAACTAAGATACATCACGTTCTAGTACAAACACCCAATGATAAATGTAAATGTACTTTATACCTAAAATGTGCCAATAAATATATATATAAATAAAAAAATAAAAATAAAAAATAAAAAAATAAAAGCAGCCACATTTATATCTCTTTTTAATCTGTATTTCCAAATGGTCCTTTTTTGCCATATCATAAAGGATAATAACATCTATATCAATTAAAGGCCAAATTTAGAACATAGCAAAACAAACTTCATTCTTGAGATTTTCAGTATTTGCACCAGGATTTACTAAACAAGTAGGCACAGCCAATCTATCAACAAACATATATCGAGGTCCTGGAGAGAGACAGCTTCTCTGATGCTAGCTGAGAATTCTAGATAAATCACAATCTCTTCTTTCAGAATATGTATGTTCTAGTGGCTAAGGAGGACTAATAAATTTAACTTGTCAGCCATCAGCTGACAGTTGGTATACAGTTAATAATACGGCATTTATGAAGTCCAGAGGGTCCAGAGTATCAAGGAAGGCTTCCTGAAAGCAGTAACACAAGCTGACTTTTAGAACTTAAACTGGAGGCTTAACTCCCTGAAAGATGGAACTGGCAATCAAGGCAAGATACTCATGTGCAAAGGCACAAATGCTAACAGTATGACTTTGTAGTGAGCGACACCACAAGACCATCATGGTGCCCTCCAGGGTAGTATGAAGGTCGTAGAGGGGAGACAGGCCTGAAAATCAGCTTAAACTCATGAAGGCCTGTGTGCTAAGGAAATCAAACTTCTTCAGGAAAGCCATTGAGAGCCAGTAAGGAAAACATCAAAGAGTGATGTAATCAGATTTTTATCTCAATTAGTCACTGCTGCTGACCTATAGTGAGTGGACCATATGCCAAGATCATCAAATGTTATCATGTAGAGTAAATGCTCTTTCACTACAACCCTACACAAGCACGGCAACAGGGTAAAAAAGGTAGTTTAAAAACAATACTCAGCTAATATTTTCTAATCTATTTCACTGTTTAAAATTCTGGTCTTTGCCTTCTAAATTGATTTCACAACCCTCTAAATGGGATATGACCTATGGTTTTAAAAGCCCTGATAAGAAGAAATAGACTGGAGTCAGGATGATCTGATAGGGTGTTATTATAGTAATTCGAGCAGTACAAGATGTGGAGCTCAGTTAAGACAATGTAACAGAAAAGACCTGGTCACTTCCACCTTAGTATTAAAACTCTGTTTAGTCTGCTGCTATAACCTAGTTAAGTAAGCTTGGGAACATAAGTGCACTTCTGAGATAATCATCATCTGAGTGCCTGCCTTGTCTTACCCTGTGCAAAGGGCTTTTCAGGTAGATCAACTCCAGTTCTTTACCACAAAACTTCAGGTTAGATAGTGTTATCGCCCCCTTACAGATATAAACACCAAAATGTCAGGGAAACTAGGATTTACCAAGGTCATACAGAAGGAATTTAGTAGATAGATGCATAGCCAATTCTATGTAGGGCTATTTAATTCATATTTACTTCTGTATGGTGGTGGATTGAATGGATACATTGCAATACTTCATTACTTAGCTTCTTTCCAGGTTTTTTTTCTGTTATAAACATTGTTATACTACATATTTCAGCCTATGTACAAGACTTTTCTTAGAGAGCAATTTCTGGATCAAGGGTTATGTTATAGACATGTTACTAGGTTAAAGAAATATACATTGATTCCATTTTATTGAGTTTCTCCACATCTGTGTTGTTAGATTTTGTCCTTGGTCTTTTCTGCATCTGTGGAAATGCAATGACTTTGTAATGTAGTTTTATTAATAGAATGAATGTTTAATGTGTTTTTCTAATATTAAGCTAATAGCATCATGGACAGATGACCAAACCTTCAGCATTTCGGGAAACACTTAGCTAAACCATAGAATTTATCCATTTTATTATCACGGTTTTCAAAAACACAGCTCTTGGTTTTATAGTATTTCTGTTGCATAACATTAATTCAAGCCTTTATTTTATTAATTCTTTTTTCTGTATATTTTGTGTCTCAATTTCTGACTCTTCAAATTGGCTTTTACATTCTTTGTTTTCCATTTTTTAATTTTAGGAATGGAATATTTAATGCCATAAAGCACCTTCTCTAATAGATTCTTCAGAGAGAAAAATATATTTCCTGAATTGCTGCATGGTCCAAACAGATTGTGTGCAGTTTTTAACCAAAAGGTCATTTTGGCTGGATATAAATTAATGGGCTCACATTTTCTCTGTTTAAGTATTTTCCAATAGGCTATTTTTCCATTGTCTTTTGGCATTCATAGCATTATTGTCAAAAAGCTTTTAAAATTTATTTTGTATTACTACATGTTTGCAGCACATAATGTTTACATTCCTTGTGCGGAGTTAGTACATGAACATAACACATATTAATTGCTTTTTTCATCCTCTTCCCTTTCCCTTCTATCTCTTGATCTCCTTCTCATTTGGGAAAAATCTGTCTCCCTTGCTCCTATTATCTATTACTGTGCTCTTTAATTATAATTTAGGTTTCTCACATAAGAGAAACCATTTGATAATTAAACTTGTGTATTTGATTTATACACAAATGTTTTGGCTTGTCTGTTTATTTTAATTTTTTTAAAGTCCAGCAATTTTACTAAAATGTGATTTATGTTCAGGGCATATTTTAAATATCTGACATAATTCTATACCAAATCTCACATGTAAACAACAAATTCTTTCAATATGTAGTTTACTTGTTTTTAATTTCTAAAACTTTTCTTGAATTATCTTTTTCAGTGTTTGTTGCTTTCTTTTGTTTTGGTTTTCTCCTCTAGAGATTCCTATTATATGCATTTCTGATCGTCTTTCCCTGTGTTCTTTGGCTTTCACTTTTTCTTGAATTCTTTTCTCTTCCCATATTTTCTCTGTTTATCTCCAGATTTTTAAATTATTTATTTATTGTTGTGTTTGTTTAAATATCTGAAATGATTTTATTTTTGGATTGCTAACTCTTTCCTGACCTCTCTCATATTATGTCTAGGTTCTTTCATTCTTATTTATGTTACTCTTTCGTATATAACATCAATCTCTATGTGAATTTTGGGGTCATTTTGAAATATTAAGTTTTCAAGTTATCCTTTTTATGTTTTATGAGTATGTCTTTCTGCTTTCAATCCTCTATATGAATTTTCATATGCTCCTTATTTTTTCCTCTCCATCTCTGTCTCTTTTTCTGTCTCTCTGTCTCTCTTCCTCTCTCTCCTCTCTTCTCCTCTCCTTTTCTCTCTTCTTCCTCCTCCTTCTTCCTCCTCCTCTTCTTCTTCCTCTTCTTTCTTCTTCTTCTTCCTCTTCTTTCTTCTTCTTCTTCCTCCTCCTTCCTCTTCTTCTTCTTCTTCTTCTTCTTCTTCTCCTCCTCCTTCTTCTTCCTTCTGCTTCCTCTTCTTCTTCTTCCTTCTTCTCTTCTCCTTCCTCCTCCTCCTCCTCCTCCTCCTCCTC
>NW_004624815.1:2072903-2086351 GCF_000247695.1 Heterocephalus glaber
ATAGGGCTAGAGGGGAGGAGCAAGAGGAGGGTACTGGGGCTACTTCCTTGTTGCCGGGTAGATTTGCAGCAGGCCCGGATATGTCCGTAAAAGGCACTCAAGAGTTCTAGCGGGGGGGCAAGGCCCCCCACACCCATACCTATATGCTCATCTACAAGCTGCCGTGTGTAAAATCTCTTCCATTTTCAGTTACTCTTCTCAAGTAGGTTAGTGGTGTGCTCCATTAAGAACCTGTTAACTATTTTTGAAGTATTTTTCTTTTTTTGTTTTTTTTCTGCTTGCCCACTCACTGACTTTACATTGTCATGTTTCCTCCCTACCCTCTTTAATATGTGAGTTTTGGAATCCTTTGTTCCTAATTTTATTGTGGATGTTGTCTTTTTGTTTTTAACCTAAAGTCACTTACCTAGTTGCTGGTCAGCATTTATAGTGGGATTCAAGAAGATTCCAAAATCATACCACTTAATCATTTTCCCCAAATCCTTATCTAAATGTTGATAGTAACCTTTAAAATGTTTATTTATAAAGATCACTAATAATTGTGAGGTTTTTACTGCCCCTTCCTAAGACATTATTGCTAACTCAGCACTGAATTCTTATTTCTCTTTTTTAAAATTTTATTTTATCAGTACATGTTTGCAATACATGAAGTTTTCATTCATCTTAGGGAGTAGGTACATGTACATAACAAATTTTCATTCTTTTTAATTCCCTTTCCTCCCCCATTCAAATTCTTCCCACTAAATAAAACCTATCCAGAAACCTCTATAGAAATAGGTCCTCTGGATACAACTCCTGTCTCTACATGTGTTTTAAAATTGTTATTATTAAATATTTGATCCTCTATCTTGGACTAAAGTCCTATTAAGGTCACCATGGCATTACTGCCAAGATTTAGGTCTGGCTTTAATTTTTTTTCATTACTATTGGTTCCTAGGGATCTTTTCCTCCACAGATGTATTTTGAAATAATTTTGTTTTAAAGTATGCATTTTATCCTGAGTTTTCTCTATTTTTAATGAGCAGGGAGCCTCAGTAGCTCAATCTTTCATGTTTCTGGTACCAGAAATGTATTCTTTTTTAACATATGCACAATTTATACTTAATGAAGAAAATTAAGTGGCCTACTAAATAACATATAGTCTTGTGGTGAATAATGATATTTCAGTAAAAAATGGACTACATATTCAATAGCAGACCTGTAAGATTATAATGCAACTGAAAAATTCCTATCTCCTAGTGATGGTGTAGCCATCATAATGTTATAGCATAATGTATTATGCAGGAGTTTGTGGTAATGCTAATGTAAACAAACCTGTTTAGCTATACTTATGTATACAAATGCCACTGTGTTAAAATTGCCTAATGTATTCAGAACTGTAACATTCTGTACAGGTTAGTAATCTAGGGCTAATAGGCTATACTATATAACCTCCATGTATAGTAGATTTTACTATCTAAGATTTGTAAGTACATGTTATGATGTTCACACAATAAAAAAAATCTCAGAATATATATATATATATATATACACACACACACATATTTTTAAGTGGCATAGACTGTACTTGAGTGCTTTTAAGAATATTTTCCTAGAGTGTTTCTTCATTCTTTAATATGAAATTGCTCTGTGAATGTTTCAAATTTTGGTATAAATTTTCAAATTGCTTATCCAAAAGGATTTTGCATAAGAAATCTTTCTCTATTTTCACCACAATATCTGTTCTTTACTGAGAGCTGGAAAGCTAAATAAGTATGTACTACTCCTTGCTGTAGGGTAAGAGTAAGGCACAGGTCAACCCACAATAGGTGCAACATTTTACTAAAAAATCATTCTGAGAGCCTGCTCCAATTCCTGAACAGACCCGCACTGGTTACTTCCAAAATTCTGAATTGTAAGTTAAGATCACAGTCATCTTAACCTGAAAAAACATTAGTATCAGAAAACATTGCCTTATCCACATAATAATATCACCTGCATTTGACTTACTTTCTAAACTCCCCTCTCCAGTGTGTGGGTACTCTCCACCGCTGCCATACTCTGAACCCTGCTTCTTGCCTTGTCGTTTAGAAAAAAGTCACATTATCTTCAAGAGAAAAGAAGAAAAATTAAGGCAAAATTTTAAAAGTTCAAACAGTATAAGAGTATTAAATAACATCATGAAAAGGTATCAAAACTAGGAGCAGAAAACATTACAGAGGCAAAACTATACAAGGAGCATAAGTAAAATTTAAAACAAAGAATAAAGGCTGGGCATTGTGCCACATGCCTGTAACCTCAGTATTTGGGACGCTGAGACAGGAAGATCACCACAAGTTCAAGACTGGCTTGGGCTACAGAGTAAATACCTGTTCAGCCTGGAATATATAGCAAGACCCTCCCTTAAACAAGCAAACAAACAAAGATTTAGATTAAAAACTAGCAATATATTCAAAAGGCAAAACTATAGACAAAAATAACAATTACAACAGAAGTAAAGAGCACATGAAGGGAAAAAAACAAGTTTAAAAGGGAAAAAGGTAGAAAATTAGAAAGTCTATAGCCTAGCAAAGATATATATTAAAATATTACTTATTTTTGAATGGTCAAACAGAAGACAGCTTTGATAAATAAGCAAATTAAAGAAGAAAAGAAATGATGGCCTGCCTCCCTGAAAGCAAGCTGTCTGCAGCAGGTCTCCCAACAGACCCTGAGGACAGAGAGCCTAAAGGAACATTTGACAATTCTTGCCATTCTGCTGATATAAGCTATCCTTTTAAGTGAGCATCTCATCAGAGACAGTCATGTTCTTGTTACAGAAAGGAATCACCTTCTCTGGCTTCAGTGAAAGGCAAATAAAGTGGAAGAAGTCCACGATATTGTGATCTCATCCCCACCCCACCCCCCAACAAACATAAAGAGCACAACTCTCAATCTACACTCTTAGGTAAATTAAATATTATAATTTTATGAATCAACTAAATGTATTGTTTGAATCTCCACTAAATTGGGTGACAGAAGGCTAATTTCCATCTGGATGTTGTACTCTCTTCCTTCCTCCTCTTTAGCCAGAAGTTAAGTTTACAGGGCTGGCTGAGTATAAAGGCATGGCAGAGTACTAACTTGTTAAAGCCTTACTTCTTCATGGGCATACACTGTGCTATATGTCCTCTGCTTTACACCCAATTTGATCCTTGTCCAACAGCAGACAGCTCTATTTGCTGTCTATTGGCCTTTCAAGAATCTCTACTCCAAGGGATGGGATGTATTCTGCTGCTTCTGTGCAGAAGTGGCAGTCTGGGATCTATTGGAATGTATCTGTAGTGGATTTCCATCTCTCTCTAGATGTCCTAGATTCATCTCAGGTTCCATGACCTCCATGAGACTGCCCAGGAAGCAGCATGTAAGGCCCCTCTATTTGGGAGGTAGAGTCTCACTCCTCCTCAGCCCAAGGAATTCTTTTGTTTTTTTCAGAGAAAGCTCTCCCTCCTTTACAAAGATCCATGATGCCTGTTTTCCTCAAAATTTGAGCCTCTATAATTTGAAATCAAAAATATATCTAAGTAATAATGAGCTCTACTCCTACCTGAAAAATACAAGAGAAAATGAGAAATTCTTAAAAAAACATTCAATAAGGATTTCAAAAATATGTTCCTGGCACACAATTCTCTTACTCTTTTTTACTCATCTCAGAACCTTTTGAACAGGTTCATAAGGTTGTGCATTATTCTAATCTTTTGATTTTAAGGCTTTTAAAAGAAGCACCACTGTCCTTTCAATTTATAATATTTTTTGGAATTAAAATACTAAAAGATCAAATTAATACCACACTTAATTATGAGACAATCCCTCAGCTAAATAAAAATTTTCAATATCCTTTGCAAGAAGCTTCTATGTTAAAATTTTGGAGGTTGGCCTTTTAAGCTTCGTTAATATGAAAAATAGACATAAGCTTATAATTTTGATGAAAATACATTTTTCTTTATCTCCCTTTGATATTAAGATAATCTTAAATTTTAGAACTTTCTTTTCATCTTGAATAGAGACCAGCTTTAAAATAATGGTGAGAGGAAGAGAAGAAGCTTTTCCTTTAGTAACAAGTCTGCAGATGTGGAATCAAAGCAGTGTCTACAATATAATTTCCAACAATATCATATTGTTAAGTTTATGCCTCTCTTTCCCCCCACATCTTATAGAAAGAAAGAAAAAAAACTAGGTGTTGCACATGGGCAACCAATTAAGAAGATTTTGTGTAAAATCTCCTCTGAAAAGCTGGCCAAGGGGGCTTTAAATAGATCTTTTGATGTTTCAGAGGGCACAGGAAACTTTACTGAAAAATTAAACACATCATTTGAAACCTTCACTCCATTTAACTTTCTTGACATACTTTTCTCACATTAACAATCCGGAATAACTTTTCTGATAATTCTGATTTAAACATTCAAAAATAATCATAAAGATATATAATTATGATATTTAATTTTGTTAAGGAAAACTATACATAAACTACCCAAGTAGGAGGAATGTAAATATATCCCATACTAATAGGTGACTCCAACAGAAGAAAAGAAAGTAGGCATTTAGATTTTTCTACATCATCTTATTTCTACAAGTCACTCTTAATACTACAATTAAGGTTTACATACAAAATAACTGCTAATTGCTTCACCAAAACAACTTCATTAAATTTTCCATGCCATTCCTTGAATACGAAAGCTATACATTAAATGAAGGTTTCTAATTATACATTCTCCTTGGCAATAGGATAAAGGGTATGTCTACAATGGTTTCATAGAGGGCATAATCAAATTAACCATACAAATGTAAAATAGAATCGTAAGAATGAAGAAGCATCAGGAATATGTAGTGGGGGAAAGTTTGAAAGAAAAAAGTAAACAATGAAGCTTCTGAAACCATACAATGTGGGTTTTTTACTTCACACTTCCCAAAGTAGGTTAAAATACATCCATTCCAATCAGGAATAGCCAATTATGTAAATCTGTACTCTTAACATAGCATGCTAACTGAGGCCATGAGAAAGAAGGAGCAGATGGAGAAACCCTTGGGAGAGCTGCTGTAAATAAAAACTCCTGAGGCAGAAAGGATCCTTTCACAAAGGGAAAACTCCAAGCTTTTCCCTGAAACAATTTTCTCTTTGTGCACTTAGCTATTTTCATAAGTAGTGCAATACAAATATGCACTAATGAATTGGGTCCATCAGGATAGTTAGCTTCCAAAACACTGTCCAGCTCTGCTGTTAATAATTTAGTATGGTTGATCTGTTAGAAGAAAAAGATGGTTCCCTTTTCTGAGGGTCTGATTTTTACCAATGGCATTCATTTCTGAATTCAGAGATCAGACTCAGCGCCAGTGGCAGAGATCCAAGCTCTTTCTTGTGGGTCTTACCACCCACAGCAATGGCATGCGAACAAGATGAAGTTCCTTTGGAAATGACCACGATGGGGACAAGGTATCCCATGGCTGACATACATGGCACCACTGTTGTGCAGTTTGGGGAGGCCAAGAGGTAGCTGGGATATTTTTCTTGAATAGTTTTATTCTGCAGTCATTTTCCCCCTTGCCTTCTCCTTGTCTTTTCCATCTTCAGCTGTTTGACTTTTCCAATATCTTGTTATCTTGCCGCACATGATCTAAAGTAAACAAAAGGAGAGCATTCTTTTCTACATTTCCCCTGGCTCTTGAGAATATTAAAGGGTGAATTTGCCATGCTAGATAGGAAGACATTCTATAAAGCTACTGCAAACAAAAGTATGGTCTTGGCACAGGAATAGACAAGTGAGTGGAATAGAGCACAGAGAAATAAATCATAGTATAAACTGGAGTTTAATATAGTACCATAGTGATACTTCAAACAGTGGGAAGATGTGGTTTATTTCATAAATGGAGTTTGAACAACTGGTTACCCATCTGGGAGAAAATTAAGTTGGAGCTTTAATTCACACCAAATGTGAAAATAAATTTCAAATGGATTAAAGACTTACATATAAAAATTAAAACAATAAAAATCTTTCATAAATGCTACATGTAGAATCCTAGAGGCAGAGAAGACTGTTTTTACCAATTCTAGGAATCCAGTTATACACAGAAAAGAGAATAGAGCCATATTTAAGTGTTTAAATTTTTTAAAAATTGAAAAAGAGCATATCTGAGAAATATTTAAAATGCACATGACAGAAAAATGGTTCATATCCCTATTATACAAATGCTCTTATAAATAAACAACAAAAATGAGAAAACCCAATAGATTTTGGGGTTGTATATGTAGTTAATTGAAAACAGACTATCAAAAAGTATTAAATCCTGTTAAAGCAACAATGAGATAATTTATATCCATTAGACTGTCAGAGTTACAATACTTACTTTTGGCAGGGATACAGGAAACATTCCACTATATTGCCTGTGAAAATGTGAATACTTAGAATCTTTTTTGTAAAGCAATCCAGCAATATCAATAAAATTGAAAATATATACCATAGACCACACAATTTTACTCATATGAATTTATTCTATAGAAATAATAGCACCAATAAATAAAAAGATATCATTTACAAAATGTTTAGGTGAAGAAGTATTCCAATGGAAAAAACAGAAATCAAATGTTTATCAAAGGAGGGTTTCTTGAGGCTTTATTGTTGAATTCATAAAATTTGGTAGCATTAAAAAGAATGTGCTAGATGATGTGAGGTAATTGGGAGGGATTTCTCCAGTGTACAGTTTAGTAAAAAGTCAAGATTCAGAGAAGCTCATGTGATGCTTTCTTCCCTCCTCCTTTAATGAGAGAAGTAATACTGTGTGTGGATGGTTACATTTTTTTTTCTTTTTAAAAATAACAGCTTTAATGATATAATTCACCCTTTCAAAGTACACAATTCAGCGTGTCATTTATTTCATGATTAGTTTTTATCCTTTTATGAGAAAGTGCCAGAGGATGCCTGAGGCACCAAAAGGCTGGCTGTCCCTGCTAAGGAAAGAGACACAGGGGTATCAGGACCATACCCCAGGAACACAAGCCCTGGTGAGAGATGAACACTACAGTCCTGTGGTCACTGGTGCCATGTAGAGGAATTCTCCATGGAGAAGCTCAAAGAACACGAGTTAAGCACATTTGACCTGGAACTTCCTGCTGCTTAACGTGAATGAAACTTCTTTTTCCTGGTAATCCCCCCATCATAGGAACAACACATTAAGAAAACATGACCATGGTTAAGAATGTGATCACTGCCTCATTCTAAACAGGTTCCCTGCCTTTCTGGCATCCTTTCCTTTCTTCTAAAGCTCAACTCCAGGGGGACACAAAGCCAGGCCGCAGTGACACATGGCACAACCCCAGGAGACCACTCCCCTCTTCTGGAGTCGTGCACCAGGGCAAGTCTGGACTCATAAGGTTTAAGTATTGAAAATACTTCAGCACATACTAAGCTGGTGTTTTTTCCCGTTAATGGCTATTTTATTGCCATTTCTCATCCTGAGTGTCAAGCTATGAGAAATTCAATTCCACGGCACAAGAGGGCTGGCATTTCACTTATTAGGAGAAATTAGGCTTTTAGGAGCAGGCTCTGTAAAGAAAGAAGTGTTGTTGATTTCTACACCTACAGCACATGAAGAGCAATGTTAGAGGCCCACTCCTGATGTGCTCTGTGATGAAGGTGACATCCCAAGTACCTTTGTTTAAGGCTTAACTATAGTAAAGAGGAAGAAGTAGGAAAAGGAAAAATCTCTTTCCTTAATTTCTTTCCTGAGGAAAATGTGGGGAAACCTGGTGGGCCAGGGCAGCAATGCAACATACATCTCCCAATTCTCCCTCTCTAGGCTTTGTTCTCTTGGAGGGAAGGCAGGAGAGGAAATAGAGAAGCAGGCAGACTCTTGCTTGGCTTCTTGGCTTTCTGAGAAAGTCCTGCCTCTCAGACCACCAGGCACCCATAAGAGAAGTCCTCATAGTCAGGTGAAAGATATACTGAGCTTTGCTCCCCAGCTGGTCTCAACTACCAGGCTCACGTGCTGAGTTGGGAGAAAATGGGCCTGTTAGGGACAGCAAGAGGGTGCTGCTAACGAGGGAGGAGAAGGTGGTTTAGGGTCTGTGGCAACATGCTAAGCCAAAGGAAGATGCCACATGTTCACTCATTTGGGGTCAACATTACCCAGAGGCAAGACACAGGACCAAGAAAAACAGCTCTAGTGGCCACCACACTCCAGGGTGAGCCAGAGGCTGGAGCTCTTCCACAAAGGCCCTGGGGACAAGGGTATGGCAATGTAGCTGGGGCAATTGGGCATGACCACTATTTGTGGAGGCTTGTTAACCATGGGCAGAAAGTAGCAGCTCCTGAGCCTAGCACCTGATAACAATCTTCTAGCATGAGATTAAGTGATTTCTTGATAGGATGGCCTGGATCTAATGTTAGAAGACATAAAAGATGGCAACCATTGCTTCTGGCACCACTGCCCTCTTGTTCTTGTGGTGGCTTGGTCTGCATGCAGGATGTATCTTTTTTCCTTCATAGCACCTCTTCTTGAGCACTTTTGCTTCTCTTTTCTGCCCTAAAATACATGTTAAACTTTCCCCAATTCTGCCCAATTCATTCAATGGGGCAGTAAGAGTGTAGTTACTACAACACCCAGTACCAGTTCCATACACACAGAAGGAGAGAAATGGGGAGAAAGACACTTGAGAAAGATGTTTTATTCAAAAGAGATTTTATTTTACTTGAAATGTGAGTGGGATAAAAGCAAATATTAAGCCTGATTGAACATTGCATTCCTGCCAAATGACCAATGATGGTCAAGGACATGAAGCAAAGCCACAAAAGTTTTTTTCTGCAAAGCTAAGTAGAGCCAGGGTGCCAGTGCTCCCCTCTAGCACACCATTGGGACCATGCTGCTTGCTCTGTTTGTGGATATGAGCTCTGTGGGCCTCAGGAAAGCCTCTGCCTTGGGCTCTGGTCCCTGGCCTGTTTCAGGTCTTTAGGGGGTGTGATCAAGCAGCAGCTACAGGGCTCACAGGAATCCTTGTAGCCACTTGAGAATCCAAAGAATAAATGCTAAATGCTACCATACTCCATATTCTTTTTCTTTTTCATCCACTCCCCAGAGAAGTAAAGATGCTGAAAAGGAAGTTTCTTGAAAATTTTCTTAATAGGGTATATAGCTTAACCACCATAAGAATAAAAATCCTTTTCCTTGCCTTTTACCCTCTTCCCAGCCTGTTTCCACTTTAACTTGGTTAAGCTTTGTGTCTTGGCTAAACTAAAAATTTTTTCTTTTTTCTTTTCAAACCACAGTAACTCATACAGGAGCCAAACCCCTTAACTAAAGAATAAGTTATGACAGAGCAGCTAGCATTTTAAACAAAATAGTTTTGGGGAAGTGGGAGAGAAGCCAGGAGGTCAGAAGTTGATTCCTGAGGTCCGTGTGCTGGCGGCCTCCACCTCAGGGCTGGCCTGGTGAGATTATTGCTTTATGGGAAAGGCCTATGCCACCTCCAGAACAATGCAGCCAGGCTCCTATTCATTCCCTGAATGGACTCTGCAAAGCCTGCAGCTTCTGCACAGCACTGTGGCTCTGAGCCCTAAGCACACTGGTCCTGCTGAAGGGCTTGTTTTTCACCAGTGGGAGAGGTATTGAAATGTAAGAGGCTTGGTTTCCTCAGAGAAGAGAGGCCATGTTGCTTCCATAAGTGATCCTTAAGTACATCATGTGGTTCAGTTGAAGACAACAGGCCCCAACAACAAAGCTCTAAGTGGTGCTTAGCAAGACAAGGCCCAACCAGCACAATACAAAAGGATGATTCATTAAGGATATTGTACACACATGCTTGGCATCTCACATTGCATGCAGGAGTATAGCTCAGGACACCAAATTTTATTCCTACCATACCTTGTCAGCTAATCACATTCAAGGCCAAGGTGCTTGCCCAGCTGTGAATAATCTAGAGCCGGCATGCACCACTGACAGCAGAACCAGCAAAGCCAAATGGAAAGAGTTCTGGGTGGGAGCCTCTAGCCCTACTTGGTGGATATCACTAGAGGCACAGGTTGAGCCAGAATGGTGCAAACTCTAGAAGATGTTAAGATTCTCTGTACAAAATGAGACAGTATCCCTGGAAGACTGGAGGAGAGTGGAAGAGATACAGGGCAGCAAGTAATCCAAACAAGGGAAGTATTATAACTCCCAACCTGCTAGATATCCAAAACATGAGTTCGTGTTCTTTAAAATTGAAGAATTAATTCTAGGAACGATGGAGGTTAAGAGTAGGAAAAAATTCATTGAGAGAAAGATAGCTTCTGTCTAAGAGAGACAGAAGGGGGACCAGAAAGTAGGTTGCCCACCCACCCCACTTTTCAAAGGCATTTTACTGAGCAAAGCCATGAAGTGAGGCAGTTCAAGGTGAGACAAAATTATAAGACAAAGTGGAAAATTACAAGTTGGGCATGAGTGGGACAAAACCATGACCAGCCACCAATAAGATTACAAATACAGTCACCCAGGTAATATTGATAAAATGGGGATCAAAGAGAAAAACAAGTCATGTACAAGGAATTTCTGGAAAGGAAATGGGCTAGGGAGATTGATTACCATTTAGAACATCATTCACTGATATTCATCTCTAGGGGGAGTAGTACCTCTTTTCTTTTTATAATACTAACCAGTGAATGTGCCTCAGTTGTTTTTCTGTGCTGAGGGCCTAGCTTTGTCTAACTGCCTTTTAATAATTTCTAACTAACTTAGCTATCTGCAATAGAAAGGGATAAAACATCTGGCCATGAGCTTGACCAAGAGTGGTAGATCTGGATCTCATCGGGGAATACACCTCTGGTCTTGTGTGGCAGAGCACCAGTGTCTCAGTGATGGCCTTTCCTCCCTTCCCTTCCTATGGCCGCTGACCAGAGATGTCCACATCAGTATGCACAGGGTCTCCAGCTGGTGCTGTCCACAAGGAGGCAAACCATATGGACACCCGACTCCATGGGCCTGCACAGTGTGATCAAAAGTATGGTGAATGTTAGACATTTCTTTTAAATTTTATGATAGTAAAAGGAATATTGCCATTAATTTCCCTCAGTGTATTCCCCCTCACTTGGAACACACGTATCCCACGATTTTTTTGCCACTTTCTGAAGCAGTTCTGAAAGTCTGTTTTTGTAAGTATCTTTATTTGCACTGCCATGGCACTTGGATGTCCTGAATCAATTCAAATCATTGACTTTTCATGGGCATTTTGACTTAGGGAAAGAGCCAGAAGCATGGTCAAAATCCTGTGAATAAGTTGGATGAGGACACACTATATCATTGTTTAAGATACTGCATTTCTGTTAAAAATGACAGTTGTAAGTAGCATTCACCATACTTTTTGATCATGCCCGATAAAGACATGAAAGAGTTCCAGAAGTGCATCAGAAAGAGGCAAAAACGGTGGGATAAGTGTGTTTGAAGCAAGGAGGAGGACTTTGAGGGGGTTTAATGGCACTGTGTCTTTCACCGCAATAATTTTTTTCTTTAAATATACAGTACACCTGGTATCTGCGAGGTTAGGGAGCCAATGCTATCAATAAATGACCCTCTTTGGGTCGACTAAGAGTGAACAAGCCCCTGCAAACTTGTGCGACAAGGTGAAATGTGGCTGAAAAGGCAAGGCCAACTAAGTGCCACCCAAGTCAGTTCAACAAAGCCCACCTGAAGCATTTCCCTCATGGTTTATTAACAAAACATATTTTTAATTTCAAGATATGACCTTGAAAGAAGCCTTTGAGATACACCAACGATCACATAAAATTTACCCTATTACATATACTACTTATTAGGGTGATAACCATATAGCACCTAATAACTTTTCCTCTAGATTAGGAAAATTGATCTCATCTACTCCTTATCCATTTAATACTATTTTTGGAGTCTCAATTGGAAAAGTAAAGCAAAAGTAGAAAAGGCATGATTTTTGTTTTAAAAGACTTTTAAAAAGATTCCTGTAAAAGAATTAATGTAGCTAAGTCTGCCCTCCTAGACCTGTAATGATAGGCCTTTGACTGGCTCCAACGGCAGATACTATTTCAAATGTTAGAGCATTTTGCTGATGAACATGCCCCACTGAATTTCTAACCATTAATTTTCTAAATTGTACTTTTTAAAACTTGACAAGACTTGTTTGGTTACTGAATTATATCCTCCTGAATTTCTTTCTTCTGAAAGGTTTTTCTTCCCTTAAAGGGATATCCCAGCTCGACAGAACTTAGTCAGATGTTAATGCACTTCACACCCTACTTACTGATTTTGATGTCTGCAGGATGGGCAGGAAAGGCCAGTTCCACAGTTGGCATATGTTTCTATCATTGCAGTTTATTGAGAAGGAAAGACTGTCAAGAGGGTCTGACCTAAGCTGTGTTTTGGTCTGGAGCTTCCCATTCCTTTGATTTTTAAAAATTTCCTAGATCAGATACAAACCCAAAGGCTGAAAACTCATATGCCTGAGACCTTATTGTTGATGCTTACGGGCCACAGAGGACTTCACCATCTGGGGCTTGCTGTATCCAGTGCCTTACTAGTCTACAGAAATCCGTGTACAGAATTCTTATTTTGGCTCCAAGATGGGAGAGATTTTCTTTAAAATATAGGATGATATAGCCAACATATAATATATATGTCACTTTTATTGCCATATCTCAGTCACCCACAGATCCCACAGTGCATTTCAAATACGAAAATCTCAGTAGAGATTTTGACTACTATTAAAAAAACCACAACTTTGGAACGGAAAACTTGCCTCTTTTTAAAAAAATAGTTACCAGAAACAAGGTCAAGAATGATTAAAGGTGCGCCAGGGATTTAGCTCAGTGTTGCCACTGCCCCACAAGCACAAGGTCCTGAGTTCAATCCCTGGTACCAAAAAAATAAAAGAATGATAAAAGGTAATAGAGGGCAAAAATTCATTAAAAGTGATCATTTTAGTATCTGACTCTATAATTTTAATATAGAGTTTCATATTTTAACCTATTTTTTATTGTAGGAAATTCTTGTACCATAAAGAAAATAACAATTTAATGCTGTTTTCTTCTATTCTAATTGCTTTTGTCGGAAATCTTCATGTAGCAAATTTTCATGACCCTTTAATCATATTACAATTTTCAAAGTTCTTTACCTGGGGTCTACTTGGATAGGGAAAACAATTACATCCTTTATTTATTAACCTTTAACAAAAAGTTAGCATTTCTTTCAATTATGAATAAAGCGGGGGGGGGGGAGATTGTCACAGTTTTAGTGATACTTGTGACTTTCTCAAGAGTATGCAATGCACATTTTTTTTGGTTAAATTCTTTTATTGGTACATTGTAGGTATACAACACAATTACATTTCTCATTGGGAATTGTACCTTTACATGATGCATCTTGGTTCTTATTTTTTCCCCATTCCTAGCCCTCCCTTCACCCCCTCCACCCTTCCCTATTTACAAAGACTTTAT
>NW_004624815.1:2156939-2182544 GCF_000247695.1 Heterocephalus glaber
AAATAATATTCATATTAACCCAAAATTGTTAGAAATTTTAATTTTTCTTTAAAATCTCATAATTTGTAATTATGTACATGTTTGAGTATTTATTTCTGTTACTACAGTTCTCCATATAGAACAGCATAAACTGGGAAACAGACCTACCTGTCCATGGGATTTTCATAGAGACATACTGGGTTTATATTTTACATAAAAAATTTGTTTTATTGTTTAATAGTGACCAGGGATTGAACCCAGGGTCTTCCCAGTGAGCTACAACCCCAAAATTGGTTTGTTTGTGTATTTGTTTATTTATTTATTTATATTTTGAGATCAGGCCTTGCAAAGATATTAATTATCCTAGGTAGTCTGGAAATCAAGATTCTCCTGCCTAGGCCTCCTTAGTTCTGGGGTTAAATGAGTGACCCACCAAGCCCAGCTTTTGTTTGAGGTTTTGGTAAGGCCTACTGAATATCCTTACATTAAAAAACATATTTTTATGCTTGAATTTTTACATATGTAAAAATGTTTAAATCTTTGGTAAGAAGAAAGTATACAAATATTTTATTCTGCTTGAGTTTTACCAGCTGCACCATAGTTTCCTACAGATTTGGTTTATTCTGTGTGAAAAGTTTTTCCAAATTCTAGCAAAGACAAAAGCTTGCATGTAGCAAAATGAATGGTGTTTCTTTTATTATAGATAAAGTTAAGAAATGCCATAGTAGGTGGGAATACTTACAGTCTTTTGGCCGTGGAACTTTCCATTTTTTTGAAATAAGTTCTGGATAGGAGAAAGAAAAAGAGGAATGCACTGCAGTTAGGACATTATGGACTATAAATTCTTGCCCTTGGTTTCTGTTTTACTCACAGTTTTCAGTTTATTTTAGGTGAATGAATCTATAGATTTTTCTGCCTGTATACTTCTCCATTTTGGGAGGAATTTCATAGGCCTTATTCACATATTAAGGCAGTATCACCTGGCAAGTGGTCAAAGCCAGATTCTGTATTTTCTATCATACAACAAACAGGAGAGGCTGCTCCACCCAGGCAAGTCTGATATTCTATACATACATGTGTTTAAGAAATTTTCAAGATTTGTAAAATCTTACAGATAATTTCTATTATACTAAATACAGTATTTTATGTATATCAATGATATTGGATGTACAGTATATCATATCAGAAACTGTAATCATTGTCACACTAAGGATGTGTATATTTTGTGATGAGAACATTGAAGAAGAAAGCCGTGCTTTAAATTGTCAAGGGTAAAATTTGAACCAAGCTTGTGTCTAATATATATCAAAAGCCTTCCAGTCTATTTGCTGTGGTGCTTGCGGATGGCTGTGTGCAGGTGTTGCCTAAACAAAAAGACTCAGTGTCATTTGGTTGCAGAATCAGGACTTCTCTGATATCGCAGCACACAGTATCTACAAGAGCCAGTGCTACATAAGCTAAGACTGTGTCACATCTTTCCTAGTGTTTGATGACCTTAACAGTTTAGAGGAATAATGAGGTAGTGTAGATTGGTGCAACCACTCTGGAAATCAGTATGATGATACCTCAAAGAACTCGGACTGGAAGTCCCATTTGACCCAGCTATTCCTCTGCTGGGGATCTTCCCCAAAGAATTAAAAGAATCATATCACAGTGATACATGGGCACCCATGTTCTTAGCAGCACAGTTTGTAATAGCTAATACTTGGAAACAGCCCAAATGCCCATCAACTGGTGACTGGATCAAGAAAATGCATTGTTTTTTTTATAAAATGCAGTACTACTCAGTAATCAAAAACGAGAAATTAGGGACATTTATTGCTAAATGGATGCACATTGAGACGATACTCTTAAGTGAAATAAACAGGACACAGATATGTAAATACTGAATAGTTTCTCTATTGTGAGAAACTGAAAGAGTAAATAAAGACTAAAAAATATAATAGATAATGTGAAATAGGAAGAAAAGGGGCAAAGGGGAGGGGGAAGTGGGAGGGGTAGAGGAAAGGAAAGAGGGGAATGGAATCAATATGAGAAAATGAAAAAATGAAAACAAATTCTTTGTAAATATGGAGGGATGGAGGGGTTGAAGGGAGGGTAGGGGAGGGGGAAAAATAAGAACCAAGAGAGTATGTAAAGGTGCATATCTCCAATGATGAATGTCGTTATGTTGTATACCTAAATTGTACCAATAAAAGGATATACAAAAAAAGAAAAAGAAAACAGCTATTTAAGAAATAATGATTTAGGATGAACAAAAGGAAAATTATATTGTTAATATTATTTCAAATGATCTATAGCTGTTAAAATTCTACAGTTAAAATATCATTGAATGGTTTTATGTTTCTAAGACACATATGGGTGTATAGTTATACAAACATTTTAAAAAGAAGGCATGATGACTAATATTGTGTCAAACTGATTGGCTTGGGAGCTTCCCAAGAAAATAAACAGCACTTCTGGGTGCGTTTGTGTGGGCCACAGAGGTGTAAAGTTGCGGTGTGTACCCAGACCCTTGTCCCTTCCTCTCTGGGACCATTCTCCTGCTCTGCTTTAAGGCCATCATGAACTAAGAATTTTGCACTGCTGTGCATTTCTGCCATGATATGTCTGTCTTGGAGTTAGCAAATCATGGATTGAATCCCTGAAACCATGAGACAAATTGAACTTCTCCTTTAAATTGTGGGTACTGGGTATTTTGTCTCATCAACAAGAAAGATTACTGGTACAGAGGGGGACTTCAAATGGTGTAAACTACATTTAAAATAACTAATAGATGTTGCTACTGTATTGAATTGCATGTTAAAAAAATCAAACCACACTGAGTTATATATCAAGTAAATTTAAAAATTAATAAGTGGAAGGAAATAATGTATCCATAGAATACACTATTGAATTCTAAATTATACATTTAAGAGTTTCTAAGAGTCAAACCTATAACACTAGTTAAATTATTTCTTTACCACTGAAGAGCCAAAATTGTTCACTAGAGAAATCCTTAAAATATCCCTCCAATTTATAATAGCTACATTTTCCCAATTCATTTACAAGTTATATAACAATTATGGTTCAATATAGATATGTAAGCCATTCTTTGGGTACATGATAAATAATTGCTGGCAGGATAACTAATATCTATTTTTAGTAAAATATGTCAAAAATTACTAAGTAAAGATATAACTATATATTATTAAAGATGATTACATAAAAGATTTACTAAGTAGTCTTAATAAGACTACCTATAGAATCAGAGGCCTAAGAATGAAAAAATGGCCATTTGTGCTCTGGAGAGCCTGACTGGCCAGTTGAAGGTCACTGCAAAATCCAGTGCAAGTCTGTGCTTGAAAACCAAAGTGTTTACATTGGAAGGCTGAAGAGTCTTGGCTGGAAGCCGGAAGTAAATTGATGCAAAGTCCAAGGCAATGGTGAAGATCAGTGCTTTTCTAAATAAGCAAAGGAAGATTTCCTTCTTGTTTTCTTTTTAAAATTTTATTTTATTAGTACATGTTTCAGTACATGAAGTTTACATTTATCATAGGGAGTAGGTATATGTACATAGCACATAATCCCCTTCCCCTCTGTCTCTAAATCCACTTATTCCTTCCAAGACACAAACCTACTATTTGGTGCCACCCCTATCCAGGTTAGGTCTTCTCAGTTTTTGGTCTACATGTCAATCATCCACATACACACCCTGCTATGTGCTTACTAGCCTCCTATGGGCTATGGACTGAAGTCATGTTGACACGTCACAAAGGACAATCACATGCATGTAAGTTATGCAGAAAATGTAACAGTCTTGAAAGTGGACTTTTATTATTTTCTTCATTCTTAACAGAGTTCTAAGTCATAAATTGCTTCTTGCAAGAGTAAGGGGCTCACACAATTTAAACTAATGGAGTCTGTTAATAAGTAGATACTCAGTGTGCATAGGGTCACAAGTGAGGGCCATCTTTGTTTTATTTCATTTTAGAATTAATGTATTTATCTGCCCTTCTCATATTTTTAGAATAAGAAAATTGTAGGTGTTTATTTTATAAAGCTAAATGAGAAAACTAAATCATGTTTTCAACTTGTATTCTTTTTAATCTCATACTAATCAACACAAGTATTTATAATCATCAGCTTCATGTCAGATTTACTTACTTTAGCCTAATGATTTTAATACTAGAATAAATTATAAAACTATCAACACATTGTTTAGTATATATTTTCCAATATGGATCCGATGAAATGCACTTAGATAATAACTGTTTTTTTATTTTTTAAAATAGGTTTTTTTGAACACTGAAAAAGATTTATGTCAATATTTTATTTATTTATTTATTTATTTATTTATTTATTGGTAGTAGAGATCGAACTTGGGTCCTTGCGCTTGCGCGGCAGGCGGCGAAACCACTGAGGTAAATCCCCGGCACAATGTCAATATTTTAAAAACAGTAGCAATGTTGATTTTTTAACTAGTGTTACAGTTAAGAGCTATTTTCATGAATAATTGAATAAATGGGGTTTGTGTCCATAAATGTAATAGAGAGGGGATAATTACCCTTGAAGAAAAACATAGGATGTAGAAATACCTGGAAAGACAGCAAGATGGTAAAGAGGGGTACCAATTTGTCTACTAGATATGTTGCAATTGGGTCACATGCTCAGTAAGAGACTAAAGTTACATTCCGGGCACACAAGTGTATACCTGTCTTTAACAATGTAATTTTCCCTGCAACAGGACTTCCACCTATGTTGCTGTGTGTGACAGGGTGGTGTAAAGGATGTAAAGAATACTTGGTGATAAGATTTAGTTCAATCACCTAGAGCCCCAGAGAGGCTGCCTCTCCAGATATCAAAGCCTCAGAGAAACAATAGCAAGCTGAGACTTCTGAGGTTATTTATTTTTAACCCAAGGACATGAGAATGAAGATGTAGAAGAAAAACACTTCTGTAGAAGTTTTGGCCAAGGGATAGGGAAGGAACAGGATGGTTTGTTACATGACATATGCCCATCCAATTTGAGCAAGTTATCAGAAGCAGAGGAAACACACCAGCAAAAGCAAAAATCTGAAAGTAACCTGCTTTTAACTGACTGTGGTCATGCAGATCTGCTCTAAACTTAACTATGCATGCCAAGGGGATCTTGGCATCTGCTGTTCCCAAGATCCCTTTCTTTTCACTTCACTTCAATCACTCCTTTGGCCACAGTCTTCCTACAAACCTAAGGCCACTGGTCACTTGAAATTTTTATATTCTCTAATTATTCTAAAAATTTTCTACTTTGTATAACCTATTCCTCTGTGTTAATATACATTTTAATGGAATAGATTCTTTATCGATATTTTGATTTAGATCTAAAGTGGCCCCCAAGATCTTACGTTCAGAGATTAGAAAGGATGGATCACTGGAGGTGTGACTTGCAATGGTGGTACATCATTTCTGGGTTCTCCCTTCTCTGTTTCCCGACCACCATGGGGTGTGCTATTTTCTGCTTCCATGCTGTTCTTCCATGGTGTTACTGTCTTGGAGCCACCTGAGTATAGCTGAACACACTGAAACTGCGAGAAAACAATCTCTCCTTTAAATTGAAGGCACTATATTCCTTTGAAGCGGACCTTTGCCAATTGCTGTTACATTTGTTACACTTTCAACTAAGAATGCTGACCTTGACCATTAGCGGGAAAGAAGCTATACAGGCATTTTTATCTATTTGTCAAAATAGAAAGGACTTGGCCCAAAAGATCATTTGCCAGAACTGACCTCTTCTTCATTACCTAGTTCCTGCGCTAAGCAAAACAGATGTAAATTTGGAAAGGGGACCAAAATAGAAGGTTAAGAACTGAACTGAGTTAAAGCTTTTGGAGCAGGCAATCAGGAAGCCTACTATGGCTGATATGCCTGAACTTTTTGTTTCCTTGGCCCCCTCTGTGCCTTGTGCTGAATACATTCAAATTGATTTCTCCCTGTATGCAGGCTTGCCCATGGCTATCATGGTAGCAGCCTGGTAAACCAAGCTTCTTTCCTGGCACTGTGGCTCCTACTAGTTGAGGGCAAGGTGCCAAACAGGCAATAGTGTGAGCTTCCTCAAGCTCACAGTGCACACTTGAAATCTCACTCAAAGAGTTCAAGCTTAGTTTGTTTTGAGACGAAATAACAAAATGGTAATTAAGCATTTTCATTTATTTCATAATATGTGTGTAACAATTTTATAGTTATCAAAAACAGCTATCTGTCATGGAGGAAACCGAGGCCATGTTGAATGGTCTATGTCTCTTATCAATGAGATAGTAATTGCCTATATTTAAATATATCTATGTCTTATATTTAAGTAGTGGTTATTTCCCAAAGATTTGGATTTCTACACTGAGCTTCCTTTGGGGAAGAGACAGTATCTAATTCACTGTTTCAACCTGAAAAGTTAACACAGTACCTAGCAAAGGTACACAATAAATAATAAAATAATAAAGTATTATAGACTGTTTTGTATAAACATATTTTAAGGTCATCCTAATGTTATAAATCCGTTCCTTAAATCTATGTTTAAGAGTCCCAAAAGTTCTGTAGTCGCTATTTTTATTCTCAGCTCTAAACACTTTACAGTATTTTAGATCCCTTCAAAAAAAATCTCTGCAAGTCTTGTCATTTTTAGTATATTAGTAAAAAGTTAAAATTATAGGAAAAGGTTTTTCTCTCAGGATAGCAAACAAACCAAGCTGTAGCTCTTGGCCAGCAGCTGTGTAGGATGAAGCACTGGCGCTGCTACAAAGGAAATTGCACAACCTAGTGCTGCTGAGACCTGTTGTTTCCTAGAGAAAGTCCTTTTGAAGCATTTTACCATGGTCCTTTCTTTCTCAGATTGCAGTGGCATTATTGTTGACATCCAAAATGTTCCCCTCAAAGGCTCATTGTACTGAAAGTTTGGATGATGATGAGCTTTGGGGAAGTCATTGGATCATGAGTGCTTTAACTTGATCATCTGATTAATTTGATCATAGTTCAATGGCATTATTGGGAAGTGATGGAAACAGAAAGTGGGGCCTAGTGGAAGGGAGAGGATGCTGAGGGCATGACCTTAGGGACTGTTCCTGGCTGCCATGACCTGAGCAGTTTGGCTCCCCCATGTCCTCTCTGCCATGATGTTCTGCCTTACTTCAAGCCCAGAAGCAACAGAGACAAGTGGCCATGGAATGAAATTTCTGAAATCAGTGAGCCAAAATAAAACCTTCATCCTTTTAGCTGTTTTCCTCAGGTACATTGTCACAGCAACACAAATATCAGTTCCTAAAGGAAAAATAGAGTCGTCAGAATTAGAAAACAATCCACAGGATAATATTCAATGTTTATGTAGTCTATGTTGTCTAACAACAAATTTGGTTGATGTTAACAGAGAGATCATGAGTATTCAGGAAAGTCTCCTTTAAAAAGAATGTTGTCCTTTTCTTCCTATTTTACATTATCGATTATTCATTCTAATCACTGGTACAGTTTAGGTATACAATATAATGACATTCATCATTGGAAATTTGCACCTTTACATATTCTCTCTTGGTTCTTATTTTTTTCAATGAATAATCGATAATGTAAAATAGGAAGAAAAGGTCCAAAGGGGTAGGGGGAGGGGCAGGGGAAAGGAAAGAAGGGAAAGGAAAAATGATGAGAAATGGAAAAAATGGAAATAAAGTCTTTGTAAATAGGGAAGGGTGGAGGGCGTGAAGGGAGGGCTAGGAATGGGGAAAAAATAAGAACCAAGATGCATTATGTAAAGGTAGAATTCCCAATGAGAAATGTAATTGTGTTGTATACCTACAATGTACAAATAAAAGAATTTAATACAAAAAAAAAAAAGAATGTTGTCATTCTTTTTAAATGATACCTTCTTGACCTGGGACCCAAGAATCCCAAGAGAAAGCATGGTCCAGGCAAACAGATATCTAGAACAGCTGGAGAAGAGAACACCATCAGCAAAGCACAAGAAGGTCTGTCCACCACTGGCCACCACATGCCATATTTCATGTCATATATCCAATATGCAAACATTTGAGATATACAAAAAAGATGAATAATGAAAGGTAATCACAATTAAAGCAGTCATGGTAGTAGCTAAAGCTAAAACATGGACTTGAAAAGAAAGACCAGTCACCTGAAAATTTATATAAAGACATTATTATTCCAAGAAAACCTATGCAGTAAAAGCCCAGAGAGATGCAGGATGGCCCAACTTGAGCCAGCATCAAGGGGGAAACATTGCTTCTCAGCACTGGTGAGTTGAGGATTTTGCTGACCTGTGGGGAGTGATCCAAGTTAAAAGACAATACATGTGTTTAATGCTATTATGTATGTGTTCATTCATTGATAATAAGTTCACATTTTTTTTAAAAAAGATTTTTGTGTGTTTCTGCCCATATTAGCTTAAAAGCTTTTACTTCATGATTTTTCCCAAGACAGTGAGTTTGTTGATTTGGACAAGCGTTTTCATATATATTCTTCTCATGAAGCAATGAATCACCTCATTGAGATTACTCATGTTATAAGAAAGTTTTCCATTTTTACAGCCTTGGAAACAAGATATTCCCAATTTTTTCCTCAAGATGTAAGACCCTTCATTTGGCCTACATTCCTTTTAGGCCTATTTACCGGTTTATTTCTGATTTTAAACATAACTGGCAGGAAGATCAAAGAATGGCTAAGAAATACTTTCAATATATTCAAATCAAGTGTGCTTTATTTAATAGATAACAATAGAAAGGTTGGGAATACAATCTTTCTGGTCTTTAAAAATGCCATTTGATCTGTTTACTAGTTTTCCTTCCAAAGAATAACTTGAATCAATGATTTTAAATTTCACAGGGTTTTAAATTTCACAATTCTTTAAAGTTAGGAAAACTAATCAGATCAGAGGAACTATATAAATTATTGATTTTCATACTGTGTAAACATATTAAAATTTTCCCAATGACTATCTTCATCTTGTTATTTTTCAATATAATTTTAATACCTCAAAACCAAGAAGGATACAATATGAATATATAAACAAGAAAACAGTTTAGAATTACAAAAGCTTATTAATTTTCCTAAATTTATTATGTACCTAAACTTAAGGCACATTGGGACTAACTGGTTTAGGCTGAAGTGACAAGATTTCCCTCTCTGGCTAGGAAAAGAGCACATATTTCGGAAGCCATTGCTGTGGGTAGATCACTATACTGCCCTGGAGATTTTTTAAAAATCAGAATTAGAAGTAAACATCAGCCAGTCTGGACAATTTAGAGTCACTACAGAGTTATGTCTTGTCTTTTCTGCTATTTTGCTACTGACACTTACACTGATCTTTTAAAACATCACAAACAGAACATCTATTTTACCCTGTATGTGCTGATTTGACCCAGAAATACTCTCATGCAATTATGTGTACAAGATATTAATACTGGAAACCTAAAACTCCTACATCCATTTCCATAGTCAAAGTGAGACTCATATTTAATAAATAAACTTTTAGCTCATTACCAGTTGTCTCATTTCACACACACTGCTGTACATGAGGCAGAAGAGAACATTGCGTTCAGAAGACAGTTTTGGTTCAGCATGCACTGGGATTGAGTTATCATGCCTACTTGATTTACTTCTCCACTCCTGTATCCATCAAGCCAGAAGGGCATAATTGAGAAGAAAGACACTCATAAGCATTAAAAGTGTAACACTACAAGCCAGGTCAAAGAGACATGAATAGCAGGGCTGGACAGCTTCTACTTACGCAAACATCAGAGTTACTTCTCAAGATGATACCAACCATTAAACAGAATTTTTATAGAGATCATTAAGATTTACTTTCCGTCCTTTCTGAGCAAAGTATGGAAGGCATAGTTCTCTAAAGTAACCTTAAATTTTATGAGATCAATTATTCCTGGTTATAATCCATTTGCTTTCTCCATTGGTAATTTTTTTTACTTAAAAAACTATGTGTTTGTTTACAGTTTATGTTATTCTTAATTTTTTGAAAAAATACTTTCCTGTGGGACATATAATTAGGGGTTGTCCTTCATTCAAGGTTACTGGTTTTCTTCATACTTATTAGAGAAAAATATTTACTGGCTACATTCTGTCAGCCACACTTTACAAATCAATCCCCTTAAATTTTCAGGCAAGACCTGGTTCTATTCACAGACCATCTACTAAACCAGAGCCATGAAGACCAAGGAAAACTTGTTCCATTAGACCATTGCAGTAGTGTATCTGCTCTAAGTCAGCATTTTAAATTTAATTCTCAATGACTTGTGTCTCCTCTTGTGGACCCATTTTCTTTCTTATAAACAACCCACGTTTTTCTTCTTTGCTATTCCTTTCTACTACAAGAGAGTAAAGTAACTCAGTATTTCTTGTTGGAGTATATGACTTGCTCAGTGTGTATAGAAATGTCAAACTTTTGAAACAAGCAAATTAAATGACTAATATTGGAAGGGGGCTTTCAGGGAAGAGAGACAGGGAATAGGATGCACCATCAGCTTGGAAGCTGCGTGTGATAGCTGGAGTTTCAATTGTCCTTAACAATAAAACATCTCCCAGAAAAGCATTATTTTATTTATAAAATTGCCCCCAAGATTTTAATGTGTATATGTGGGGAAAATATATTGCCATCTACCTCTTTCCAAGAAATTTACAAATAAATTCTTTGTGAAACATTACTGTGCCCAGATGCCTCTAGTCAATCCATTTTTAATAAAGCTTTTTGTCTTATGAATGCAAAGTATCGAGGTATTTACTATATTACATTGAGTTTCACTCAGTCTGGGTCTCTTTGACACCCAGTCAGTTTTAATAAACTATCTGTCCCCTCCCAAGGCCATTTCTTCTGAATTACTCTCTCATATAAACTAAACACTGTATATAAAATACTAAAATATGTGTTATTATTATTTTAAATACTTTCTGGATAAAATAAAGAAAATAGGACAATTAATAAATTATAAAGACCTGGGTAAAAGAATCCAGAAAGAGCTGCAGGATTGGGGTGTGGCCACCCAGGCCTCCCCTTGAATGATACTCCTTTCATTAATGGAACAAATCATGGCTAAGCCCTTATAATATATTCCTGGGCAAAAAATGGAAAATTATCTTACATAATTACAATGTCTGTGTGTAGAAGTAACTGACAATTTAGATAATTAAACGCCATTTAGTAGGGAAGAGAGGGAGAAGAAACCTGGAAATAAGGGAAAGGATGTCCACTGTTTGGAGAACCCTGTCCTCTTTTGATATTTTCAATCTTCTGTTTCTGAGGAACACAGTGAGATTCATCCACTGAGGGCTTGGACTCCACTGAGCAGATTCCTCTTTTCCTTCTTCTCTAGGGCCTCTTTCCACACTGATTCATGATACTCCTTTAAAAATTCCTCATGTACTGCCAATAAAAACATTTAGCTAGATTGAAGGTTACAAGGTCAGCACTTGGAAATTAATTGTATTTCTATATATAAATACTGAATAAATGGAAACCAAAACTTATCTACATTACCATTCATACCACCAAAATATGAAATACTTAGGTATAAGTCTTGAAAAATATATGTTCAAGATCTGTATGTTTAAAAAAAAATGTTCATGAAAGAAATCAAGGACCAAAAGAAATGTTAAAGTATCCCATGTTTATGGATTGGAAATCTTAATACAGTGAAAATGTCAGTTGTCACTAAATTGGTTTACAGAATCAATACACTTCCTACCAAAATCCCAGCAGGATTTTATGTAAGTATTGAAAAGCTGATTTTAAAAGTTGTATGGAAGGGCAAATGAACTAGAACAGCTGAAACAATTTAGAAAAAGATCAAAGTTGTAAAAATTGCATATCTCATAATAAGACTTACATGATAATGTGGGCTTGTTGAAGAAACAAACACAATGCATGTACTAGCAGAGAATCCAGGAAGCATAGAGCAACACAAATAATGACAATTTGACCTTGACAAAAATCTAAAAGCAACCCAATGATAATAGTTTAGATAAGTTTGAACAATAGTTACTGATATACAAGAAAATAACCTAAATCAGGTATGGTGGCACACACCTTTAATCCTAACACTCTGGGTAGCTGGAGCAGGAGTATTGCAAGTTCAAGCCCAGCCTGGTCAATTTAGCAACTTAGCCTTGTCTGAAAAATGAAAAAAGGACTATAGGTATAGCTTAGTGTGAAGGCTCTGTGTTCAAACTTCCATAATACCAAGAAAAGAAAAAAAGAAGGAAAGATGGATGGAAGGAAGGAAAAAAGAAAGGAGGAAAGAAAGAAGGAAGGAGAGAGGGAGGGAAGGAAGGAAAGAAGGAAAAAAGGGGGTAAGAAAGGAAACCTAGACCTAAACTTCATACATTATACACAGATTAGCTCAAAATGGACAAATATATAAATGTAAAATCATAACACTTGTAGATGAAAGCACAGGAAAATGTCTTCATGAGCTTTGATCAAATGGTTCTTAGAAATCACATGCAAAGCACAATCCATGACTATATAAATGGATATGTTGGGCTTCATCAAAATTAAAAGTTGTTTTTCTGCCAAAGACTCTTTGAAAGAAAAGGGAAGGGGACCAAGTGATACAGAGAAGGGGGAGAAAGAGGAGGAGAAGGGGATAAAAAAACATGTTACATACAGGTGCCAACCACCCAAAATGAATGTAATCATTATGTACTGCAGACATGTACTAACAAAAGATAAAATAAAAAACAAAGACATTATCAAGAGAATTAAAAGATAAACTACAAACTGAGATAAAATCTTTTCAAATTCCAAACTAACAAAGGACATGTATTCAGAATATAAAGAAATCTCAAACATTTAACAAATACCATATGAGCAACCTTATATGTGGAAACTAAAAAATTCAAATTCATAGAAGTAGAGAGTAGAATAATAGTTACCAGAGACTGGGGGTGGATATCAGACAGGGAAAGGAGAGCCAAATGTACAAAGTTTCAGTTAGGGGGATAAATTCTATTGATCTAATGCACAGCATGATGACTATAATTACTAATTGTGTATTGAAAATTTCAAAACTTCTAAGAGTTGATTTTAAATGTTCTCACCACAAAAAAGGATGACTATCTGAGGTGATGGATATGCTAATGAACGTGATTGTAACATTCTATCATGTATATATGTATCACACCATCAAACTGTACCCCATAAATGTACACAATTATTACTTATCAGTCTAAAAATAAGTAAAACTCAGCTTAAAAATATGCAAAGGACCAAAGAAGATTTAAGAGAGCAATTAAGCACTTGGAAAGAGGTACAACACACTGACCATTAGAGAAATGAAAATTAAAATCCCCAAAATGTACTGGTATATCTTCAGTAGAATGGCTAACATGAAAGGTGCTGTTCAAACTAAGTGCTGCAAAGGATGCAGGACAGCTGGAACTTCTTTACATTGTTCACAAATGTTAGTATACTCACTCTGGAACACAGAAATCCCACTCTTGGGTATTTACCTTAGAAAAGTGAACACTGTGTTCACACAAAGTCTTGTGCATGATTTTCCATGGTACCTTTATATGCAATAGCCAAACAGTGCTATAAGTAACAGTATTGGTAAACAATACAAACACCTTCAGCAAGACAATGGACAGTATGGAGTGGCACATCCTTATAATGGAATCCTACCTATGAAAGAAGATGAACTATTAATACATGAGGCAATATGGATGAAGCTCAAAGTCACAATGTGGAATGTAAGAAATCAGCCTCAAAGGTTTATACATTGTTTAATTTTATTTCTATAACATTCTCAAAAAGACAAAATCATAGTGATGGAGGTTGGTGGTTGCCAGTGGTCCTGGATTGGGAGATGATGTGATAATACCAGGGTTTTTATACAACTGCTGTATCCTTACTGTAAGTGAGGTTTATATAAAATTCATAATATTGCACACCAAAAATATTAGTATAGCTATGCAATCATTTTAGAAATAAAATGTAACACTACATTTGGCCATGCAAATTTTTAAAAGATTCCATCTACATCCCAGACAATGGACCAACAGCCACATTATCTACCCTGGACATGAAGAAAGATGAGACTGTTATCTTGCAATTATCAAGAAGAACAGAAGAAAAGATGTCACTTAGTGGGCCCTGATAATAGTGCTCAAGGCAAGAGTTTGAGAGAGGGTTGCCATGGTTGTAAAGTAGTGTAAGTTAAGAAAGAAGCAAGAAATGGGAAGTTCCTTCATTCTCTAGTGTTCATAAAGGTTGTATACTCACCATCCCAGTTTTTGTAGGTGTTTCTAACACCTCACTGTCACCCTTACTCATTTACTTAGTTTTGCTTCTTACGTCCTTTTCTTCTATCTATATTCTTCATTATACTTCTATTAAGAAAAGCCAAATCATAAGGTAATATCAGGGATTTATTTTAAAACAGTGGTTTAGTAGAGGTAAAACTCCACTTCTCAGGGCTTCCATTTATATATAATTCTGCATAATAATGACTGAGCTGATTTTACTAAATTTTTTTTGTGTTTTATTATGGAACTTTCTGATGTGTTCATAGATTCAAATCTGGTCAAATGATTTTGGGATAGTTTTATTGTCAAGTGTATTATATTCAAATTCACATATCAAAATGCTTAATCAGAATATTCATTCAATTAAAAGTCAGTTTTACTGGAGATAAACAACCTTTTTAAAAATTAGAGAAGTCCACTATTGCTAAACCACAAGGACTAGGCAATGAAGTCATCATTGCTTTGTCAGTCTCATAATTAGAAAAGTGTTTAATAGGTATTTATGAATTGTAAAAAAGGAAAGCTGGTGGTTATAATTCTTAACTTTAAGGCCCTGTACTTTGTTTCATTTCTCAAAGAACATTTTAACACACCTCCCAGAAAGAAAAAGCCTCAATTATTTAGTAGTCTGAATAATTTAGCTGCCCTTTATCACTCTGTTTCCTATACAATGAATGCTTCTTACATTTTGTCTTCACAAGTGTAAATGTCTTGGCCCTCCAGATAGTGACTACAACTTTAATTTTAAAAGTTTTCGAATATAGGTAGCACTTACTAAAAAATTATTAAATGAATGAAGAAAGGAATATAAGAACGAAGTGCCATGTAAAAAGCAATAAACGATTCTGCTAGTTATGCCGGTGAGGATGGTTCTAAGGTTTGCAAGCATCCTCCAAAGGCCCATGTATGAAGGCTGGTCCCCAGTGCATGGAGGTACTGTGAGGTGCTGGGGTCTCTAAGGGGTAGGCCTAGTGGAAGGAAGTTGCATTAATAGGGCTGTGCCCTTCAAGGAGATGTTAGGATCTAGCCCCTTACTTTTTTTCTCTCTCTGCTTCCCAGTTGCCATGAGGCAAGCAGCTTCCTGTACCACACGCTTCTGCCATGATGTTCTGCCATAGCATAGGCCCAAAACAATGAGGTCAACCAAACATGGACTGAAACTTCTAAAACTGTGAGCCAAAATCAATCTTTCCTCCTTATAAATTATTTATCCAATGTATCTTGACATGGCAATGGAAAGCTAACACAGATGCTAACCAAAGACAGCTAGCCATCATGCAAGAGGTACCCCTCCCCTGGGATGAGATGAAGCCATGGTCACTGGGCTTTCTGGTAGACCCATTGTCTTATACTGTATCCCTTTCCCCCAACTAATTACAGCATTTCTTCTGAAAGGCATCAATAAATTTAAAAGGCCTCAAACTAGATCTTTGTGACAAGCTGAAACATTCTGGCCCAGAAAACTGCAGTCTCTTCATCTGGGTGACATAAGCCCTGGCCTTGGCTGTACCCAATTTAGACATCAGAAACTTGTTCTTTTTGTACGATGCTATTTGCCCATTATACTCATTCAATTTTCCCACATACCTCTCCCAATTATCTACCAATTTAATCCATTTAATCTATCTCTACTACCATAAATATGTTCCCCTTTAGCATTTACTACCGCTTGGGCTGAACTTCAAGGACCTCTAATAGGCTTTGTGATTCATTTATTTTTCCTCTTTCTGTTCAATTTTGTACTACTTATCACAAAAATGGATGCTGCTGCTGTAGACAAATGTACTAGCAAGAACCTAACTGCACAATTGGCCATTTAGTCCTGAAAAACAGAATAATGGCTGCAAAATGGATCTGGGCCACAGGGCAGAAACCATACTTAAACTTCATTCAGCATAGCACCTGCCACAGAGCTGATGTAGTGAAAAGTTGTATCATGATGAGATGTCCTGGATCTGTGTGCCATTTACTGTCCTTTCCATTATTGCTGATAATGGCAGTGTTTTCACAAATGGAACAACATTTTTCCTGCTGCAGATCAAAGGGACTTAGAAAAATGTCCTATCATCCTATCTGAGAAACCAATCAAGTAATAATTCAATTTTCTCAGTGTTGCTGGGATCTTTGCAGCTAATATTAATCATTATCTCCAGCCATTGGTCACCAGAGGAATTAGTGTTTCTAAACTACAATGAAGTTTATTTGTCTAGTTTGTTTTGCAGGAGAATTTGCCGATTCTGACTTTTGGGAAGAGAACTAGTCTGACTCCTCTGACTCAGACACTTCTCTCTGGCGTTTCAGAACACCCCTAACTTTTCCCTTTGACATAAAGATGCTGAAGGCTGGCCTGTAGTCACATAATGAGGTATGATTGAAAAATATAAAATATAGTGTGGGCTTATTTAAAAATATTTGTTACAGTAAAGGATGCACTACCGTTAATACTCCTCAAAATATTTGTTTCTTTGAACACACTTAGCCCGTCATTCTTGTCACTTTTCTGAAGCAGTTCTGAAGTCCTCATTTGAATTTCTTAACTTGCATGATTTTGGCTGCCTTGATGTCCAAAATTGATTCAAAACATTTACTTTTCATGGTCATCTTGACTTTGGGGAAGAGCTGAAATTTGCACAGTGCTGGATCTGGTGACTAAGGACACATAATTGTGATGGTTTTACAATCCTGCTTTTCTATTGGATGGCACTCAGCAGCAGCATTCACCATATTTTTTAATCACATCTCATAAAGGCACTCACAAAAGACTTCCAGAACTTCTTCAGAAAGTGGCAAAAATGATGGAATAAATGTGTTCAAAACAAGGGGGATCATTGTGACAGGGATTAATGGCAATGTGTCTTGTACTGTAATAATTTTTTGTTTAAACATTCACTATATTTTTCAATTATTATGGATATATACACATGTGTATTTGCATCCCATTAAAACTTGCATTCCATTATACCTGTATCTCCCATGGGCCAAGGAAAATATTTCCACACTAAAGAAAAGAAATGCACATGGGACCTCAAGAACATCATCTGCATTATGAGTAAAATTATTTATCCTATGGAAAGATAATCATTTGGTAACAACTCAAAACCCTATTAGAGGATTTTCAAACTCATAAGAACCTTATAAAGGGACATACTTGGAAAATGGAATTACTCATTGGACAGCTTTTTGAATAGGGTCCATCCTTGTTTGTGGCCAGTTTGGAAGATCTAATGAATGCACAAATTTCTCCCACAAAGACTAGAGAAAAGGAAGACCCTAGTCACCTGGTAAGTCTGACAACAGCCACACAAGCCTTCACCAGCTAAGATTTGAAAAACAGATGGAGGCAAGGATTGCTAGCTAACTACCTGTTTGTCTATCTCCCCCCTCTTCTTGATTTATAAAATCTGATTTTTATCTAGAAGGCAAGATCCCCATCTAAAATATTATATTTCCTAGTCTTTCTGCAACTAGTAACAACTCATGAGACTGACATGGAAGTAATTGGATAGGGCTTCTGGGAAAGCACTTTCAAGAGCTGATTCCCCAGGAGGGTGTTAATTTGCAGCCCTCTCCACCACTGACAAACCACTTCTTTCTGACTAGAACAAGAACACAGATAGATAGCAGTGCCCCAGAAGTCATCTTGGTCTCTTCTGAAAATGAATGAGAGGTGCCAAGGATGAGAAAACAGTATTAAGCTCTAGTTCCTCATGATTGTGGTGCTGACTAGCCAGCCCTCAACTTCCAGTCTCTAAAACTCACACAGAGGAGAAAAAAAATGTGTCTTTTAATGTTATAGGTATTTAGGTTTTCTGTTCAGGGTATTCTGCCAGAGCCAATGTTGAAAACTTACTCAAGAAATTGTAATAATTTTATTGAGTTCTATCTACATCTTAAAATTGTGCTATGTACTTACATGTATATAGAAGTGTATCCTTGCCCTCTCCTTTAACACTTATTTTAAGAAAGAATGACATTGAACATAATGGTGTATCCAAACTTCTTTTGGAAAACCACGTGAACTCACATAACTACATTTCTGTTATGGTGCATTTTTCATATGATTTTTCCTTTTTAATAAGACTGTAGGGCCCTTAAAAGAAAATCTATGTCTATTGCATGAACTGAGTAATCATAAAAGCATTATAGCAGTTGACACAATTAAAATTATATTGTGTTGGAGGAGGGAAGTGGGTACAAGAAAACAGTGAATTTGAAGATGACTTGGTGGGCATGTTGTTCCTTCAAAGAAAGGACTTTTTCAGATTGTATACTTTGCCTGTGACATCCCTGGGATCTGATCATATGGATCATGACTTTATATAAGCATCATATAATAAGTGATAGTATATATTCAAATAAAGAAATAATGGGACATTTTAGGAGATCAGCAATGAGAGAGATAAATGGACTGGAAAAGCCAGTGATATTTACAGCATTGAACCTTGACAAAGGGATAGAATTGAGGTAAGCTGAACATGTGAGAAGAGGCTCATGGGGAACTTCTGAGCCTTTCAGCTGCCTTCAGTAGGGAAAATCATCAGAGCTTAAATGCACATCGTCAACTTGAATTTGTGCAAGTCAATTAGTTAATCTCTGTATGGATACCTGGTATACACTGCCTCCCTAGTTAGCCTTGTATGTCTATTCTGTCTATGTGATGATATCTGTTAAAGTCTCTCAAAAACAATAATGCCCTTTATAAGTAGTTATCAATATCATTATTAAGCCATCTATTGTGGAATAAAAGTCATGTAGATTTTCTACTCAAATTCTCAATAGTGGTTACCAGAACAGCTCTGTAATGGAGAAGAGGAGAATCTAACCCATAAAGAGAGTGATATCATATGTTTCAAACATAACCTTTGCCCCATTAAACTTGCCTGACCAACTCGAGTGAGATCCAATGATACCACTTTATACTTAGATTTTCTATTTTAACAAGACACCAACAGGTTTAGTGTATGTTGCAATGAGCTAGTAAATATGTCCAAGCAATAAATCTGCACCTAGATATTCAAAATAGCATGAAGAAAATGTGCTTCACTTGCTCCATTGTAATTACAACAAGTAACATCTTTTAACTAATTATAGATACATACGAATTTGTACAGTATTCATGATCTAGGGATAGCATTCCCATGTGGTGTGACTTATAAAGACCTTAAATCTCATACATTACTGTGTAATTGAGAGAACATTTTGACATTATGAATATTCTATATGTTACATATCATAAAGTTATAGAACATGGTGAACCAAAGTCATCACCTATTCTGGGTCAAAAACTGCAAGTACTAGCTGAGAAAATGATTTCCTATATCTCTAGGCCTAAGTTTCTCATTTCTAAATTGATTTTATTATCAAAACCATCAAACAAGATGGTGAAAAGTTGGAAGAACAGAAGAATGTTCTGGGGAACCAAATATTCACTGAGTATTTATAATATGGGGCATGGAATTATTTTCATACAAATTTCCCCCCATGGATAGTAGAATGAAACATCAAGACTTAAAACAGAAATAAACATAGCAGTAAACTCTTTCAATTTTTAAGAAAAATAGGAGTTATCATTCATTCTCATTTTTATCCTTTTCTCTGGCAAATAAAAACTCTATGTCTTATAAAATAGCAATAAAATTATTCAGAGAAGTTCCACTTAGCTAGATAATTGAATTTATTATTATAGATCAAGACTTTAAAAACACATGGCTGAAGGAAAACATTATTGCAAAGTAGAAAAATTTATTTCTTAGACCAAGAATATATTTGAACTAATGTCATTCATCTTTTTAGTTCACTAAATACACTAAACAACTTTTTTTTAACTTCAGTTCCTCACAGTGGCTCAGCCCATCTTCCCAATAATATTACCCTGTTGGTCATCAGGCAAAACTATTATTGATTACATATAAATAAAAAGTAGGCACATGATATAATAGTTTTGGTTTAAAAGGTGATAACAGGTTGTTGTTACTTTGAGCACTATTGCCATTGTTTTTCCAAAGCCCTGGCACAGTGGTAACATATAATGGGTGTTGAATACATGGTGATTGAATAAATAAATGCAAAGTAGCAGGGATCTCTTATAAGTTATAAACAGTAAAACATCTCAGAAATGTATAACTCATGCTGGCAAAAACATGCAACCTATTTTAAAAATTATTAAGTACTACAATATATTGTTTTTGTCCTATACTATTTTCCTAAATGCTAAAAAATTAAAAAGTAAGATTCATAGTCTGGTGGTAAGAATGAATCTACAAAATGAGACAATTCATACACTGAGACCAAAGGTTCCCAGACCATTTTCCTATGTTCCAACAGATAGTTACTAAATACACCATCCTGCACTTCACACACTAGTGCCTTAGACTGAGTCAATATGTGAATTAACCTATTTCTCCTTTGCTGTTCTATTCATTACTCCCATCCCTTGAGAATGGTTATTTTAAGGTATCTCTGGTTTGCTTGGGTATTCAGGTGGTTTTATCTCTCTGTAGATAGCAGTAGATAGATGTAGGCTGCAATGACTTAGGTATATTGTTTTAAGGTTTTGTAAAACAATATAGCTAAGTCATCTCAAATCTGTACTGCCAGGCTTTTATTCTCAGATAATATTGAAAAGGCATTCTCTCTGATGTCAGGTGGAGAAATGAATAAACCAATGGGTTCATGGGCCACCTTCTATTTTTAAGAGACATTGGGGCAGCTCCCCACTCCCTTAGATTTGTACATTCAAGTCTTCCATACCATAACCTAGGCACTTCCTTTTGAGGTTTTGTCTCCATAGCACTGCAATATAGTCAATAATAATGAGTTCAGTGCAGGAATCATTCACAACAAAGAAAAAATGTAACTACCAAATGCTTTGATTTCCTGGGAAACAGTGTAAACACAGTTTGTCATTTGTACGCTGAGACCTTGCCCATGGATTCGGCTCTCAGTGCCATGTTGCCTGTGCATTCTTTCCAGATAAACAGCTTTTTACTGTTTGATGTTTGAGACATGCTAATTCAAGCTTTATAATTTATATCCAAACTTTTCTTTTTTGGCTTAAAAGAAAAATATCTTATGCCCATAACCATGCCTTTTTCCACCTCTTTAAAAATATGAGGCTCTTTGTTGGCCTTTCAACAAAAAGTATTAATATAGGAGAGTCAAATTCCACTAGACGATGTGATTTTTTTAGTTTGATATTCGGTCTTTCCTCTGGGTTCAGATTCCATCACTCTCAAAAATGAGGGCAGCAGAAGACACAATCTTAGGCCATTTCTCTAAATGTGGCCTATGACAAGATCATCTGCATCAGAAACACTGAAGAGGGCTCCATGAGAACAGATTAGGTGGCATCCTGGGCTTCATTCAACAGAAAGATTTGTTTGAGGCATTTTTAGTAAGTAGGTCAACCATAATTATCCACGATAAAGTTTAGAATCCGCAGCTCCGTGATCAGCAATTGATAAACTCCTGGTTTCAGGGCCTTCTATGTAGAGGCTCAAGCTATGTCATTCTGTTTACACAACAGCTATGAGAAAGACAACTTTGGTTGGGGTAAAGTCTGCCTTACACAACACCCTCCCTCAGAATATTTTGGGCTGAGCCACAGCGAGCTTCTTGAGGCAGTGCGGTATAAACAGGTGCCCCCAGTGGAAGTAGTCTCATCTCTTGATGAGATGAGAAGCAAGATAGCAAAGTGATCTTGAAGATAGCAAAGTGTAGGTTTTCTCCCACTCTATCCATGTATCAGCTTTTACTAGGTTTTAACTCTAAGAAGCATAATGAGAATGCATGGTCTCACACAAACCCCATCATCTACATACAGATTATTCTATTTAATTGTCAGGATAGAGTCAGTTTTTCTTTTCCTGTTTGGAAGCAGCATTTCTTATGAAACTCACCACAAATGTTTCCTATTAAAACTTTTCTGAGATCAATTGCTAGTAAATAGCAAACGCATGCTCTAAATCCCTCTACTTTTATTGATTTAAGAAAATAATCATCAATATATTATTATATTTATCTGTAAGAGTCACTCTGAATAGCAAAAGTATTAGAAACATTCTAAATATGTATCAAATATTATTGGTTCAATAAATTATGTGTGTAAAATAAAATATTGTGCATCTATTAAATAATGAAGTATAAGAATATTTAATGAAATAGAAATATGTTCATGAATATAATGTAGAGAAAATTAAAACAATAATTGCTACTTGAGCTATTTTAAAAAATAAAATATACTGAAAGAAGCAGAGAAAAGGTATTAAAATATTAATAGTATTCTCTATGGTGATGAAATTATAAATGATTTCTAATTTACTTGTATTCATATATTTTCTGCAGTTAACATGCAATAAAATAGTTAATTTTTAAAAATTTGAATTGTTAGAGTTGAAACTATTATATTGTTCCAAAACCTAACTTTTGACCTATTAATCTATACTTTGATACTTACATCACTATATTTTCCTTCTTTGTTTTATCTCTTATTGAGTTTTCTAGTGTAGATGGGAGGAGTATGGCAGAGATTCTCTAGTGTGACCTGCAAGAGACCATGGGCAAAAAATGTGTTTCATGTGAATATTTCTCCAAGAGTTCATCTGTGTGTGTGTGTGTGTGTGTGTGTGTGTGTGTGTGTGTGTAAGGAAGAGCACATAAAACACCACTCATAGTGGATGTGAAATAAGTCTGCAAAAAAAAGACTAAGAGTTCCAATTGTTATACATAAAGAGGGAATTTCACTTAGAATAGACAGAATATATTCCAAGGTGCCTCTTCCTGTTGGAATTTAGGAATGGTTTAGCTGGGTGGTTCTGGCTTAGGATCTGTCATGAGGTCACATTCAAGACATCAGACATGACTATAGTCATCTGCAGATCTGAACAAAAAGGGAGGACTTTTTCACTGTGGCTCGGTCTCATGACTGGCAGGTTAAAGCTGGATGGTGGTAGCAAGTTCTGGTTGCTCCCTATTGGACCTTTTCCAAAGGCTGTTTGAGTGTCCCCACAGCATGGCTCCTTCCCCACACCCGAGATTATGACCTTGCCTTGGATGTCAGCCACATCACCTCTGCCACAATTCTTGTCATTAGGTTGAAACCATTTTGTCCATTCTAGGAGAGAAATTTGATTTCACCTTTTAAAGAGAGGAATGTTGAAGAATTTGTGAACAAATTTTAAAATTACTGGAGAACTTTTCTTTAAGTCTGATGTGGCTACTGCTATTGCCAGCTGCCCAGTCTTCCAATAGCACAGCCCAAGAGCTAACCTCTGATATGACTCCATTACACAGGGGACTATACTTGAGTATATTATATCATTCCATTATATCAATTCCAAAAGTGGAAGGCACAAAAGTGTAGCCTCATTGGAATAGATACATATTCCAAATATGGCTATCTCCTGAAACTTACAATGCTTCTGTCTTTACAACACCTATGGGCATGGGATGCTTTTTCATGTTATGGTATCCCACACCCATGTGCTTCTAAAAGAACTATGGTGAAGTTGTGTGATGATGGTCTCTTTGGGACAGAATAATGTAATGGTTACCTGAAGACTCAGGGTCATCTAAGAGACCACTATTTAAAAGGTTCTATTTTAAAGGGTGCAGCCAATAGTTTTAATCCTAGCCAATAAGTGGTACACCTCATTTGCCCCACCCTCCAAGAAACTAGGATATACAGTTTTGAGAATCAAGAAATGAAAGTCACAATGTCTCACTTCAATGAAACGTCTAGTAACACAGAGATGGTTACTTCCCATTGCTGCAACTGCAGTTGTGATGGCTTAGAGGTCCTTGTTCCCAGAGAAGGATGCTTCTCTCAGAGGAAGTGACAGTTATTCCATGGAAATAGAAGCCCAGGCCTAGCCTCTCTGGATTTTTAAAGCTATGGAACCCATATTAAAAGAAGAGGATACCTATCCTAGCTCACCTGAATATCATCAGCTTCAGGTCACATTCTCCCTGATCCCTTTCTGAGCACAGGCATTCTCACTACGGATGCACCCAGACACCACTATTTCCTTCTTTTGTGTCTTAGATTCACATCCCAACACCTAAATAATTTACTGAGTTTATGTTTCACACATCTGACTTTTAAAGGCAAGATTTCCTTGGTAGTTAACATGGGATGTGCTTTTGTCTTTGCTGTCCAGAGCAGCACTGATCAGGCCCAAACCTCAGCTTCTTCTCAAAGTCTCATTTTTTCTACCTTTCCTGTATAATAAGTTAATTCTCCTTGTGCTGCCATGGCTCACAGAGACTAGGACTTACTGCAGAGGTTCTAGTAATGTCCTCTTTCACTGTTCCCTACAAGTAGTGGCACCAGCTCCTTTCTAAATGTCTTGTAGAATTCAGCAGTGAACCCATCAGGATGCTGGCTTTCTTAGTTGTTTCCCCAAAATTTCCGTGATCTGGTCAATGTGCCACAGCTCCCAGCCCAGAGGATGCTTCCAGGTAGGTGTGCCACAGCTCCCAGGGCAGGGGAGGCTTGCGGGTAGGTTGCCACAGCTCCCAGAGCAGAGGAGGATTCCAGGTCAACATACCACAGCTCCCAGTGCAGAAGAGGTGAGCCATGTGAGTGCCAGCAGCACCACAACCAGCCCCACACCACCACTGTCAAAATGAGAAGACACAAAAGCCTTAGAACCAGACTTCCAGATCACCTACAGCAACATGAAAGGGGAAAAAGATGGAACACTCTGATACTCAAGCACCTGGACTCCCTGAACTAGCAACAGAAGAGGATCTGGAAAAAATGAAATCAGGAATAATTTCTCACATAACAGCAGAGATTGTGCCCATAGTGGAAGACATGACTAATAAATCTAGAGAAGACACAGATAAAAAAAATACACAAGCTGAGGAACATGATGGAATCCCAACATAGGAAACAAATTGAATACATAAAATAGATGCAAACAGATTTCCAGGGGATTAAAACTCCATTGAAAGACTATGCAGCAGAATGAGCCAATGTGAGGACAGAATTTCAAATATAGAAGATAAAATTGCAATTAGTGACCAGGAAAAGAAAAATTGCTTTAAAATTGTAAGGGACCATGAGAAAGCAATCCAGGAGCTGCTAGACAATGCAAAGAAGAATAACATAAGACTGATTGGAGTCAATGAAGAAACAGGAGAATGTGTAGATGACATAAAAAAAACTGTTCACAGAAGTGATGGCAGAAAACTTCCGGAACAGAGGAAAAGAACTTGGCATACAGATAAGCAAGGCATATAGGACTCCAACTAGCCTTGAACAAAGCAAAATTTACACTTAGGCATATAATTGTTAAGATTCCAGAAACCCAACAGAAGAACAAAATTCTACAAGCAGTTAGAGAAAAGAAACAAATC
>NW_004624815.1:2192650-2203366 GCF_000247695.1 Heterocephalus glaber
CTGGATTGATTTCTCATGGTCCCTTACAATTTTAAAGCAATTTTTCTTTTCCTGGTCACTAATTGCAATCTTATCTTCTATATCTTCTGTCCTCACATTGGCTCATTCTGCTGTATAAACTTTCAGTGGAGTTTTTAATATCCTGGAAATCTGTTTGCATGTGTTTTATGGATTCCATTTGTTTTCTGTGTTAGGATTCCATCATGTTCCTCAGTTTCTCTATTTTTTTTATCTGTATCTTCTCTAGATTTATTAATCATGTCTTGCACTATGGGCACATTCTCTGCTGTTATTTGAGAAATTATTTCTGATTTTATTTGTTTCAGATCCTCTTTTGTTGCCAGTTCAGGGGTCCAGGTGGTTGAGTATCAGATTTTTCCATCATCTTTCCCTTTGGCATTGCTTTAGGTGATCTGGAAGTCTGGTTTTGATACTTATTTATGTTTCCTCTCCTTTCAATGGGGGCGGTTTTTGAGGGGATGTGCTGCTCTCACAGGCACAGCTAACCTCCTCAGCACTGGATAATACTCTGCTCCTCTGAGCTGGGGGCCATGGTAAGGTGGGACAAAATGCTCACACCCTTGGCACTGCATGGGGCTCTGATCCTCTGTGGTGGGGGCAGTGGTATGGCAGCCAGAAAGGCTCAGCTGCTTGGTGCTGGGGGCCTCTCTGGCACATAATTTTTGATGGCACATAATTTTATTAAAAAGAGACTGGCCATCATTGCTCCAAAACTATAAAACATTTTAATTATTAAATTTATAAACTCCAATTAAAATAATGAAGCCAAGGCCCGGGGATTTAGCTCAGTGGTTCTAGCACCTGCCTCGAAACCACAAGGACCCAAGTTCAATTTCCAGTACCAAAAGAAAAATAATAATGAAGCCAATTAAAAATTTCATTACTATGTCTTATATGTTTCTGCTCACCTTTGTATACATAAATATCTTTTCATTTATTATTGATATCAACTAAATCATGGCACACAAATATCATAAACAAATAAAGAGTATGACTTGTCTTTTGTCAAAAGGAAATGATCTACATTGTGGCTGCAAAATATTGCATGATGAAATCCTTTCTGTTACTCAATAAACATTGAAAATATCATGTTTCCCTTTTCACCTTAGCAATGTGTTGTTTGGTTATCTAATCTTCAGTTCAGGAAAATTTACCTGTGATATTATCCCTTGAAGTCTCACAGTCTGAGATTTGATTATTCAATCAATTTCACATCCATCATTAGAATCTAGCAGAGTATTCCTATCATGAAATAATATTGTGATACATCTGAAACTTTCGAAAACTCTATCAATTTTTCTTTGCCATTAAGAAAGAAAATCTTTAAATTACTGATTCTCAACTATATTTAATTAGAGCAAAAAATAAATAAATTCTAATGATGATGGGTCCAGATTTCTATTACATGTTCTTAAAAGATGATACAACACTTTAAGCAAAATAATAAAAAACTGAAGGATGGTATGATAATGATTATTTATTTGACTGTTATTTTATTTCTCTAGGTTATTGCATTATTTGTTTTCAGTATGGCCAGGAATAATTTATAAATAGTGATTAAATAATACCTAGGATGATTAAATAGGAAAATGCAGCAAGATACAGGAAAGTAAGTTTACTGAGATCTCATAATGCATCATAAATTTGTAAAGGAGCCCAAGATAGGCACATAATAATTGCAATGTAAAATGAGGTTACTATGTCTTTTGAATAATAAGTGAATATTTTCTTTTTTCTTTGGAAGACTTCTAAGGAAAATGTAAATGCCATGAAATGTCAATATTTACAATAAGAGAATTCCCCCAAAAGAAACTAAAAATCTAAAATTTGGTCCAGTTGGTTGTATCTTTTCACTTAAAACGATCTACCCAATGAACTGAAAACTGTGAGTTTGGATAGAAACCATTGCCTCTGTTTTTCTGGCCCTGTCTTGAATAAAGGTCCTTATACCATCTCTCCCTGCCTGGTTACCTGCCATGGAATTCCTCACTCCCACCAAGTCTCACCTACAGATATGACTGCTTTGACTTCACAGAACCTATTTGAAGCAATCCTAGGCTGAAAAAAGAGCCCTTGCTCACAATTGCAGGTTTGCATTTATGAACATCCTTTCCCAGGTGGTAGGCAGCTCTGCTGGGCAGTCATGGCCAGCTCTATCTCTATCAGGAAGAGCACTTTTACAGAGAAGAGAATGGAAACCAGGAGGGCAACATCTATTCCAATTCTGGTGCTGAAACTGAGAGGACTACACACTGTAGAAAGATTCTGAGTGGTGTCTTTTGGTGTCTTTCCTAAGCTGTGCACTGAGCCTGTCTCTTTTCTGAATTCTTTTGTCTTAGCTTATATCATTGCAATGCCACATGAGCCCAGCTCAGCAATAGGAGACAGAGGGTGTATTTAATGGTTTTAGGAAGTACTCCTGATGGAATGTCATCACTCTCCTGAGAGCAATTTCAAATTTTTCAAACCTTTACTACAAGACTGAATCTGTAAACTCATGGTCCACAAGTTGAGCGTTAGCTCTCTCATGTGATTTATCCACTTGAGTATTACTAGATAATGACTTCTTTTATATATCAAACATTTCTATTATTTGTATTCTGCCTTTTGCACACTACCTGTCTCCTTAGTAGAGCATAGGTTATAAAAATATCTGATTCTTAGCTTTTGCACCTTTACATAAAGAACTTCCAAAAATGTCTTTTTTCTGACACACTTGTGGTAAAATGGATATACCTGGGAAATATAATGTTGAGTAAAATAAGTCAGGCACACAAGCTTAAATACTGCATGGTATCTCTCACTTAATGAAAGTGTAAATAAAAAGCAAAATAAAGGATTGATAAAAGGAAACCAGGAGATACTTCTTTCACAACTCCAAAAGGTTCCTGGAGAATCAAGGTGAGGGGAAGCAGAGAGGGGAAAAGGAAGTAAAAAAATTTAAGATGTGTCACTTACATGTACCAAATACCCACAATGAATCTAAATATTATATGTAATAAACATGAACTAATAATAATAATAATAATAACAATAAAAATGGAGATGGAGAAAGCATTTTTAGAGATGAAGAGAGACAGGTGACTGGGAAAGGCAAGAGGATTAAAAAAGGATCAAGCTGGGTTATGTACTGAACCTACTCCATAAGATAAATGCAAATTTCATGTGCTGCAAACATCTACTAATAGAATTTTTTTTTTGGTACCGGGGATCGAACTCGGGTCCTTGCACTTGCACAGCAGGCGGCGAAACCACTGAGCTAAATCCCCAGCCCAAACATTGGGTTTTTTTGTTTTGTTATGTTTTGGTACCAGGGATCGAACTCAGATCCTCAGCTTGGGAGGCAGGCGCCAGAACCACTGAGCTAAATCCCCGGCCCTAAGCATCTACTAATAAAAAATTTCTTTTGTTCTGTCCTGCAAGAACAGTTCATCTTTAAGGGATTCTTTTTAGTCTATACAAAATAAAGGAAATGAAATATGAAATTTTAGAACATCAACTTTAACCTTAGAAACAAAAAGGTGATTGCATGACTTTTCTCTCAACTAAAAAATGTTTCCCATCTCACAAAGAACAATATAGAAGAACTACATGATGCACTCATCTTTAAGAGAAGGAGACTGCAGGTGGGTGGCATAAGACATTTCTTTGCATGGAGGGAACAGTTCTTTATCTTGGCTGTGGTGGTGAATGCATGAATCTGTATGTGCAATAAATTTTCTTAGAAACTGCACATATAAAATAAGTACTTATTAAAAAACTGGTGAAATTTGAGTGAGATCTGCAGTCCGGTTAATCGTATTATGCAATGTCCATTTTCTGGTTTTGATAATGAACTCTAGTTATCAAAGACATTACTGTGAGGACTGGGGATCAGGTAGCTAAGTGAAGAGTACAACATTACTACATTATTTTTGCAACTTCTTACAAGCCTATGGCTAGATAAATTAAAATATAGGAAGATTGTGAGTTCAATCCCTCATTGACTTCCCTTCAAAGAAGCTGGTAGCCAGTGCTTTTGCCACAGTGCCTGTTATAGGTGCAAAGAGCAGTTCATTTTATTTGAAAAACTCAGTGGAGTTCAGGGTCATCTTTACTAATCACTCATCACCCTTTAAAACTCGAGCTAAATTCTACAGAACATAAATTCCCCCAAAGTGAAACTTGAGCAGGTGCCTTAGCTCAGTTATACACGCAGATTCCTCAGACTTTGAAAGGCTGTCAAGAGATTTATGATTCAGCCCTGGGCCATTTGGTCACTTGAGGGAGTTGTCTCTTTTAACTCTTCTCTGTAAACACTTGCTTTTTCTTCTCTATCTCTTTTTCCTTCCTCTCACTCTTTTACTTGTTAAAACATTTTCTTCTTGGAAGTTCTTGGATTTCTCCTCCAGAAATTAGATCCACCTTCACTACTCACCATGGCTTGTTTCTGGGGATTTGAAATGTGCTTTCCTGTAAATGTCTCCTTCTATGTTAAGGAGAGCTGGAGGAGCACATGCCTGCTCCACTCATTCTCTTCTGATATGATTACCAAGAAGGAGAGGTGAGTTGTAATGCCAAATTGTTTCTCAAGAACATATCAGAAGCCCCAGTTTTAGACTCAGCTATTGACAATAAACCCAGACAAATCTTACATGTGTGTTTTGGGGGTGAAGACAGGAACAGGTAGGGGATGTAAAGTATGTTAAAAGGAAGGAGATCTCAGTGGAAAAAAAGGGAAGCCTGTCTACTGAGGAAAGGAAGTCTACTATCTCTCTGAGCTTCAGTTTCTTCATGTTTTAAAAAGAGAATATTGCCTGAAAAGTCCAATACAACTCTAATATTCTATTATTTAGAACCCTTTAGCAACTTAATCCAGGAAGCAGAGAAAATTGTCTCTCTAATTGAACTTTATTTAGTACATCAAATAGGCACTTTTTTCCTACTTTGTCTTGGAGAATTCAAACACAAGGAGCAAAGACAGATTTCTGAAATAACTGTATCTCTGATTTTATTCATAATTAGAGTGCATTCATCAAACTTCCTTGATAGTGTTCTTGACCACTATCTCCTGTCTGTTTCCAGAGCTTTTTCTGAGTGAGTACAGGGATGGAGAGAATGATCTGAAGCTCTTACTCTTTCCTTATGTTCAACCCACACTGGAAATTAAAAAAAAAAATCACTGTAGTGCAGGCTCCAGAGCTGCCTTGTCAGTTACACTGCCAGAAAGAATGTTTTCCTATCTTTATCTGTCTTTGCCCCCCCAAGATTTATTGACCAGGAAGGCCTCTGGATCACCTCAGTTCATATAAACAGGAAACACAATTCCAGGTAAAGAAGAAAAGGAGAGAAAAAGCTGGAATAAGCCAAGCACTAAAGGTACAATGCACAAAGAAAATTAGCATGCTGCTAAATTTCCTTTCCTCATGATTATGTGATTCTGGACTTCCAAAGAGCTTGAAATTGTATATAGTTAATATAAATCAGGTTCCTCAGAGTCCCAGATCAGAAGTTCATAAGTCTGAAGTTTGATGGAGTATGAATAATCTGTTGTAGATACTAGAGATAAGATTTCAATCTGTCTGGGTCATACCCTCTTTTGAAAGGTAGCCCCTGTAAATACTAAAGTGTTGTGGAAATGGAATTATCATTTGTATAAGAAAAAATGCATTTAGGAATTGAGGACCTGAAGAGAATTTAATTTTACAGTAAATGGCAATTTACCGGAAATTGTACACGATTGGTATGGAAAGTTGAGGCTAAGCTTTTGAAGTCAAAAATTTTGAAAATAATGAAAACTTATGATTAAGTATGATATGTCCTTATCTATTTGTAATCCTGTTTTATTTTTCCATGTATAATGCATAATTGAAAAAATGCAGCTATACATTTTGACCATTCCCAGACTTGTATTTTATTTTCTGCTGCTACAATAATGAGTTAGATAGATGCATCAAGGGGTCATAGATATCATGATATTCTATTAGTGCAGTGATGGCAAAAATGGCAAAGATGTGACCCTTTCAATGTCTGAGTCTTCCTGCATACATATATGCATAGTTGCAGTGACAAGCTATTGCCTTAAGATTATGTTTTTATTGGGTAAGATTTTAGCTGGTGTCCAGAAACTACTTACTAGATAAAAATTGCAAGTTTTGAATATTCTGATTAGGAGAAAGAGGTGGGAGAAATAAATCCTATTTGATGCCCTATTATGGCTTATATCTAGATATCCCCTCAAAGCCCCATGTGCTCATAGGTGGGGCTTTGCGGAGTGACTGGATCATGGGTTGTGATACTAGATTAGTCCAGTGATTGGTTTAGCATAGCTCTGGGTGTTGATGATGGATGTACTGAAAAGGAAAGACACCCCCCTCCCTGGGTGTTGGTAGCATCAACTAGTAGACTTGTAGCCTGGAGGGAATTAAGAAAAAGAAAGAAGGAAGGCTAGCTGCATCCTGCCTACCCTGCCATGGGCTGTTTCTTCTCTGCCATGCTGCCCTGCCTTGGAGCCAGCTGACTATGGACTGAAACCTCTACAAACTGTGAGCTAAAATAAACCTTTCCTCCTTTAACTTGTGGATGTCAGGTATTTTGTCTCAGCAATGAGAAAGTAACTAAAACAGGCACCCATAGCTTTGTTTTGGACAGATAAATAAGCAGAATCTGAATATATATGTGATTAAAGTGCTCTGGGGGATTGGCATGTTCTAGAAATTTTAGAAAAGATTTTCTGAAAAAAGAAAAGTGATCTGAGCAGGGGAGAAATAAGAATAAAGTAGGCTGAGCAGAAGGAATACTTTATGCCAAATGAAAAAAATAGAAAGATCATATGTTTCATTGAGGGCAAAAACAAATATGCAGCTTTGCTATGGTTGGATGACAGTGCCAGGAACTGGGTATTGGTAGCATCAACACTGGCCTTATGCACCCTATTAGGAACTTTGAACTCTATCCTTAAAGAGACACAAAATGGAGACACAAAATGTTTTAAGCAAGGAATTAGTGTGTTTTGATTTACTTCTTTAAAAATCACTTTGCCAATTATATGATGAATGACTTTAAGGAAAGTGAAACAGGAACCTGTTGGAGGGATTCAAGTCAGAATGATGAGGTCTTGAACTAAGTCAGAGGATCCATAGAAATGGATCAGGGGAGCATGAAACTGACAGATAATGAGGAGACAGACTTAGCAGAACATGGAGTTAGACGAGATGCAGAGGACTAGATGCAGGAACTAAAGTCAGATTTAATGAGCAGGTGGACAGTGGCATCACTCAAAAATATTGAACATGAGAAGGATTTGGAGAGTGATGAGTTTGATTTCAGACAGGTTTACTGTGAAGTATCCAAGCAGCATTTTAAAGTGAGTAATTTGTAGCAATCAGGGACTCCAGGGGAGAGACATCTGTCTAGAATGGAGATGCAACTACATGATAATCATAGTGTTACTGACTGAAGCTGTGAGACTACAGCTCACACATGAGGAAATAGAACAAAGAGAATTCGACTCATTGAAACTCATCCATTGGAAGTGTTGATAAATGGAGTGGTACCCCAAAAATCATCTGAGAGGAAGCAAGACATGGCATGAACAAGGCAGGAGAGTAGTAAAAAGAAGGTAACAATCAGCAGAAAAGACTGGAGAAATACAATGGATGATTTCCTACTAGATTTGACAATTTTGGTAGGAGAGAGGCCCCCAAAAGCAGTTGATAAGTGGAATTGTGAGAGCCCTGGACAAACTCAAGTACTGAGAGTATGGATCATTAGAAGTGATGTAGCTGAAGATCTAGAAGAGAGAATCAACCACTTATAAAGTAGAGCTCACAGAATCAGTGTGTGTTGGCAGTGTAACCAGCAAAGTGTTTCAGAACACAGTTGAAGAAGTTATCCCAGAACAAACAAATAAATGTGTCATTCACTGAGTCAGAAATAAAGGAGAGACATGTAGAACACTGAAAGAGACTTTCTTATGATAGGTTCTATCTTCTTCAAGAAAAAAAAAAGAGGAAAAATTATCAGTTCCTAGTAAATGGAGAAATAAATTAGGTAAACAAAATGAGTCTAGTGTGAAAGTTTCATTCATTCAGGAAACAGTTGATCAATATCTACCATGGGCCAGGCTGGAACTTATTTACAATTGTATATCAGGAGAAAGGTCTAGAATAACCACCAGAAAGAATTTGAACAACAGATGATTGGTTACAGACTAAAGGCTGGAGACTGTGCATTGCCAATGGCATCAATATGAACACTTGAATGGAGAAAATTTTTCTCTAACAGTATCTAGGGTCTAAGTATTGAAGCAAAATGCAAATGACTAAATGAATCCAGAATAGGATATTTTGAGCACAGTGCAGCAGAAAGACAAAGAGAAGATCTACAGAGCAAAAGTACAAGGTATTGTTTTTAAAAAGTGAGATAGATAAGATTTTAGATAGAAAGGATTGTTCTTCAAGAGTGAGACAGACATGATTTCAGAAGATAAATTGTTGTAGAATGTGGCTTGCTGAAATAGAGGCAAAGTGACTAGGAGATTAAGAATCTTCGAGGATAAGGTACTGGAATTGTGGGCCACATGGATATTGGAGTGATGAGCAAGATTCTGACTTGTGCGAGAACTGGGTCAAGAAATGATCACTTTGTAATATTATGGACCTCAAATGATAAACACTTTAACACAGAAATGACAGTGCATTAACCTGGAAAAAGAAACAGATACTTAGGGGGACTCGATCAGTGTTGGCCAATGGTATGTGGAATATAGAAGTAAGCAACATCCCAGGATTAAACAGAAGTAGTGTATTCAGAGATATGGTGGATTACAATAACTGAAATAAACTGGGAAAATTCTGGAAGGAGAATTTTGGGGATATTTGTTGGTGGGAAGGATGAGGATGAAGGCAATAGGAAATGGGGTAGGGAAGAGAAACACTAGAAAATAAGGGAAAAGAATAATAGAGTGAAAAAAAAAGAATAGTAGAGTGAATCCTGAAGAAGCTAGAGTTTTGGGAGAGGGCTAGGGATGAAGATGAAGAGTCAAGTTAACTCAGGTGCAGATGCAGCTCTGATTTGGTGAGTTATTCAGTAACTGTTGAGGCTTACCTAAAGAAACTGTCTGGCCACTCTGTCCAGTTGATGGCCCAGTGAAAAAATGATGCAAAGACACATCAAAATATCATAAATAAGAATTTGGAGAACAAATTGAAAGGAATTGCTATGTTAGGGCTGCCAAAGGAGGGAAAGAACAAAAAGGAGGAGACAACATTCCTGAGTGTCTTTAAGTTTCCATTGTAGTTTGTATGTATTAAGTAAATGTTTCTCATATTCCTACCATTTTTTCCCTGTGGACACTGTGAATCATGTCACTGTTCATGTTTATTTTCACTGGCTTCCAGAAAACTCAAAAGAAAACTTTTTCTCTACTGCTTCTAGATTTTAAAGCATACATTTGGAGAAAAATATATGTCTCCAGTCTCATCTTATATGTACAAACTTACTCCTTTCCTTTACTAATTTTCCTTACTTAATTTTCCTTCTTGCAAGGCTTGTGTTTAAGATACTTACACCCTATTTAAAATGATACTGGGTATAAATAATAAATATTTTACTCTGTGATTAATTCAAGCTTTGCACAAATTATGGCTCCACATGAACTGTCAGAAAAGCATATTCATGGTAATTTTGGCAGTCAGGGTTAAAAAGATCTAAAAGAAGCTTTGCCCTTTTTTCTCAACACTGTACTGTAGTGATCCCACATCCACATCTCAGATGGTTCTTTCATTCTCATATCTGGCTACCCATTGAAATGTCAAATAGAAAAATGTAGGGATAATTCCAGTCTGATGAGAGTGAAGAACAAAGGGAATTTCTGATAGAGATATGGACTGACAAACTTACAGTCCTGAAGTAAAATCCTGAAGACCACCCACTTGGGAAGGATTTTCCTACTCTGTAAGATTTCTTGCTCTCAAATCTGAGCATTTATACTAAGTATCTTAAGATAGCATATGGGGGTTGAGTAATTGAAACTTACTGCTTCTTTTTCTCAGGTCACTGTTAAGCAATGCATGCTTTTGGAGAGATGGTTCTAGCAACTCCATGAATGCTTTATCCACTCTGACCGTAACTCTGATGTTCTTTCTCCTGCCAAGTCATATGCCTGGGTGCACTGGTATAGGAAGCAAAGACCTCTTACTTTAACTGCAAGTTTGTAAAACTGAAGGGTATTTGGTCCCAGAGAGGTGCTAATAGTGAATTGAATGTTAGGCCTACAAGGGTGAAATAAATCCCGAGCTGCAGGATGGAGCTGAAGCACAAAGGAATGTTGGGAACCTCCACAAACAAAACAAATGGGAGCCACCTGGCCCAGGTTAATAGGATCCTTTTATCTACTCCTAGACCTTCTCATTGGGTGTCAGTTTATTTTCACATCTATTCAAAACCTGAGAACCATTTGGATATGACATTACATTCCATGTGGTTCAGATTGCATTCATTTGGGATTGCCTCTCTTCATAGACCTTGAGATTGAAATTCAGAATGAGATTAAAAGTAATGTGCAAGTATTTTATTTTTTCTATTTTTTTCCTATTTTATTTATTTATTTATTTATTAGTAAGTTCTTTTATTGGTACATTGTAGGTATACAACACAATTACATTTCTCATTGGGAATTGTACCTTTACATAATGCATCTTGGTTCTTATTTTT
>NW_004624815.1:2217843-2272883 GCF_000247695.1 Heterocephalus glaber
TAAATAAGGACTAAAAGGTATAATAGATGATGTGAAATAGGAAGAAAACGGGCAAAGGGATGGGGAAGTGGGAAGGGTAGGGGAAAGGAAAGAAGGGAATGTAATTAATATGAGAAAATGAAAAAATGGAAACAAAGTCTTTGCAACTAGGGAGGTATGGAGGGGCTGAATGGAGAGTAGGGGAAGGGGGAAAAAATAAGAACCAAGAGAATATGTAAAGGTGCAAATTTCCAATAATGAATGTCATTATATTGTATACCTAAAATGTAGAAATAAAAGGATATATAGAAAATAAACAACCTCAGTAGCATGGGAACTAGCACAACGAATCAACAACTGCGAATTCATCTTATTAAAAAGCTTCAGGGCCAGGGATTTAGCTCAGTGGTTTCACCGCCTGCTGCACAAATGCAAGGACCCGAGTTCGATCCTTGGTACAAAAAAAAAAAAAAAAGCTTCTGCACTGCAAGAGAAACCAACAGAGCTAGGAGATAATATACAATGTTGGAAAAACAATTTTAGCAGCAGTACCTCAGACAAAGGACTACTATCTAGAATACACAAAGATCTTTAAAAAATCAGATCCCCCCCAAATTTAAAGACCCAATTCAAAAATGGGGATCTGAAATGAACAGACATTTCTCAGACAAAGAAGTAAAAGCAGCAAATCAACACGTGAAAATATGTTCTATGTCACTGGTCATTCAAGAGATGCAGATGAAAACAACACTGGGATTCCACCTCACCCCAGAAAAATTGGCTGCTGTCAAGAAATCACCCAACATAAATGTTGGCAGGGTTGTGGGGAGAAAGGAACCCTTCTCCATTGTTGGTGGGAGTGCAGACTGGTGCAACCACTGTGGAAATCAGTATGGAGATACCTCAAAGAATTAAGACTAGAGGTCCCATTTGACCCAGCTATTCCCCTGCTAGGCATCTTCCCAATAGAATTAAAAGAATCATACCATAGCGATATATGTGCACCCATGTTTATAGCGGCACAATTTATAATAGCGAAAGTTTGCATACAGCCCAAGTGGCCATCAACTGGAAACTGGATAAAGAAGATGTGGGGTTTTTTTTATAAAATGGAGTACTACTCAGCCATAAAGAATGAGAAACTAGAGCCATTATAGCTAAATGGATGTATATTGAGGACATACTCTTAAGTGAAATAAATAGGACACACGTGTAAATACTGAATAGTTTCTCTGGTGTGAGAAAACTGAAAGTGTAAATAATGATTAAAATGAATAATTGATAATGGGAAACAGGAAGAAAAGGTACAAAGGGGTAGGGGAAGTGGGAGCGGTAGGGAAAAGGAAAGAAGGGAAAGGAAAAATTACAAGAAAAGGAAAAAATGGAAACAAAGTCTTTGTAAATAAGGAAGGGTGGAGGGTGTGAAGGGAGGACAGGAAATGAGGGGAAAAGAAGAACCAAGATACATCATGTAGAGGTACAGGTACCCAAAGATAAAAGTAAATGTATTGTATACCTAAAATGTACCAATGAAAGAATCTAAGAGAGAAAAAAAAAAGCTAGAAAGAAAAGCAAAGCCAATTCAATCTATGTATGAGGAAGGAAACAAAAAAGTAGGGACTGAAATCAATAAAACAGGAAAACTAGCAATAGTAAATATTAATGAAACGCAACCGTATCTTTTCTTGGTTAATTTTAAAAACTTACAAACCTCTAGTTTGACTTAGCAGAAATAAAGGAAGGGTTAGGGATGTAGCTTAGGGGTACAGCACTTGCAAGACCAGAAAATTCCCTACATCAGCAACTAAAGAACAAAATACCACAGATGCTATAAATATTAAGCAGCTAATAATGGAGAAAAAATATTTTTTAGGTACCCAGGATCGAACTCAAGACCTTCCGCTTTTGAGGCAGGTGGCAGAACCACTGAGCTAAACCCCTGGCCCAAATTTGGGATGTTTTTTGACAGAAGGACCATATAGCTGTACTGAGGTCCTCACACTTACCAACATTTTATGTAAATATGGAATTTTATGATTCTCTATCTGCCACATCTTCTCTGGTTATTTTTTTAACTTTCTTCATTGACAAAATTATGTATCCCTCCTATTACATCTGAAAAAATTATGATAATCTGTGAAATATATTTGCTAAGGTCTCTGCATAAATGAGCAATTTCAAATCCTACTATTTAACCTAAATATTATCAGTAAAATGCTTTGCCATTTGTTAGAATTTGAGCAGAGAATAAACTCATGAATTGGAATAAAAGATGTAACATTTTATATGGGAAGTTTCAAATCCTACCATTTAACCTACATATTATCAGTCAAAGCACCTTTCCATTTATGATAATGTGATCAGAGAATAAATTCATGCATTTGAATAAAAGATACAACACATTGTTACTGTCGCACACTTTATGAAAGTCAAAGAGATTGTGATAGAAAGCAACATGTGGTGGTATTAAAATGTTTAGAGGTTTTCAGGAAGGAGCATCAATGGGTCAAGACTCACTTAAATTTTTAAGAACAGCCATGTCAAAAATATAGTTTTCCTCATTCTAGCTACACACTGTTTGACTCTTCGTGTATGATTTGTACTTGCAAAGTTCAAATACCCAGCCATTTTTCATTTATGATGTGCAAGATTTTGAAGGTTGTAAACACTCCAGAGAAGAAATTATTCTGGGTGGTCTTGGTAAGTCAGAAAGAGCTATAATTAGAAATGACATAGCAAAAAGGAAGAAAAGTAGGCTTTAATCTGAGAATAAAAAAACAAATTTTCTAACTGCTACAAGAACTAACATGGTAGTATCCAAAGGAAACTGAAAGATAATCAATGATGCAAAATAATCTGATGAGGCCAAATGAGGCACTGGCGTTCTTGAACATCATTAATGAAATTTTAAATTGAAAGCCCATTCACTGAAAACTAATATCACACATTCACCTTATTTTAAATGTGACATAAACAGAATAACCAAGAGGGAACAATTATGTTTCAAACCATGACTCTCACATCACACTTGAAAACCTCAGTAAAACAACCCACCAGTGAACCAGGGCAAAGGCTAGTATGAATCTTAACTTTTCTCTGGCCTTATTCTCTGGCTTAGGACAGTGGACATCTTGGCCAAATGAGATCAGGAAACCAGGGAGATCCTTTTCTACAACTAATATTTTGGATACAGAAATCATGAATCATCCCCAAACTGGCAGCAGAAGTATGAAGAGTTTAGAGGAGCCCAAGGGGAGCTGTGTAGTCAGCACCGAAACCTGAAGGAGGAGGGAGCAGAGAGGGCTGAAAGACAGCCAGAGTACAACCAGAAAGGGTGGAGAAGCAGAAGCCAGCGCTGCTCTGGGAGAAAAGCACAAAGCATGATGGGAAAGGGCTTTCCCAATGAGGCCAAGAGCAAGCAGCCTGCCTTTGTTGGAAAGAGAAAGTTGTTGGGTGAAGGGCACACAGGGAATCAGGAAAAAATAAGAACCAAGATACATCATGTACAGCTACAAACACCCAATGATAAATGTAAACGTATTGTATACCTAAAATGTACCAATAAAATAATTTAAGCAAAAAAAAACAACCCAAATTTTAGAAACATTTAATAAAATACTATGAAAACTTAAAACAAAAAAAAAGAAAGAGAAAGTTGTTTGTTCTATCCACAATGATTGGTCTCTGATAATAGGTCACCCCTTCTTCACTTTCTGCCACTTCTTGCAGATGTTATTTGGTACTAGAGAAAAAGATCATAGAACTAGGGCCGGGGATTTAGCTTACTGGTGCCACCACCTGTCTCGCAAGCACAAGGTTCTGACTTCGATCCCTGGTACAAAAAAAAAAAAAAAAGTAGAATTAGAATTGTTGACTTTAATTCACAGTGACTTGGGTGGTGCATAATTTTAAAACTCAGAAAATAAGGAAGAGGAAGGGAGGTTGGCAAATGGAAAACAGGAGAACGCGAAGAACACAGGAGAAAGAGGGGAGTGGCTGGGAATTTGTACATGAATAGGAGGAGACTGGGCTTCAACTATGTAAGCAAGAGAGGACAGGATGACCTGCTCTGTTGAGAATCTTGGGACATTTCCAGACACAAAATATATGGACGGGGAAATAAACAATACCAATTCCTATGGCTAAAATGAAAAGAATTCCCTACTTCCTGTGGAAAATTGGAGCCTACTCAAAACACTGATGATGATTGTCTATGGTTTTCATTGCAAATGCTCTGCTGTATAATACTTGTACTAAGTAATCTTGAAATATCATTTGCAGTCTCAGTTAAGTTCCAGAAGAGCCTCCCCTTTTGTAATTTTAGAATTCTAAATTCTGCAAGTTGGGATCCTGGAGGTGAACTAAACCAGCCCTTATCTGAATCATAGAAACTATCTCTCTTGGGAATCCAATACCTCCCCTGGGAATTAGATAAGCAACGCAGTCTATGCCTCATATACTCCTAATGGGACCACATCCTGGATAACTTGCCAATGTCTGCAATTGAGAAATGTAGATTTCACATCCCAGCTCTCTAGGCACTGTAATGAGCAATTTCATGAAATCCAGGAACTCCCTTAACACTAATAACGATCCTCAACATCTAGATAGCACTTGAAAATGGGTCAAAGATGTTTACATCAGTGTTCTCATATGATTCTCATTGTAGACACAGGAAGTATTATATTTCCTATTTAGCAAATTAAAATAGTAGCCATGCTCAGAGAATGTACGGGATTTGCTTAAAGTCACACACTTAATAAGGTCTTCTAACTCCAGCCCACTTCTGCAACTGTACAAAAAATTTACTTTTACTTCAAATCATTAAATTATATAGCACTAAAGAAACTTCCAAGAAAATGGATAATAGAGAAATTTCCAAGAAAATGGATAAGCATGTATTTGCAATCTGATAGAATATGTTTCGCTATTTTGTGTTTGTAAGAACCTAAGTATAATACTTGAAAATCTGTATATACTGTAAAATCTACTACACAAAAAAGCTATTCTGTACCATTATTTTAAGAATGTTTCTGAGAGAAGTTTCTGCAGACTTCAAGATAATTTCTATAAAAGAAAGGCATATCTGTTTCATAAACCAAAATCAAAGCCTTGGATTCTTTAATAGAAAAGACTCTCCTTGTTGAAAGAGATAAATTGGTATGAAATTGAGCTCACTGACCATACGTATCTGATGTTGAGCAAGTTACTCAGTCTCGGTGCCCAAGTATTTTCATCCATAAAACAAGTATAAAGTATTATTAAACTGTTGGGATGTTGTGAGAATTTATTAAGTTGATATCTATAAGGTGGTTAGAACCATGTTAATACATAATTAGCCTTGTGCCCATGAGTTATAATTTTTATCTGCTGAGCATTGTATATTATGTGTATGGTGTCTTAGTCAATATTCAAAACAACCCTGAAAGACAGTTATTGTTACACTTTCAAGGAAAAAGTAACAGCTTCAGAGAAGTCCAGTCATTTCCCCATATCACACAGCTAATAGCACAGTCCAGCTTCAGCCTCAACAGTCTGGGTCTAATTGTCTCAATGTTTCCACCTAGAGAGAGTGGTAGGTCCAGGTCAAGATTCTTCTGTGTTTCACCTTTACAAATAACCACTTACCTCTCAGGCCTCAGTTCTGCAAACCTATCATTATTCATTTAAAAGTTAATTTTCTTTTAAAAGAATGAAGCTCTCTAAAGAAATTGGTATTATTTTAATCAAAGCAGAATAATCCACAAAGTACTAAGGCTTGCTGGAATGGTATGGGCTGTAGAGACTACCAAACATTTTCATTTTGAGGGCCTCATTTGATTTTATTATCAGATGGCCACTGCTGGTATTTTATAGTTGGAAAAATAGGTTCAGAGTTGCAGGATCATCCTAGAATTTCTGGGCTACCATGTGTCTGAATGTAGATATGCACACTTCTATCTTGCTAATGTACAGTTGTCTTCTGTGTTGCTTCTACTTTTCTCTGAGAAAATTAATCTGATGCTACTAATCAGATATGCCTCTTCTGAGCCTAGACACCAAAATACATCCTATTGTCTCTGCCATCAGATATGCCCTACATGAACAGGACTCACCTCCCACCACCAATCCACCAGGGCCTCTTTCACTCTCTGTGAAGCTTCCTCAATAGCATGGCTCATTCTGTAAGTGGCTTCTCTAGCAAGTAGTAATGAAACATTCCATTGAAAGTAGTAAAGTAGGACTAAATAAATATTACTGAAAAAATTTTCAAATTAAACTTTCTTTTACAGTACCTAAAAGTTGCCTTCCCTCATCTGTAGTCACTGGGGGTTGCACTTAACATAAGAAATAGAAAACTTGCCTTTACTGATTTTATTTTGCTAATAAAATATACTTTACCAATGGACACTTAGAAATATGTTTTTGTTCAATCTATGTCATACAAAAAGAAGAGGAAGTAGGAGATATATTCAGATCTAGTGTTTCTCAAGGCTCTTATGTAAAAACTTTAAGGAGTGTTAATGTGAAATTAGGGTGTTTGATACTTATCCAGTAAAAGGTTTGTAAATCCTAGCCATATTTTCCCCAGCTGCTTACCATCTACCAGGACAAAGAGCAAAGGGAACTTCTCTGAAATGTTACTTTACATAATTTCAAAAGTACTTCCCCCAAAATGCTACTCAGCAGAAAGAAATCATCACTTCAGTTCACTTGGGACCTATAAATTGAGAGATCAGTAGAAACAGCTTTGCCTCCACTGACTTAAATTTGGGTGAAGAAACTGAACAATTTCACTGAAATATTTCAAAGCTGCAATTCTAGGGAGAAAGTAAACAATAAATAGGAGTCATGGCATTTATCACTTCTCTGAGAACTTTGAGCAAGTCAGGTTTTATACCCTCTGGGGAGTGGGTGTCCTTTTAAGAGTTCATCTCAGCACCTCCAAAGAACAAAGTAATTCCAGGACTAACTTCAAAGAGAATCACATAAACAGGGCTTGCAAAGCATTATACCACAAATACTTCATATCAGTAAGTATCTGAAATCAATTATGCAGATATCATTAGGCAATGAAAGTGAAAATAATCCAATTTTTTTAGGTCCATTATTCCTCTTTACACAAACTGGAAAATATCACTTAGGCATTTTCAGTAAGATTTGAATTAAGTGTATTTAATATGGGCCAAAATGGGAAACCAGGGGGCGGGGATAGTTCTTTTGAATTGACTCTGTTCAAGTTACTTGCTTTAGGGTTTAATGACCTGTGACATGTTTTAAAAATAGCAATGTTTCTGACTTTCTTAGCAATGTCAAATCCGGGACTTCCTCCTCACTGCAGCCAAGACTGAATTTAAACTCCAGTTCAATAGATAATAAGGAAGCAAACTTTCTGTTATAGCAGTTTAAAAATGTACTTCTACCTGGTTTCTGTGTAGGGAAACAAGGAAACAAAAAGTATGGCAAGTGGAACAGAGACAGGACAGAACCTAAACAACTGGGCAAGTTTGTACCCTGAGCAAAGTACAGTAGATTATCTGAAACTATTCTTGCAACTCTCCTTGCATCCCCCATAGTAAGAGCTCAGCAATAACCAGAGGCCCTGCAGAGGCACCTCAGCAGTAGCATGAAAATTAAAGGAAAGAGAAAGTATAATGCTCAGGTGAAAAAAAATGATTATCCAAAGCATTCACTTTTGTATTCTGTTTTTTAAGATTTATGTGTTTAAAATTCATTTTTATTTCTTTTCCCAGTTTAAATTTTATTTTATTGGTACATTTTCAGTATACAATATAATGATATTCATCATTGGAAATTTGCACCTTTACATAATCTCTCTTGGTTCTTATTTTTCACCCCTTCCTCTGCCCTCTCTTCAACCCCTCCACCCCTCCCTATTTACAAAGACTTTGTTTCCATTTTTTCATTTTTTCATATTGATTCCATTCCCTTCTTTCCTTTCCCCTACCCTTCCCACTTCCCCTTCCCCTTTGCCCTTTTTCTTCCTATTTCACATTATCTATTATACCTTTCAGTCCTTATTTACACTTATTTCACTTTTGTATTCTAAGAAAGGATTTTAATGTCATTTTCTCAAAAGCATGCCTAATTTATTTTCAGCCTGAAAGAATATACTTTATATCAGAGAAAGACAAAGTGCTTGTTCAGTTACAATTATCTCCTTGGGAACATCCATTCTCTAGCTGGTTTCATGCTTTCTTCCTCCTTCTATCTACCATGTTGGTTTGAGTCCATGGTTCTGCTGTTGACTGGCAGAAGGGTATGCATTGCTTAATGTTAGCTACTGGTTCTTGTTTTGGAGCTCTAGAGGGATAAAAACATTACTATTCATACAACATACCAAGTGAAAGGAAAGCCTTTAAAAATAAAATGCAGCTAGATGAAATAAAGCTCTATCTCCAAAGCCACTGGAAGAATTGACATATCAAAAATCTCCCCCCAGGTACCACTACTCCCAGTGCAGAGAAAGGAGCTCCTAGGCCACCATTCCACACCTCCCAGCACAGAGGAATGGGCTGCCAGGCTGCCATTCCACTGCTCTCAGAACAGAGGAAGAGGCATCCAGGCTGCTGCTCCACCACTCCAAGCTCAGAGGAAGGGGCCTCTCAGGCCAAACCACCACTCCCAGTGCAGAAGAAGGGTCCTCTGGGCCACTGCTCCCACACTCTCAGCACAGAGGAAGGGGCCTCCAGGCTGCCATACCACTGCTCCCAGAACAGAGGAAGGGGCTTCTGGGCCACGGTACCACTGCTCCCAGCAGAGAAGAAGTGAACTGCATAGGTGCCAAAAGCACTTTCCCACCCCTGTAGAAATGGGAAGACACGAAAACAAGTCTCAAAATCAGACTTCCAGATCACCTACAGCAATGCCAAAGGGAAAGGAGATGGAACAGTCTAATATTCAACCACCTGGACACTCTGAACTGGCAACAAAAGAGGATCTGGAAAAAATGAAGTCTGCAATAATTTCTCAGATAACAGCAGAGTTTGTGCCCATAGTGCAAGACATGATTGATAAATCTAGAGAGGAGCTGAGGAAAATGATGGAATCTCAATATAAAAAACAAATGGAATCCATAAAACAGATGCAAACAGGTTTCCAGAAGATTTAAAAACTCCATTGAAAGTCTACACAGCAGAATGAGCCAATGTGAGGACAAAATTTCAGATATAGAAGATAAGATTGCAATTAGTGACCAAGAAAAGAAAAATTATAAATTGTAAGGGACCACAAGAAATCAATCCAGCAGATGCTAGACGATGGAAAGAAGAATAACATAAGACTGATTGGAGTCGATGAAGAAAGAGAAGAGAGTGCAGATGACATAAAAAACTGTTCACAGAAGTAATGGCAGACAACTTCCCAAGGAGGGGAAAAGAACTTGATATACAGATAAGTGAGGTATATAGGACTCCAAATAGCCTTGATCAAAAAAAAAAATCTACAAATAGGCATATAATTCTTAAGATTCCAGAAACCCAATAGAAAAACAAAGTCCTACAAGCAGTTAGAGAAAAGAAACAAATCACATACAAAGGAAAGCCCATTAGAATCACAGCAGACTATTCAATGCAAACCCTCAAGGCAAGAAGAGCTTAGAGTGATATATTCTAAGCCCTAAAGGAAAACAGCCTCCAACCCAGATTGATGAACCCTGCAAAACTATCTTTCAAAATTGATGGAGTAATGTGGGGGGCCTTGTCTCCCCCCCCGGTAGTACTCTTGAGTGCCTTTTATGGGCATGTCTAAGCCTGCTGCAAGTCTACCCGGCAACAAGGAAGTAGCCCCAGTACCCTCCCCTTGCTCCCTCCCTCTAGCCCTAAGGTATATATGCTGTAACAGCTTCTGCAATAAACGAGACTTGATCAGAAACCTGTCTTGTCTCCATCTCTCATGTCCCCTGTCCTTTGTCATTCTCGCTCCCCCTCTAGGGTCTCCGTTGACTTACCTGCGGGCCGGGACAGAGTAATAAGATAATTTCATGACAAAGAGCACCTTAGCAAATTCATGAAAACCAAACCAGCACTCCAAAACTTTTAGACAGTATCTAGGAAAAGACAATGAGGATCACAACCACAGGAAGCCCAGTAGAATGAACCCATTGGGCATGACAAGAAGTTAAATGTAAAGGAGGAGAATACAACAGAGAGAAAAAATCATGACAATGATAACTCAACATGTATCAGTTAAAACCATCAATGTTAATGGTCTCAACTCACCAATCAAAAGAAATACACTGGCAGAATGGGCCAAGAAGCAAAATCCAACAATATGCTGCATACAAGAAACACACTTAATTCAAAAGGAAACTCCTAGACCGAGAGTTAAAGGGCAGAAAACAATATCCATGTGATGGGAAGCTGAAAAGAATCAGGAATACCTATCCTCTTTGCAGATCAAGCAGATTTCAAACCAACACAGATTAAGACAAACAAAGAAGGACACTACATCCTTGTAAAGGGAACAATCCAAGAGGAAGAGATGACAATCATAAATATCTGTGCACCAAACACTAGTACACCCAACTATATAAAACAAATACTAATAGATATGATAAGTCATATGTTCACTAATACAATAGTAGTGGGGGACCTCAGTACTCTACAGTCACAAATAGATAGATCACCTAGACCAAAAAAAGTAATGAAATACTAGAACTAAATCAAACTCTTGAACAAATGAACTGAACAGATGTTTACAGAGTGTTCCACCCTACAAAATCAGAATACACATTCTTTTCAGCTGCACAGGGGTCATTCTTCAAAATAGACCACATACTTGCTCATAGAACATGTATAAGTCAGTGCAAAGGAACTGAAGTAATCCCTTGCATATTATCAGACCACAGTGCGATGAAATTGGAGATCAATAGCAAAATGAATCACAAAAATTTCATAAACACATGGAAATTTAACAGCACACTTCTGAATAACCAGTGGGTCACACAGGAAATTAAAGAAGAAATCAGACAGTTCCTTCAATTAAATGACAGTGACAATACAATATGACAAGATATCAGAATCTATGGGACACAATGAAAGTAGTCTTACAGGGAAATTCATACCAGTGAATACTCATATTAGGAAAACAGAGAGAGCCCAATTAAACAACCTGATGCTGAACCTCAAGCTTCTAGAAAAAGAAGAGCAGGACAAATCCAAAGCTCATACAAGCGAGGAAATTATAAAAATCAGAGCAGAAATCAATGCAATTGGGACTAAGAGAACGATACAAAAAAATTAATGAAGCCAAGAGTTGGTTCTTCAAAGAATCAAAAAAATTGACAACCTTATCAGAAAAAGGAAACAAAAGGCCCAAATCCATGCAATTAGAAATGAAAAGGGTAAAGTTACAATGAACCCAGCAGAAATCATCAATACCTACTATGAGAACTGATATGCCAATAAGATGGAAAACACAGATGAAATGGACAGATTCCTAGATACGTATGAATTACCAAAGTTGAAGGAAGAAGACCTAAAAGGCCTGAATGACCCAGTATCAATCTATGATTATTGAAAACGTAATTAAAAACTTACCAACCAAGAAAAGCCCAGGTCCTGATGGCTTCACTGCTGAATTCTACAAGGCATTTAGAGAGGAACTACTGCCACTACTATTTAAACTCTTCAATGAAATTGAAAGAAAGCAGTACTCCCAAATTCATTCCTGGAAATAAGCATCACCTTAATCCCCAAAGCAGAGAAAGACCCAACCAAAAGAGAGAACTATAGGCCAATCTCACTAATGGACATAGATGCAAAAATCTTTAATAAGATACTGGCAAATAGAATACACAATTTCATCAAGAAGGTCATATACCCTGACCAACTGGGATTCATCCCAGGGATGCAGGGATGGTTCAACATAAGCAAATCAATCAATGTAATACACTGTATCAATAGAGCCAAGGACAGAAACCATATGATCATCTCAATAGATGCAGAAAAAGCATTTGACAAAATCCAACACATATTTATCATAAAAACCCCACAAAAAATTGGAATAGATGGTCTCTACCTCAATCTGATAAAGCCTATCTATGAAAAACCAACAACCAATATCATACTAAATGGTCAAACACTAAAATCCTTCACACTAAAATCAGGAACAAGACAAGGATGTCCACTATCAACACTCCTGTTCAATATAGTTTGGGAACCATTAGCCACAGCAATTAGAAAAGAGAAAGAAATAAATGGAATAAAGTTAGGAAATGAAGAAGTCAATTGTCATTATTTGCAGATGACATGATACTCTATATAGAAGACCCCAAGAACTCCACCAAAAGTCTTCTAGACTTAATAACCAAATTCAGTAAAGTAGCTGGATACAAGGTCAGCACACAAAAATCAATAGCTTTCCTCTACATGAAAAATAGACTCACTGAGACAGAAATAGAGCAAACAATTCCTTTCACAATAGCATCCAAGAAACTGAAATACCTAGGAATCAACCTAACAAAAGAAATCAAAGACCTCTACTCTGAAAACTTTAGCACTCTGAAAAAAGAGATTGAAGATGATATCAGAAAATGGAAAGACATCCCCTGCTTCTGGGTAGAATGGATCAACATAGTGAAAATGGTCATACTTCCCAAACTGCTATATGGATTCAATGCAATCCCAATTGAAATCCCAGCAGCATACTTCATGAATTTTGAGAAAACAATCCAAAAATTCATTTGGAACAAGAAGAGACTCAAAATAGCAAAAGCAGTTCTAGGTAACAGAGACATGGCAAGTGGTGTCACAACCCCCAACTAGAAATTATGCTCCAAAACTACTGTGATAAAAACAGCATGGTTGGCAAAGAAACAGACCTGAGGACCAGTGGAGTAGATTAGAAGATTCAGAAACAACTCCAGACAACTCAGCCACCTCTTCTTCGACAAAGGAGACAAACATCCTCACTGGAGGACAGATAGCCTCTTTAATAAATGGTGCTGGAAAAACTGGGTTTCCACTTGCCAAAGATTAAAACTAGACCTGTATCTCTCACCATGCACTATACTAAAATTGAAATGGATTAAAGATCTAAATATTAAAATAGAAATGCTGAACCAGCTGGAACAGAGGTTAGGTAGAACTCTTGAAGACATTGGTACAGGAAAAGATTTTATGAACAAACCCTCAGTTGCCTGTGTACTAGCACAAAAATCAACAAGAGGGATCTCTTCTTATTAAAATGCTTCTACACAGCAAGAGAAACCACCAACAGTGTGAAGAGACAACACACAATGTGGGAAAAAATCTTCACCTGCTGTTCCTCGACAAAGGCCTACTATCTCAAATCTATAAATAACTTCAAAAAATCAGACCTTCCAAATTTAAAGACCCAATCCAAAAATGGACATCTGAAATGAACAGACATTTCTCAGACAAAGAATTAGAAATAGCAAATAAACACATGAAAAAAATCTTTAACATCACTGGTCATTCAAGAGATGCAAATGAAATCAATGCTGAGATCCCACCTCACTCCAGAAAGAATGGCTGCTATCATGAAATCAACCAATAACAAATGCTGGTGAGTCTGTGGGGAAAGAAGAACCCTGTTCCACTGCTGGTGGGAGTGTAGACTGGTGCAACCACTGTGGAAATCAGTATGGAGATACCTCAAAGAACTAGGACTGGAAGTCCCATTTGACCTAGCTATTCCCCTGCTAGGTATCTTCCCCAAAGAATTAAAAGAATCATAGTTCCGTGATATGTATGCACCCATGTTCATAGCAGCACAATTTGTAATAGCTAAAACTTGGAAGCAGCCCAATTGCCTAACAAGTGGAGACTGGATAAAGAAAATGTGTTTCTTTTAGAAAATGGAGTACTACTCACCCATAAAAAATGAGAAATTAGAGACACGTATAGCTAAATGGAATCACATTGAGGCAATACTCTTAAGTGAAATAAATAGGACACACATGTGTAAATACCAAATAGTTTCTCTAGTGTGGGAAACTGAAAGTGTAAGTAAGGATAAAAGTTATAATAGATACTGTGAAATAGAAAGAAAAGGGGCAATGGGGAAGGCTTAGCGGGAGAGGTAGGGGAAAGGAAAGAAGTAATGGAATTAATATGAGAAAATGAAAAAATTGAAACAAAGTCTTTGTAAATAGGGAGGGGTGGAGGGGTTGAAGGGAGGGCAGGGGATGGGGGAAAAGTAAGAACTAAGTGAGATAATGTAAAGGTGCAAATTTCTGATGATGAATGTTATTATATTGTATACCTAAAATGTACCAAAAAAATAAATTTTTTTAAAAAATCTCCCCCAAAATTCCTTTCTACTACTTCCTCATCCCCTTTTCCTTCAAGTGTAATCATTTCAGATTAAAATGTAATCTTTAGTTTTCTCTCTTTTTTAACCTAACATTGTGACAGCTTTGTTCTTTCTCTTGTACTATATTTACAAATAGGAACACTTACATCATGGCATAAGTAGAATATGTATTTGTCTGGAAATTTAATTTCCCTTTATGACTTCTTTTCTATGGACAGAAATACTGGTGTTACAGATAAGAAAATTTCAAAAGAATTTCCAAACAGAACTCATGGAAAAGATGCAAAGGATTATTTAAAAATCTGACAGAGTTTACTACACATTAAGCTCTAACAAAAATATGGACTCCCCCCAAATAAATTCCACTTCCATTTCTTGCCATCACAAATGGCATTGAAAGGCAGGATAGTGGCATGGTGAATAAAAGAGTCTTTAGAGGCATCTAACCTGTCCTCTGCCACATCGGTGCTGGGAAAATTTAAGCAAATCACCCATTCTTCTGGCTTCTGATCATCATCTCTAAAATAGGGATGGTTATAGTTCCCCAGTCATAGCAATGCTAGAGAATTTAATAAACTGACTCATGCAAACTTTACAGGACAAATTCTAACAGATAGCCTTTGATAAATGTTAAAGATTGATTATGATTGTGATTATGATATCAGACCTCAGAACCTCTTCTGCTCTTGTGTCTTTCTCACCAAAGTTCACATGAAGTTGGGCAGCTCAAGGAGCACCTACAATGACCCCGAGAGGGGGACTCTGCACAGTGCATAAGAGCTGAGGAAGTGGGAAGTCAGGGAGCCTGCCAAGCAACTGCTGTCAGCTTCCAGGGTAAACAGGGGCTTCAAGAAGCCCATCTTTGTTGAGAATGAAGTCAGGTAGACATGGCCAGGGAACGTGACAAAACTCTAAATGTCAAGGGGAATATGCAAACACTCCTGTTATAGCACAGAGGCCATTTCATAAGAGGAAAACCAACACTGGTATATGGCCAAATCTCCAACTCTGACATATTCCCAGAACACTACCTGCTTTCTAGAATCTCCAACATTCAGATGGCAAAAGAAGTTGGAGTATGGGATGCTGAAGTCTCCTTGCTGTAACACTATTTCCGGCAGGATAAACATCAATATTCCTGAGGTGTTTTCCTCAAACATCAAGATACTGGAGGCAGGATGGAGACTGACACCGACAGTCTTTGTAACATTCTATTTCTTCATAAAAAAATGATCTTAGTAAACAGGGTGAAATACTAAACATTTCTTAAAATGGAAGATGTGAATATAGGTATCATTTTATTTTCTAAACTGTCTTTATATTGCAAATGTCTGATAATTAAGCCAACAACAAAGTCGTGCAATCCAGTATGGGAGGAAGCTAACACAGATTAACATGAACAGCAATGCACAGTGTCTGTTACAATTCCTGTTGAGTTTCTAGTTATACACCTTCACCTGAGGGAACTGGTTATAGGAGGGGAGCAGTCAGGAGGCCAGGCAAGGGTGGGACAGCATAAAGTGAAGGAGGGATTTTTCTTACTGTCCATGTAAGGGAATCCTGGTCAAATGAAGTAAAAGGACTTGATGTGCTCAGTTTTCTAATTCATCCCAAAATAAATCCCTTCACACTCAGCCTCTAAAATATTCAAAGATTTGGATCTAGATAAGGACCCAATGCATCTTCCATGTAAAAATCTTCTGATCTGAGGAAGACTCCTTGAGCAGATTTAGTTGCACCCCTTCTGCACTCATCAGCTAAGGAATGGCATAAACTACTATATTATAGGATGCTAGGAGATTCAGTCATGTGCTGTTGGGGAGCTATTCAGAACATTTTGATTAAATATGTGGTCTAAGGGGAAACTTGCTGTAAAGCCTGATTCTGTCCTTTTATGTTCCAGGATTAGACTAGTACTGTACTCCATCAGTTTCCCTAATGGAAATAAACATGCAGTGATGTTTCTCTTTCCTTCTTTACCTAGAACAGTTTGCTCTTGCCACACCCTATTTAGGGATCCTTAAACCTGAGATGAGTATCAGAGTTACTTAGAGAAATTTTTTAAAACACATTTCTATTTACATGGTTTCATCCCTGACCCAGTGAAGCACCATGTTCTCCTGTGGCCCAGGCATCTGTGCTGAGCTAGAAATGAGGCCTGGGTTTCCATGCTCCTGGAGGGAACAAAATAACTGACACACAACTTAAAGGAGGAGAGGTTTATTTTGGCTCATGTTTTCAGGAAGGGCCTAGGCAGAGGGCAGCTGCTCATTCCATGCCAGCCAGGAAGCAGGAAGAGAAGGGCAGAACTGGGGACAAGAATACACCCTTTCAGATCACACTCAAGTCACCCACCTCCAATCAGCTCCCACCTTCTAACAGTACATTCAGCTACTGAACTCATCAATGGATGAATCTGCTGATGAGGATAGCCCCCTCCATGATCCAACTACTTTCCAACACATGAGAATTTGAGAGAACATTTTAGATCTAAATCATAACATTCCACCTCTGATCTCCAATAGATTCATGTCCATCTCATTATGGAAATGAATTTAGTCCATATCTAAACCAAAGTTCCAACAGTCCAACATTGGGGAAAAGTCCAAGTCCAAAGCCTCCTCTGAGAATCAAGGTAAATTCTTAGCCCTGAGACCATGCAAAAAAAATTTTTTTTCTTTTAAAGTTAAATACTTCCAACATCCAATGGAAATGAGTAAACATTCATACTCTACAATGGAAAAATAGGGGGATAGAAAGTGAAGGCACAAAACCAAGACCAAAACCTAGGAAGGCAAACATTTCCTACTTCATCTCCAGTACCCAGGACAGGTCATGGTAATACATGAGCTCCAAAGGGGTTCAAAGGCTCCACACATGTAGCATTGTGAGTTGTAGCCACATGGCCTCTTTCTTGGGGTGTTTATGGATCTCCTTAGCAGATGCTCCACATTCCTGACTTCTTCATCTTCCTAGGATCTCCACTGCAATTTTGGCTTCATTCTCACAGCTTCACGCACTGTCCTCTTAGGGACATACTCTCAGGCCTTACTTTCAAATCTGGTTCCATAACTCTTTCATTGTGCACACCTGTAAAACCAGCACCATGTGGATGATGCATCCAGCTTAAGCAGTGGCCAGACTCCCTTGGATCATGGTTACAGTGGTCCCTGAGTGCCTAGATGGCTGAACTTGAGGAGACATTTCCTGCTATGATCCTGAATGAGCAGGACACCCCAGAGCTCTCTTCTCAAATGAAATATTTTCACCTTTGCACCTTTGAGCCTGTGTTGGGTAGGGTCTTGCTGATCCCTAAGATGCCTTCAAGCTATCTTTTCTGTTGTCCTGATACAAAGTACTTGCTTCTTTTTAATCTTAATCTTTCCAGCAACCATGCTCTCCTTTGACCCAACATTGTAAGCACTTTCTTTCTGGCAAAAGTAGAAACTTTTATGTTTTTGACTGTCTCTTGCTGCTAAATCTCACTGTAGATCTGGCTAAAAGTAGCCAATAGTACCAGTGCCACAGCCTGGATGTTGAGCTACTTTGAAATTACCTCTGTCAGATACCACCTTTAATTTAAGGATCCTGCAAAGTCTCAGGACATGGGCAACATGAAGCCAAATTTTCTACCGGAGTGTAACACATGTGACCTCTAGCCCAACTGTCAATGGAATCCTTGTTCCAAATTGAAGCATCCTGAGCCTGACCTTTATCGTCTGCATTTTATCAATATTCTGGTCTCCTAAGCTCCAAAAGAATCTCCCATCAATCTTATCTTACAGCATTCCAAGGTTTCTCAAGTTGTTATTTCTAAACCTTTTCAAACTGCTCTCAAAAACCACTTCCAGAGCCTAGGATTTAGCTCAGGGGTGCCACTCTTGTCTCAAAAGCCCAAGGTTCTGATTTTGATCCCTGGTACCAAAACTAAACAAGACAAAAACCATTCCAAAGGCTTCTAACCTACAAGGTCAGTCACAGCAATGACCCCACTTCTCTAGTATGAAAATCTGTCTTAGCAAAGTACCCAATAACCACAACTTAAAGGAGAGAAGTTTACTTTAGCTTGTTGTTTCAGTTCACGATCATCTGACTCCAATGCAGGAATAGTATAGTACAAGGGCATGGCAGAAGAAATCTGTTCACCGCACCTCATGGCAAACAAGAAACAGAGAGAGAAGAGACGAGGCCAGGGCCACGGAAAAGAGAAGGGCCTCCTACATCTCTCAACCAGTCACACCCCACCCTTCAATCAGGTTATACCTCCTAACAGCACATTTAGTTACTGAACTCATCATGGATGAATCCACTGGTAAGTATAGCACCCCCATGATCCAATCACTTTACACATACATGAGAACTTTGGGGAACATGTTAAATCTAAGCAATAATATATATTTTATATTCTGAAAATCATATGTGCATTTGAATAAAATGAGACAATATAGGGGTAGAAAGAACATCATCAATATCAAAATAAATCTTAAGTCCAAAATCTAAATATAATCTATTCCTCTATCTCCCTTTCCCTCCCTCCTTCCCTCCCTCTCTTTTCTTACAGTACTGAGGATTAATCCTAGAGCCTGAACTACATCAGCAGCCATTTTTTTATTTCTTAATTTGAGATATGGTAGGGCTAGGCTCAAAATTGAGATCCTCATGGGAGCCAGGGATTTGGCTCAGTGGTTCCATCGCCTGCCTCCCAAGCGCAAGAACCCTAGTTCGATCTCCAGTACCAAAAGAAACCCAAAAAACTTGAGATCCTCTTGCCTCTGCCTCCCAGAGTGCTGGGATTAGAGATGTATGCCAGCCAGTCTGGGTCATAATAACTCTTAACAATTTTGTATACTGTCTTTAAACTATTTTTGTCATAATTTTATATATTTGTAGCTATATTATATAAACAATGCTGAACTTTTTATTTTCACTTAGCATTACAACATGAACATTTTCTTTTCCTGTTATAGAAGTAGATCCCCTGAGAAAGAACTGGAAAACAGAAAGATCAAAATCATCTTAAATAAATTAAGTCACTTAAACTTAATTCTGATTAGTATTAGATACATTTGTAAAGTTCAAATCACGTATAACTTTACATCACTCATGTATATTTTCTCCTATCATTGTTCAGTATTGTTTCACATTCCTTACATTTTCCCTGGGTGTGCATGCACTTTGCTACATGTCAAGTCCATAAGTTGCTTTTGAGCCATGGTGGATGGTGAGTGAACAGAGAATAGAAGAGGAATCAACAAGGGTGTTCTACCCCACTACTCCTCCCTTAGCTCCTGTTCAAGTCCAAATGGGGCCTAAATTTTCTTCTATTTCTTTGTCTTTTCAAAATCTCCTCCAGCTGAACCTGAGAATTTATACATAAAATAAAGAGGAAATAGAATAATCCAGAAGACAGAAATGGAGTTCAAGGTGAGGTTCTGATCACACATGGTTAGATGACGGATCTCAAAGAGAAAGCCTCCCAAGGAAGTCATGATCAAGTGGGTGAAATCCAAGGTTGGACAATGAAAGAAAGAATCATGGGAGGTGGGGGAGAAGACTAAGAAATACAGGGAAATGATAATGATGGAAAATGAGAAAGAATATTTGTATTCCCTTCTTTCCTGCCTACTTTTATGTGACCTAGACTGGCATGATGGCTAATTTTATATGCCTACTTTACTGGGTCACATGATGCTCAGTAAATATTTGGCTAAACATTTCTGATGTGTCTGTGAGGGTGTCTCTGGGAAAGATCAGCATCTGAATTGATGGGCTGAGTAAGGCGGATGGCCCTTCCCGCTGTGAGTGGGCACTATCCAAGCTGTTGAGGGTGTGAATGGGACAAAAGTCTGCGGAAGTTTGGATTTGCCCTCTCCGTCTGCCTGACTGCTTGAGCTGGGACTTTAATCTCCTGGTTCTCAGGCCTCTGGACCCAGACTGAAATCCACACCATTGGCCTTCTGGCTCTCAGACCTTCAGAGGACACCACTGGCTTTCCTGGGGCCCTGGACTGCAGGCAGCAGATGGTAGTACTTCTCAGCCTCCACAATTGTATGAGCCAAATATCCTTTTGGTTCTGTTTCTCTGGCAAACCCTAAGACAGCTGATTAATAACTACTGCTCAAAGTACAATGATAAAATTTAGGGTAAATTTTATTCCTCAAACTGATGTTCAGCTTATGTTCTACATGTTATTTTCATTCTGATTTGGATTTTGTCTTCTGTCCATTACTCCCTCAAATGGTAGGGCACTCAGATACCTAAAATTCTTCATTTACTCACTTTTCCTGGCAACTGGAATAAAAGCTTGAGAAAGTCAATGATTGAAACAATAGCAGGACAGGTGTATAATGTTTATAAATATATGTAAGAGAAGATTCTATTGTTTCATATTCCTCAGTTTTAAAAGTATTTTTTAACCTTCTTCCAGAAAATGTATTTCAACTTTACAAAGATTAACTATCATTTCAACTGATTGGCTATGGTAGAATTTATTCAGTGGAGATTTGTCTATTGTTCTTTATATCTTTCCTACAATGCAATAATCAATCTGTTCAGCTTTCTAATGAGTGCTTTGGGACACACCTGTAGAGTTTAGAGTTATATAGACAATATCTCTTTAGGTAAGGAAAGATACCAGAGGGAAGGGGTTAGTGTAAAATAAATCAGACATACAAGCTTAAATATCATGGGTTCTCTTATATGAGAAAACCAAAATATAAATAAATAAAGTGCAAACTAAAAGGTAGAAAATGGGAAGATCAGAGATAGATCTTCTTCAAGTGGTAAGGGATCAAGAGATACATGGAAGGGCAAGGAATGGGAGAGAAAGTAGATAAAAGATTTAGAATGTGTTATGTTCCTGTATCAACTCCCTACAAGGAATGTAATCATTATGTACTGCAAACATGTACTAGTAAAAATTTTAAAAAGGAAAAAAACTATATGCTCCTCAGTTATTATTTTCTAGGGTAAATTTAACAGATTTATGAGAACTTTCATAATTAGATCATTTATATAAAAATTTTTCCACTATTTAGCCTAAATGGTTCTAATATGGCAGTATTTATTTGCAAATAAGCTATGACTACAGATATTTTGAAAAACAGAGATAAGGCTGACTGTCTTCCCCTATACCCAGGACACTTTGCCACTGGACATTTCCTATGGATTCTGAAAGACAGACCTGTTCCTAGCATTATGAACTAGTCTGAAAAGCATGGATGATCCTAACCTAAGTTCCCAGGTGACTCCTGCAAGATTCCTACCCTAGGTTTGAGTTCAGCTTCCAACTATTTTTCAATCCTTACTAATTTATTCACAATGCAGCTTGAAGGTAAAGAGTAAATAAAACTCTTTCCTTCGACTTGTTCTGACCTTTACCTAAGCCTAGATACAATTGATTGTCAGTGTCCTGTCTTTGGAAGATTGTCCCATGTGTGCATGTCGATGACGCCATATTTTCCATTCACAAAATGATTGCAACTACATGTTCATGTATCTCTGAGAGGCTTCCTTGAAAATGAACAAAAGAAAATAATTGAGTAGTGTGATCAACCATAGACAAACATGCTAGAACCTCATGATCTGTGGGTTTTTCAAGCACTAAAATGAAGGTCCCAAATTGGCCATCCACCAGGATGGATTTACTTAGGTGGAAACTGTAGAAGGGGCAAAGCATCATGAGACTATCAGCCAAATGTAATGCTTGAAAAGAAAAAAAAAGGCACAGGATACATTTTTTTTCTTGAAAAGAAGATAATATATATGAAAAAGGTATAAATACACTTTTCTTATAAATAAGTAAATATGTGTTTAAAAATCAAAAGATTCCTTTTAACTTTGATTTCATATTCTTTTTTAAATTCAGATCAAAAAACCTTTTATATTTGTAAGGATTTACCCCTTCATTGACTCATTTTCCACTAATTCTCACATTTACAAAAAGAAACACCGAACAACCTTCCAGACCCTCCACCTATTCCTATATGGAAATCACCTAAGTAGCAGGTCAGACATAGAAAAAAGGATGTCCATCAGATACATACTCCAAATCTGCTTTTATAAAATTGAATGAAAGAAAGTTCTCTGAGCCAGAGCTAGAATGCCACATAAGCAGATTTTATTCTCAAGCGATCTTGGCCAATAATCTGTGCTTTCAGAGTTCCTGGGCAGAAGCCAGTGGGAGGCCTAACCCTAGGACAAGCAGCGAGCTGATCCTGCCCCAAGACGCCACCTAGCAGAACCTGCCAGTATGTCTGAAATTCTATTAAAAACACATTTCTTCAGGGTAAGACACTGTCTGTTCCTCAATAACATCTTTTTAAGTTAATCCAAATGTTAGAAAAGATAGGGTAATAATATGCGATTTATCCTCGAGACCATTTTGTACCTATTGTCCCGGCTCCTTTCTGTCACAACAGGAAAAGCCCCTAGGCTCTGTTTTTGCTTCTACCTCTTAGTAGCCGTGTGAGTATTTACAAGGCATTATGTCTTTCTGAGTAATATTGATCTCATTTGTAAAAATAAGAGAAAATATTCACCTCCCTAGATTGTTGTGGAGATTCATTCATTCATTCCACAAATGTTTATTGTGAGCTACTTTGTGCCGGATGCTTTTCCAACAGCCGGGGACAAAATGCACAAAATAAGCAAAACCCTCACCCTTCTGGAATAGACAATATAGCTGGAATTGAAGAACTAGATAATAAATACATAAACAGTTAACAAGTGGTAAGACCTAGACAGTGTTCCATTTTTACATGGTAACAAGTCATGGCCTCCAAGTGGTCTTGAGCATAGTTGATGGAAAAGTCTTTCTGGTAGAAGGAACAGCAGGTGCAAAGGCTCTGAGGTAGAAACATGTTTGCAATTTTCAGACCAAGGTGGTTGAAGCAGAATGAGCAAGGGAGTAAGACCCAGATTGGAAGGGTGAAGTCAGAGAGTTAGGAGGGCTGCAGACTTTGCAGGGCCTTGAAGGATATGTAGAGGCTTCAGATTCACTGCAATGACAGGAGCCTCTTGAGGTTCTAAGCAGAGGCAGTGCAAGGCCTGACTTTGGTTGCAAAAGAATCACTGGCACCACATTGTGATTGAAACAAAGGGGCAAGTGCAGAAGCAGGAAGTGCACTTGGGAGGTCAAGGCAGTGAAAGGGGAAGTAGGTGGCACTGGCTTGGCCCAGGGCAGGTGGGTGGATTCTAGAGACACGGGAAAGGTTGAAGGACAAGACTGGCTGACAGGTTAGAGGAAATAGACCAGGGGAAGAAAAAGTTTTATGTCTGCCATAGCAGATACTTGAGAGAAGTGGTTTCTTTTCACTTTTTTCTCTTAGTGGGTATATGAAGTCAAAGTATTGGGGAGAGAAAGGATTGGGAGGGATGGGAGAAATAAAGACTAATGGATGGACCATGGGCTCGGCGCTAAGGCTTGCCTCGCTCTTTGGTGCTGTTGGGCAGCACAGGTCTTTGGTGGGTTTCTTTTGGAGTTTGGGGGACTTTTGTTCTTTTTTTACTTTTTATTCTTTTTCTCTTTATTGAGGTAAAATTGACAAATAAATATTGTACATATTTACAGTATATGAAATGCTGTTTTCATATATGTATCCATTGTACCATGATTTCCACAATCAAGCTAATTAGCACTTATATCACCTTATATGGTAATCACTTTCAGTGCACGGTGAGAACATTTAAGATTTACACTCATTTAGAATGGTAATTGTCAGGGACCAGGAAAACAGGAATGGGAAGATGTTTGTCAAAGTGTGCAAACTGTCAGCTATAAGAAAGTTAGCAATATTGTGTTATATACAGTACTTGAAATGTGTTAAGAGAGTAGATAGTGAACATTTTCACAAATAAATTAAAAAAACCAACAGGTGATAGGTACATTAATTAGCTGGTTTGTGGTAATTTTATATATATTACTTTACACATGGTAAATGCACCAATTTTTGTCAATTGTACTTTAATAAAGTTGAAAAAATTAAAAGTCCACTAAACTTAGCAATCTTCAAGTATCCATTATTATCAACTATAGCTATCATGTTGTGCAATGAATCTCCAGAACTTATTCATCCCTCCTAACCAAAACTGTGTACCCTTAGACCATTCCTTCCAACTCCTCACAACCACCACTCTACTCTCACCTTCCATGAGTTCAACATTTTTATATTGTACATATATGTCAGATCATGCAATATCAGTCTTTATATGTCTGGAATATTTTGCTTAATAGAATTCCTTCAGGGTTTTCCATGTTGCTGTAATGACAGGATTTTCTCATTTTCAATGAGCAAATAGTATTCCATTGTAATATATTCCACATTTTTCTTTACCCATTCACCCATTGATGGATGTTTTGGTTGATTTCATAGCTTGGCTGTTGTGAATAATGAACACAGAGTGCAAGTATCACTTTAATATATTGATTTCATTTCATTTTAGATACATACACAGTGGTAGGATTGATAGATAATACATTAATCTGTTTTAAAGTTTTGAAGAAACAGCGCATGTTGTTTTCATAATGTCTATATTAATTTACATTCACACAACAGTGTGTATGAGCTCTCTTTGCTCCACATCTTCACCAACATTTGTTATCTTTTGTCCTTTTTATAATAGCAATTTTAAAGGTAAGAAATGATATGTCATTGTGATTTTAATTTGCATTTCTGTGATTAGTGGCATGGAAATTTTTTCATATTCCTGCTTGACCATTTGTACACCATCTTTTGAAAAAGTGTCTATTCATGTCCTTTGTCTATTTCTCAATTGGGTTGTTTTCTTGCTCTTCAGCTTCAGTTACTTAGATTTTCAGATATTAATCCCTTCTACAGTGTATAGTTTGCCAATATATTCTCTCTCTGTAGGTTGCCTTTTGACTCTGTCAGTTGTCTCCTCTGCTTTTCAGTTTGATGCAAACCCATTTATCTATTTTTGTTTTTTTTCTCTGTGCTTTGGGGATTATATCCAAAAACTTATTCTGTAGACCAACATCAAGAAGATTTGCCCTTGACATTGTTGAGAGCCAACTCACCTGGCTAGATCGCCTTGCTTGATTGCCTCTACTGGCTGCAGGCTGCATGAGAAGAACCCTGGGAGAACTTCAAGCTACACAATGGAGGCTGTGAACTTTGAGGATGTGGCTGTGTACTTCATTGCAGAGGAGTGGGTTTTGCTGGATCCATCCCAAAAGGAGCTCTACAAAGATGTGATATGGGAAACCTTTAGGAATGTGGCTGTTATAGAAAGAAACTGTGATGATCAGCAAATTGAAGATGAGTACAAAAGATGCAAGAGAAAGCTAAGAAATGAAGAGGCAGACAAATGGTATCAACGTGAATTATGGTATCAACATGAAGACATGGTGTTTTGTTACCAGATGGTAATGTGTTCATGAAAACAGTACAAAACCAAGTGAAAGCTTTGCCTATAGAAAGCACCTGATTCATCATTCACCAGAAAATGTGCCTGCTATTGCTAACCCTGGACTCAAATTGTATGAGTGTCTATCAGAGCTTTCAAGAGAAGCTTTCTAACCGTAGCACACATGGGGAAGCCTGCACTGAATTCCAGTATTTTCAAAAGTATGCTAAGAGAACTCCTGGACAGAAAGCTTGTGAATGTACATAAGCAATGTGGCAAAGCTTTTGGCACAAAATTTAATTGTGAAAATCATGAAAAAGTTCACACTGGGGAGAAACCCTCTGTATGTGCTCAATGTGGGAAAGCTTTCAGCAGACAGTCATTTTCAAATACACATAAGAATTCATACTGGGGAGAAGCCCTATGTATGTAAGCAATGTGAAAAAGGATTTAGTACACACAGTCATTGTAAGAGACATGAAAGGACTCACACTGGGAAGAAATCCTATGTATGTAAGCATTGTGGGAAAGCTTTCAGCACACAATTTAATTGTCAAAATCATGAAAGAATTCACACTGCAGAGAAACCCCATGTCTGTAAGCAATGTGGGAAAACATTTATTACACACAGTCATTGTAAAATACATGAAAGAACTCACACTGGGGAGAAGCACTATGTATGTAAGCATTGTGGGAAAGCTTTTATCACACATGGTAGTTGTCAAATACATGAAAGAATTCACACTAGGGAGAACCCCTATGTATGTAAGCAATGTGGAAAAACTTTTGGCACATATGGTCACTGCAAAAGATATGAAAAAACCCACACTGATAAGAAACTCTATGTATGTGATCAATGTGGGAAAGCTTTCAACAGACACAGTCATTTTCAAATACATATAAGAACTCACACTGGGGAGAAACCCTACATATGTAAGCAGTGTGGGAAAGCATTTGTTACACACAGTCATTGTAAAATACACAAAAGAACTCACACTGGGGAGAAATTCTATGTATGTAAGTATTGTGGGAAAGCTTTCAGTGCACAAAGTAATTGTCACAATCATGAAAAATTTCACACCAGGGAGAAACCTTATGTATGTGATCAATGTGGGAAAGCTTTCAGTAGATACAGTCATTGTAAAACACATGAAAGAACTCACACTGGGGAGAAACCCTATGTATGTAAACAATGCAAGAAAGGATTCATCTCCAAAGATAATTGTAAAAGACATGAAATGACTCATACTGGAGAGAAACCCCAAGCAACTTATTTGGGATAGCTTTCCCCACCCAAAATACTCATCAAAATCTTGAAAGAACTCACATTGCTGAGAGACTGTATGTATGTAAGTGACATGGGAAAGTGTTCAGCACATAAAAGTTGGGAAATGGCTAAAAAACTACACTAGGGAGAAATTCTATTTACATAAGCAATATTGGAAGGCATTCTTTACATGCTGATGCCATCAATTACATGAAAACAATTACACTAAACAATATATAGCAATCACCCCAAGCAATGTGCAGAAGATTTCATTTATTCCAGTAAGCATCATAGATATTATAAAAGTAAGAGGAAATTAGGTGTGAATATATAAAATGCCTTGAGCTAACATGAATGGACTCACAGTGGAGAAAAGCCCTTTTTCTTTAAACAATGTAAGAAAAAAATCTTTCAGTATACAGAGGTATAATTACATATATGAAAGAATTCATAGTTAAACAGCATCTGAACATATGTGAGAACTGTGAGAAATGTTTTATTTATCTCAATACATTCTATTACATAAAATAATTCACATGGGAGCAAAGCTATATGTATGTAATCAAATGTGAGAAACCACTCAATTCTTCCATTTACCTTGAAATACATTAAGGAACTCACACTAAAGGAAATCCTATGTGGAGAAGGTGAGATAGTATATTGTGATTCCCATCATCTCAGAAAATGTACAGAAACTTTCAATGAAAATTAATATAAATACAGAATATGAGAAGTTTTCATTTTCAGATGTCCTTTCATGAAAACATGGCCCTGCGTAGTGCAGAAACTGGTATCAATGTATATTTCCTGGGAACATCTGTAACTATTTTGATGTTATTTATATGACAAATAAGCACAGGACTGTGAGAAAACAATTAATAAAAGTGTTCCACAAAAGTCTTGAGTTGTCCTACATGTAAGAATGCATATTGGATCAAGTCCCTCTGAATGTACAATGTCAGTTATACCTCATAATTTCAAAACCTGAAAATTTCTCACATAGTTAAAAATCTACATTAGTAAGTCATATAAAATATGTTGATTATTTCCCCAGAAAATTCACAATCAGATGAGATATCTTAGATATAAACAGTAAACTCACTCTTGGATTCAATTTATGTAAGTTCACATGGAAGAATGAATATTGTGCTCACATAATTCTTCATGTTCTTGTAAGCAATAGTATAGAAGTTTAATGTTGTATTTTAAACAGATTAAGTGATAACTTTTGAAAATTTATTTTGCACTGGGTTAGACACAAAGGTGAGTTGAATTATATTTCTTATATTCTAGTAGGCACAATATTTTTTAAAATTTTTTCTGTACTGTTGATCAAACTGAGGACCTTGTACTTGCAAGGCAGGCGCAATGCCACTGAGCTAAATCCCTGGCCTAGGCAGGCCCAATATTTTTGTAAGTTATTTTTTGTTTCTTTTGTTTTATTTTTAATCATTATGGTGTAACATCATCTTAAAACCAAATTTTTGTTAATTGTCATCTTCCCACTAACTTATATTTAAAGATTTGCCTCATATTGTCAATTTTTCCATTATTGTAACAAGAGTTTTTAATTGGATTTTGTACTTTATATTTATAATGCATATTTAAAGAAAAATTCTGTATATGTTTACATGGAGTTTAAATGTTTTCAAACAACTTGCACACTACAAAATATCATGTTTTCTATATTCTGAGATGGTATCTGTATATATCCCAACATAATTAGAGATTGAAGTAAAAGCTTAGATTGTAACTTGTTCAGTGAATATTCTGCCAAACAAACAATCATTTCTAATAAATTTTAACTTGATAAACAAAAAAAAAGAAAAGAAAAAGAAGATTTGCCCTTGTGTTTTCTTCTAGTAGTTTTATAGCTTGGGGCCTTGTATTTAAATATTTAATCTATTTTGAGTGGATTTTTGTATATACTGTAAGATATGAGTTCAAGTTCATTCTACATGTGAAAATCCAACTTTCCCAACACTACCAGAAAGGTTGTCATTTCCCCATTGTGTTGTTTTTTGGCGACTTTGTTAAAAATCTGTTGGCTGTAAATGTATGGATTTCTGGGATCTTCACTCTGTTCTGTCTTTATGTGTTCTTTTATGTCATAACCATGCTATTTACATTATTATGGCTTTGTAATACATTTTGGAATCTGGTAGTTTGATGCCCCTTGATTTTTTTTGTTTTTGTTTTTGTTTTTGTTTTGCTCAGGATTACTTTGGCTCTTGAGGGCTTCTAATAGTTCTATACAAATTTTTAGATTGTTTTACTATTCTTTGAAAAATGTCACTGAAATTATGGATTGCACTAAATCTATAGATCACTTCAGATAGCATGGGCATTTTGACAATATTCTTTCAATTCATGAATGTAGAATATCTTTCCATTTATTTGTCTTATTCAATTTCTTTCATCAATATATTATGGTTCTTGGTATTCAGAACTTTACCTCCAATTGATTCCTATTCTTGATATTATAAATACAATTGTCCTCTTTATTTCTTTTTAAGATAGTTCCTTAATAGTATATAGAAATGGGCCAGGGATTTAGCTCAGTGGTGCCGCTGCCTGCCTCACAAGTACAAGGTCCCAAGTTCAATCCCTGGTACCAAAAAAAAGAAAATGTGTATAGAAATGCTATTGATGTTTGTATGTTGATTTTACATCCTGGTTAGTTCTAATAGATTTTTGATGGAGTCATTAGGGATTTGTATGCATCAGATCATGTCATCTGCAAACAGATAATTTAACTTCTTCCTTTCTTATTTGGATGATTTTTATTTCTGTCCGTTTTCTAAGCATAATTGTTCTGGGTAGGCCTTCCACTGTTAAACAGTGTTGAACACTGATGAACAGAAGGGTATCTTTGTCTTTCTCATGATCTTAGAGGAAAAAGCTTTAAGCTTTTCACCATTACAATGTTGGCTGTGAGCTTATCATATATGACTTTTTATGTTGAGATACATTCATTCTATACTTAATTAATTGAGAGTTTTCAATCACAGAAAGATACTGAGTTTTGTCAAAGGCTTTCTCTGCATCTATTGAGATGATCATATCATTTTTTTCTTTCATTTTGTTCATGTGATATATCACATTTATTGTTTTGCGTATGTTGAACCACCCTTATTTCCTAATGATAAATCTCACATGATCATGATGAATGATCCTTTTAATATACTATTGAATTGGGTTTATTAGTATTTTGTTGAGGATTTTTATGTCAAGGTTTATCAAGCTATTGACCTATAATTTTCTTTTCTTCTAGTGTCCTTGTCTGGCTTTAATAAAAGGGTAATGTTTATCAGGGTAATGTTGACCTTACAAAATGAGTTTGGAAATATTTCCTCCTCTTCAGTTTTGGGAAGCATTTGAGAAGGATTAGTAATCATTTTTTAAATATATAGTAGAATTCATCAGTGAAGGTATCAGGTTGTTGGAAGATTTTTTGTTACTGATTCCTCCTCCTTACTTGTTATTGATCTATTAATATTTTCTGTTTCTTCATGATTCATTATTGGCAAGTGGTATATTTCTAGAATTTATCCATTTCTTCTATTTTATCTAATTTATTGGCACGCAATTCTCAAAGTATTCTCTTATGACCCTATGTATTCTATAGAAAACTGTAAGCCTCCTCTTTCATTTATGATTTTATTAATTTGAGTCTTCTACATTTTGCTTTAATTTGTCTAGATAAAGTCTTTCCAAATTCATTTATCTTTTCACATAACCAACTCTTAGATTCATTAATCCTTTAGATTGTTTTTCTAGCCTCTATTTCATTTATCATTGCTCTAGTCTTTATTCCTTCTTCTGATCTTAGAAGTTTGGTTTTTTCTCTTTGTCTTGAAGTGTAAGTTAGGTTGCTTCCATGAGAGCTTTCTTTTATCTCCATGTAAGTATTTACTGCTATAACTTCTCTCTTAGAACTTCTGTCATGTCCCAGCCAGTTTGTGGGCAGCAGGCATGTATGACTGCCCTGTGCTTGATTCCACAGAAATGGCAGCAATTTCTGCATGAGCATGAAGTCTTTGCATGCTGCTTAGGAGGAGCCCCTCCACACACACACACACACACACACACACACACCATTTCCTGAGGGAATAGAGGTGGGATAGAAGAGACTCTTGCTGGAGGTGTATCTATTTCCAAGGGATCCTTTACTGACTTCACTCTATTAATTAAGGTCTGGCTCATTCACCTTATGAGAGGATCAAAAATTTTTGTTTTAAATTACAAGTATCAAGTTATGAGAGAGTCCTTTTTTAAATTATTGTAGGTTTTTATCATGGTTTAACTCTGAGCCTATGTAAATACCCTGTCAACACAACTGTGGCAATAGATAAAACCTAGAACATGGATAAAAATTAGGGCAAAATGGAGGATTAGAGGACCAAACATCATTGAGATTTCCCAGACAAATGAGAGCTCAAATGAAAATAGTTATTAGAAAAAATAAATTGTATTTCATGCATACCCCAATTTTGTGAAATTATAACAGTACTCTAATATTAACATTCATCTATTTTCTTCTCTAAACACATATTTTAATTGTATTTTGCAAATATTTTCGATGAATTTATTTAGGCTTGATTATATTTCAAAAGCTCCAATTCCAATGTGATAAAATGATGATTTATCAGCATATGACATTCATACTGAATAAATTATCTAGGGGCTTGAGAAATGTGAGCGTGATAGGCAGGTAGCCATTTCCACAACCACAGTAGTGTTGTAGAGACCAAGGAACATCTGGTGTCTGGCACATTGTGTTGGTAATAAAGAGCTCAGGCAGAACTCTACAATTCTAGACCTCTGCTGCAGTTTGTCTCTGGGCACACACTCTGGACAGGGACTGTAACAGGTTGGAATGCTCATTTTACCCAGACTGCTGTGGAGGTTTCACACTCCCATTACTTATGATGAGGTTTCATTTCATTTCCTTCTCACTGTGTGCCACAGCCTTTCCATGCCTCATACAGGTGTTCCCAATCCACGAGGTTCAGGCACAGCAGGAGGTGAGAAGCTGGCAAGCAAGCAAAGTTTCATCTGTATTTATGCAGCTCACTATGGCTCCCATCACTGCCTGAGCTCTTCCACCTGTCAGATCAGATGGCATTAGATTTTTATAGGAGCACAAATCTTACTGTGAACTGCACATGTGCAGGATCTAAATTTCATACTTCCTATGAGAACCTAATATAATCATAGAAATAAAATGCACAATGTAATAATAATAGAAATAAAGTGCATATCCCCAACCCTCCACCACATGTGGAAAAATTGTGTTCCAAAAAATCAAACCCAGTTGCCAAAAGGTTAAGAACCTCTGCTGTAGTACACTTCTCAATCTAAAGAATCAATAAAACAAGACTGAGAGTCTTGGCAAAACAGGGAATTTCTAGAAGCCAAAAACTTTAGAACAGAAAACTGAAGGTAGGAGATGCAGGGTAACTGATCTTAGGAGGAAAAAAAAAACAATGCTGGTGCATGAAATTCAAAATTTCTTTCACTTCATAAAATGTTCTGGTCACATGCTATAAGATGCCATTTATACAGGATTTTAAGAGGATAAATTTTAGTAGCAATAGGCTCATTGGTGACTGCAGAGGTCTGTGGAGAATACAGCAAGAGGGAGGCAGTTGAGACTGTCACAGTGCAGTGAAAGGATCCCTATGGTGTTGAAATTGTTTAGCCTTGACTGAGCTGGTGAAGAAAATTATACAGAATTTAAGGCACCCTCACAAATGATTTAAGTAAAACTGAGGAAATCTAAATTAAGGTGTCAGGCTGTGTCAATGCTCACATCCTAGTTGTAATATTATACTATAGTTTCACAAAATGTTGCTATACGTGAAAACTGAGAAAAGTGTATAAGAAGAGGAATATACTGCATTTTAATTACATCTGTATATTATTTTCCAATATTTCAACAAAAGTTTCAATGAAAACTGTGGTTATGGAGGAGACCTTGAGTCTTTAAATTGTCTCCATGTGACAGATGCTGACAAGGCAAATGCCAAAAATTAGTAAAAGCGTGTATTTACTGAAAAGGAAGAGTTAATTAAAAATGGCAAAAAATATGCAATCTAGCTAGTAGTGAAATGTAAATGGCATTTTCACCCATCATAGGTTAATATTAAAAATTTAAAAGATGTGACAGTGATGGTGAAGTTATAATGAGGTCTATGCTCTCATACAATGACAGATACTCAGAGTATAAACTGATACAACATTTAAAAAAATAATTTAATCTTTTTAAATTATATGTGCTTGTATTAAAAATTCAAGAAATGAAAAACAGTCAAAGACGAATGAATAAAGTCATCTAAAATTTTATCACCCAGACATAACCATTAACATTTGGCAAACATTGCAGACTACTTCCTATGCAAATAGCCAGCTAGACAGATAAAAATAATATAAAAACTGAATCACATTGTACATGATTTTAAAAGAAAACCATTTAATTCCATTTTTCTTGAAATTAGTGAAAGAAAAATAATTATCTTGAAATTGAAGAAATTGCTAAATATCAGGCAAACGTTTCTTTGCAGAAGGTAATGTTATTTCTGAAGAGAATTTTCCGAAGTCGAAAATATGGTGAAATATCGTATATTTGGATTATTCTGTGTATCTTTAATATGTGATTATTAATTGGCATACATTTCAACTTTCAAGCAGTAAAAATCAATTCTGCCATAAAAAGCAGGAGTCTAAGCAAACTCATATCCAAGCAGAAATATCCCACCTTATTTTTGAAGTTTACAAAACACTTTATCCAAACTTACCGATAGAATGAGTTTTCAAGAAAAACATGGTAATGGAATGTTCAAATCAAAGCAAAATTACAAAAATGAAACAAACCATCCATGAATGCCTGAAGCTGGAGTGATTATGATAACTTTAAATACAGAAAAATTACCTGTGTATTAAGACTATGAGTTTCTTCTTCCCAAGTTCCCTGCCTTTGAAGAACTGGCTTAGCAATTTCAAGTACTGTTTCTTACATGTTCCTAATGACTCAGTATAATCCTGGATTGTAGCTTCACCCATGTTTGCTTCTTTATCTTTTCCCCCAAATTAACTAGTTTTCTTTTCATTTCTTATTTATAGACACATGAATATATTCAGTCATCACTAAAACCTTCCAAATATGTAATGATGAAATGTGAATGTTGTGCACTCTTAATGTGAAATGTGCACACTCTTCTTAAAGATAGTTTCTGTGGAGCCATCTTCTTTAACCAACCAATTTTGTAAATTTATCCCAGAAAAATGATTAGAGATACACCAAACAATTATGTAAAAAACCATTGGTTGTTATTTATAAAAATACTGTAAAAATGAGAAAGAACCTGTATAATCACTAATTTTAAAAATTGCTAAATAAGTTATGAAGAGCATAAACTACAAACATATTTTCTAAGTGCTTACATATATAAGTGTAAATGCTGAAACAGATATGCAAAATTGAAAAGTTGCTCCTGAGTATGAGAAATACTAGAGAATATTTAATTATTTGAGACTTTTGAAGTGAAAACACATCAGTGTGTTACCTTATTTAATTTTAAATATACATATAAACTATTATTAATGTCTTACACACCCTACATAAAGAACAAGATCAAAGAAAAATAGCAATAAACAACAGCATATCCATAAGATAAAGTATTGACTATCTATTAAGATTAATGCATATAAATAAATCTTAGTGCTAAGGAAAATATTCACTATATATTATTAAGCATAGAAAAAAAGGAAAAATGTTTGACTCCTGTGAATATCCATGTACTCATAGAGAAATAGAAAACACATAAAAATATTAATAGTTATGTACGTAATAAAATATTGGTGATTTCTATTTTATTTCTATTCACTTTGCAAGTTTTTTATTATTTTTACAAAATAGATAAAAACATTTTTAAAATTAAACTGTGACTAAATTCTCACATCTCATGCACAGTTTATTGCCCTCAACTCCCAAGAAACTGGCCTTTCTGTTGGGAATTTCCACTATGCAAGTGTGTGTAGTAGAAGCAACAATTCTACTACCAATTCTTAGTGTTCTGGCACAGACTGGAAAGCTGTCAGTTTTATTGAAAGCGAAATGAACACTAAAAAATTGGAAAGCAAACTCGAGATTCAGAAAAGGGTTTTCCTTCACAGTGAAAAGAACAAGCACATCTTTTTTACCTTAAAGTACTGATGCATCCTGAACAATAGCAGTTTGCATGCCACTGTTGCATGCTGCAGATTTCAGAGTGGCCACGGGTGGAAAGTCTAACAGGGATGGCAGTTTTCCAGGCAAGATGAGATCTCTTCTCTATAGACCTTTGAACAGACGACAGCTTCATATTTGTCAGGAATAATTTTGATGTGTTTTGCCACAGGAAACCAGTGGGCTTAGCTACATGACTCAAGTTATTTTCTAACCCACCACTATTGACCTGAAAATATAGCAAAATACTCTATAATCTAAACAACACATTGTATGGGCAGTTTTAGGTAGAAAGTGACCTGGGGCAGAGATCCTCAGATCTGATATTCCAGAAAATAAAGGATCTTGAATAATTTTAATAGATTGAATAATCTTGAATAATTTCAGTAGATGAAATCAACTCTCAAACCAGAACTATTTTAAGGTCACTTTAACTTTTTTTCATGACAAATGACATATATATCAGGCAATTGAGTGAATAGACTACGTGTCAGTTCAGACGTATACTCATGCACACAGATACATACACACAAATGAAGCAGGATTTTCTAAACACTGCATTGGACATGATACACACATGGGACATTTCATCTTCTAAGGCAAGTATTGCATGAAGCTACTGACATTTAAGCTTCAAGAAGCTTCATCAACACAGACTCCTTCCAAGACCTGGAACAGTTCCTAGAAAACCACTCATTTAACCATAGGTTTTGATAAAATTTGTAAGGTATTTTCCTACTTTTTAAATTATTAAAAATATATTACAGTAAAAGACTTATTTCCATTAATCACCCTTAAAATATTCCCCCTTGCTTTGAAAACACTTATCCTATAATTCATGCCATTTTTTGAATTTTCACAATATATTACATTTCTTTTTTATTAGTACATGTTTGTCGACATAATGATTACATTCATCATAGGGAGTCAGTACATGTACATGACACTCTTAATTCTTTTTTATCTCCTTCTGCTTCCTCTTCCCTTCATTTATTGGACACCTTCTCCTTTATTTTTTGTACATATTTATAGTAGATAATGATCACATTCCTTATAAGGACTTGGAACATGTACACAACATATCCCAATTTCCTTTTTAAAACCACATTTCCTTCCAATTCCTTCCCCATCTCTCCATCCCTTGGTTCCTTTCCTATACACTAAAGATCTATCTCATTGTTTTCTCCTGACTATCTTTTGTTTTGCTCTTCATTTATATATATAAAACTCTTGATACTATAACTCATGTATATCTACAATTAATCAGTGATGATTAAACAGTATTTATCTTTTTCTGAAAGCCTAAATGAACTTCAAAATATTAGTGTGCTTATTTCACTTATTCACTGAGTTTTTTATTTGTTCATTCAGCAAATGTGTAGTATAGTATACTAGATACTACTCTTGCAGTGAGGAAGATGAATGAAGCACAGCTTTTGTCCTCTGGCGCAAGCACCACAGGGCTTAGCCACACGGCCGTGGCAGAGGTGAAGCTTATCAGAGACAATGTACTCAATCCAAAAGGTGCCCATGGCCTTGTCAGGCCAAGGCAACAGCTAAAGGAAGTGAGCCCAGAGGCTTATGGCAAGAGCAATTAAGAAACATTTCTGTTTAGAGTTTGTTTGAATTTCATGTTAATTTAGCAACATTTTTTACCCTGAGAGAGTCTTAGTGGGTTTAAGGAGGAAGAGGCCCCCAGTGTGCTCTCAAAATAAACACTCCTAGAGGCCTCATCTCCACTCTGTCACAAGGCTGATGAAAACATCTTTATGAACATGTTCCCTTTAGAAGGGAAGGCAAGCTTTAAATCCTGACAACAGATGTAGAAGAAGAATCAGAAGTATAGTGAGTGCTTTACCAGTTACACAGTTTCTTTACCAAACCCACCTAGAACCACCAATGAAACACGTTTGTATGTGGACACACAATATAAACCAGAACTTAGTTACATTAAGAGAAAGAGAGATAACACTAAGATTCCTACCCATGAGATATTTCCCAGTGATTTTGTCATTCCTTTTTTCTTCCTAGGAAACAATATCCTTGAGAGGTACCATCTAGTGGAATTTAAATTATTTTACATGTGAAGCTTGGAGGGGTTAAATTATTACACAAATACATAAACTCAGGATAAGGAAGATGATGCTTGACAACATCAATCTCAACCCACCATTTGGCTTTCAAAGTACTTGTGAACAACATTTTCCTAAATAAGCTATAAATCAGAGAGGAAATGAATTCTGAGTCACCTAGTTACTGATCCAAACATCTCTAATCATTGCTGCCACTCCTCCCAACTAAGAGTGACCAATAGCCAAGAAATCTCATAAAGCCTTGGTATTTTTGTGCTAAACTTTCTGCTTGGAACTGCAGGGAAGTTGCCTCCCCACTGTTCCCATCCTTTGTACCATTGTTCCTTCTGCTATACTCTCTAGGGAGGCAGAAATCTCTTCTTTTGTGGCCATTATTTTTTCTATTATTAGTTCATTCACTTTACTTATATTCTTAATTGTACATATTGGTGAGCTTGACAAATATGTAATATCTTGTAATCATTGCCTATGACAAGTTATACAACATGTCCATGTTTCCATCATCTGGGAACTTTCTCTAATGCCCAGTCTTTGTCAATTTCTGCCCAATCTCACAGAGGTAGCAATAACACTGATTTCTATGTGTGTAGAATGTCTGGTCTCTATTACAACTTCATAAAAGTTTAGTCATACAGTGTCTACTTTTTTGGTTTGCTTCTGGCTCTTTCTTTCAACATATCTTTGAGACTCATCCTCTTGATTGCATCCTCTTTATTTGCTCCTTTTTACTCCTGAGTAGTATTACATTATATGATTGTAAAGCACAACTGCTTATCTGTTACCCTGTTAATGAGTATTTGAGTTATTCTCAGTTGTAGGGTAGTACAAATAAATATCCCTGAATAATTCTTTTTGTGGACAATTGTTTTTATTTTATTTTTCCATACTGGAAAAAGATCATGGAATAAGTAAATGTTCAAGTAATTTTTAATATTCCTCTGCTTTATAGAATGTCTTTTCCCCTCTGGGTAAAGACATTTTCTTTATTTTTGCTTTCAACAACTAGCTATGGTGTTTCCAAGTGCTATTTTACTTGTTCATTCTACTTAAAGTTTGTAGGTGTTACTAGATCTCTTTTTGTTGACATTTTTCATAAAATTTGGAAAACTTTTGGTCATCATTTTTTCAAATACTTTTCCTCCCTCATCTCACCATGTTTTTTTCCCTGAGTCTCCAATTATGCCTTATTACACTATGTGATATTTTCCTATAAGTAGCTGATGCTAAATTCATTTTTAAAGGTGTTTTTCTGCTTTGTGCTTTAGTTCAGACCATTTCTAGTATCCTTCACCTTGTCCACCCTGTCATAAAATTCAGTATTATTCAATCTACTCTCATGCCTACCCAGTAAATTTTTCTTTTTAAATAATGTGATTTTAGAGACAGTATTTTCATTTGTTTATTTTTATAATTTCTACTTTTCTGACGATATCTCCCACATGTTGACTTCTCTTAAATCATGTAACATTTTTATGACATTGTCTAATAATTATCTATGTCATTCCTGGTTCTTTTCTATTGACTTTTTTCTCCTGGCTAAGGTTTACATATTGCTCCCTTTTTCACTTATCAAATAATGTTTTTTGTTTATTTAGAACTGTGAATGCTACATTGTTAAGTGTCTAGATCTTGCTATTTTTCTCTTCAAGGTAATCAAATAATTTTCTGGAAGGCAGTTAGTTGATAAGTAGGGCAGTTTTCTCCAGCCAAAATCTTTGATAAAGGCTTTGTTCAGGCAGAAATAGAAGAACCCTTACTCTTGGGTACTGTAGCCTTCCTGGCATCTCAGGTGAACATCTAATACATTTGTAGGGTCTCTCCACTCTGGATGTTAGCAATTACAACATCTCTCTGCTTGATGCTGTTTCCAGAATGCCCATTGCCTGAAAAAGATTACTTAAAATATTTTGTCCAGTTTTACACCTGTTAATTGAGGGAAGATACAACTGATAATCATCTCTCCGTTGTGGACATGGAAATATAAGCCATTGCTAGAGATTATAAACTCCTGTTACAGGGGCCGGGGATTTAGCTCAGTGGTTCTACCACCTGCCTTGCAAGCATAAGGACCTGAGTTCGATCCCTGGTACCAATAAATAAATAAATAAACAAACAAACAGATAAACTCTTGTTATCTCAAGGAGAGGGCATGAATGCACACAACCAATAGTTTCCCACAACAGAAACTCTTCTTACATACCCAAAGCTTTCCAATGTCCACAATTTGAGATCTGTATATTTTCAGTCTTTATTAAATTAATGCCACCCCTCCTCAGCTCATAAAACAGGCATTTACTCTTGGCCCAACTTCTTGCTTTGATTTAAGAAGTTAAGAAGAAGCAAATTATACTTGATAAGATGCTTTATGAGCCCTGAGATTACAGAAGTTTGACCATCTGGATTGTTGCATGAGTCAAAATTTGTTCCTGTGCTTGATTATCATCTGCACATATATGAGTCTCTGACAACCTCTAGAGTCTACTCATTTAGTCAAGGGGCAACTTCTTTAAAGGTTAAAGTATCTTAAGGCAAGGCTGATCATATAACATATCTGGTCTGAAAAGTTTCTACAGTTTTAGTACTTTTGACAAGAAAGAGAGTCATGAATATGACTGGGACTTATGGGCACGAGATAAGTCATAAAATGGTCTCTTGCCTGGAGCTCCAAAGATAAGGAAGAAAGGTGATTGTAAGACTTGTTTAAACTACTTATATTCATTATATCATTGACTTTACTCTTTGAAGGAATAGATATATGAGGAGATTTCTAGATTCACCAGTTTCAAGTGGCCAGTTCTCACTGTTTTCCTCTGGGATATTTCCACTGACATTTTGAAAGGCCACTTCACTCTATGTACAGCAACTACTACCATGTGTATACTTTGTGTGTATTGGAGAGGATAAGGAGAAAGTCAGACAAGGAGAGGGAAGAAAGAAAAAGAAAGATGAATATATTTTGCCATTTTCTTGAGAGGCACAATAAGCTATTTCATCCTTTCCCTAGAAAGCTGGAATCATGGTGTTTAGATACTATTTAAACTGACCACATCATTTGTTATATTGTAGTCATTCATCAAGGGCCCTTGTGCATGTATCAAAGTAAAATTGTCATTGTTAAGTGTTGTTTACTTCATTATTAGTATGAATACTAATAGCCAAAGAAGAAGGGGAAGGAAAGAACACTTGAGGACTAATTAAAAGAAACAGTTTGTTAAAGGGGCTGGCTTTATTCTAGTCCTTGAAAAATATTTCATCCATATCCTTTTTGGAAAAGTTTTCAACACAGAGTATCCCCAGTTTTCTTCCCTTGATGCCCTGGTTCTACTTAACAGTTGTTCCAGTACATTTTACAGCCAGTCTGGAATTCACATTGATTTCTCTGTCATAGCTGAGAAATTATGAAACACAAAATGTTCTCCTGCCATTGAAGTATCAAGGAGAAAATACAATAATGTTCTTTAAAAAAACTTTAAAACACTTTTTGTCCTGTACCCATGGCTATACAGGAAACATTTTTAAAGGAGAAATGTACAAATCACTTCTCCAATTCTTTCTTCTTAATTAGATGGATAAGAAACAGGTAATGTTATTTTTGTGAGTGATGTAAAAAAAATATTGATACATAATTTTACCACAGTGGCTTGATTGGTTTGACATCATCCTGACATAAATGGGCAAGAAACACTAAATTAGTCAAATACCAGTACAGTTTGGGCCAAGGAATGGAATTTAGTACTGTGGTACTGAGACATGGCAGTGGTGAGAACAAGCACTGCTAAAACCCAAGTTTTCTGCTGTAGACATTGCCTGAGTACAGATATTGGAGATCGGCATCTCCTTAAATTCTAGGTCCATATGGATGCATGCTAACCAGAAGATAAATTATTACAGTTTTATTTATTTATGAAGATTTTGTGGTTTTCAGTAAAGAATGTAATGTTTTTTATTCCTGACACATAAAAGTTATTCATTTGACCTAAATTAGATACAAATTGAAAGAAACTGGAATGACTTCCCAGAACCAGGAGATGAGAGACAATCAAGATTAGAGTCAATATTTTTAGTCCATTCTACCTAAACTTTTCACCTGTTGAGATTTGGTGTTAAGTGGCAGTTACTATGGAAGCTGTTGGCAACTTAGGCCTTTTAATTGCCAGGTGAAAAACTTTGACATCATCAACTCTTGCACCCCCAATCCAGTCCACTAGGAAATTCTATTGGCTCTGCCTTTGACTGTATCCAGAATCTGTTCAATTCTTATTACCACCAGTACTCTTTATCTAAGCTACCATTATTTCTCAACTAGATTTCTGCATCAGCCTACCACATGATCGGTTTTCAATCTTTACTTTTCTACAGCCTAGTTTCAACCCAACGACTGGAATAATTTTGAAACTAAGACAGATCTTAGTGCTCGTTTGCTCAAAACTCTGCAATAGATTTTTGTTTCAATTTTTTGAAAACCTAAAACTAAATTTCTCATAATGGTGTGTGGTGGTTGACATATACTGGTGTATGAACTTCCACATCCTCCTACATTTTGTTCAGTAACAATTTATCCTTATGCACAGGGAAGAATAGGCTACTCCCAACATCTGAATAAGACTTTATGAAGCTAGAAATTTTCCCTCAGTTCAAATGCCTGCCCTCCTCTTGCCATGTATACTAGAAATTCAAGCAAGAGGATCTTTATGTCTGACCTTATTACATTAATTTTTGTTGGATGACAAAATCTTTTAGAGGAGAAAAATGTATGTCATTTGAACATTTTTGCATTTTTGGTCGGGGATTTAGCTCAGTGGTTTCAAGGACCCGAGTTCGATCCCCGGTACCAAAAGAAAAAAAAAGAGTATATGAATTTCTCACATTATTTTTGCAATAAACTGATAGAAAAATAGCAGTAAGGAAAGAAAGACATACAATAAAATCTGATAGAAAATGAGGCAGAAGTCACAGACTACAAACTTTGGCAGCATGATAATTTTATAAAAGGCCATAACTAAAAATGATTCATGTTAAAAATTTAATGGCCTTTAAAAATTCTCTATGGAAAATAATAGTACATGCCTGTGGTAACAATACAATATGAAAATAATACATAAAGAAAAAACCTTCACTCCCACTTTTCACTCTATTCCAGCACTACCGCTGTTATATGGACTATCCTTCCAATGAGACATAGTGGAATTTAAAACATATGTCTGATGGTAGACTGACTGAAATGCTGGCAATTGATTCCATTATCTACCCAGGCCAAGGCTATTTTTCAGAATGTAATGCTAGCTTTCTATAGAATATTTGAAAGTGATTTTTTATTTAAAAAAAAGGAAAAGGGATTAAAATGCAGAGAAGAACTGTCATTATATCTCATAAATCTGGCAAACCAGTTTACCAAGCAATTTTTTTCTTAAGTTTAGAATTATTGTCAAAGGTCATGCATTCTTCCAGATGACTAAAATAAGATGCTATTTTCCAAGTAGAAATTTGAATAACTGTTTTCCTTGTTTTTTATATTGGAAATACACTAGGATAAATTTCTGCTAAGTTCTATGTTGTCTAAATCTTTACCCAACACTCATTAAACACTTCTCCTGAGTTATCTCCTTAAAATCCCTCAAAGCAACAGGGGGGTTTACTCTTGTTTTAGATGAGAAAACTGAGGATTGGGGTACACAGGGAGTGGCAGTGTATGCACTGGACAGCATGTGAGGTGCTCAAGGCTAACTGAGGCACACAGATGTCCTCTGATCCCACTGCTTCCTGTATTCCCAGTGTTTCTTACTTTCAAGAATCACAAATGTTCTGCAGCCTAAATTGTCCCATTCTTCAAGATGTGCCATTATGCTAATTACAACCTGTTTATGAATGGGGAATAATTTTTTCCCTTTGGAAATTATGTTAAAGTTTGAAAGACTTTATTCAAACTCTCTGATTACTCCTCTTAAACCACAAAGAGATTATTTTAGAACAACTGAGAGGAAAATAACATCAGGCCAAAAGCACAGAACTCAGTATCAGCACTATGAATACCTTGTTCTGCATCTTGGATTAGCCCCTTTCCCTTGCCATAAAGAGTTGAATCAGTCCCTCTAAGCAGATTCAAAAATGATGTGATGTCTACAAGTTTAAAATCAACTCTTTCTAGAACAAGTCATAAAAGCATTACTGTGTTCACAGAGGTTAGGTAGAACTCTGGAAAACATTGGTGTAGGGAAAAATTTTATGAAGAAAACAGTTGCTCGTAAACTAGCACAAACAATCAACAACTGGGATCTCTTCTTACTAAAAAGCTTCTGCACAGCAAGAAAAACCACCAGCAGTATGAAGAGATAACCCACAATGTGGGAAAAAATTTTCACCAGCGGTCCCTGAGACACAGGTCTACTATCTTGAATCTATAAAGAACTTAAAAAAATCAGACTTCCCAAATTTAAAGATCCAATCCAAAAATATCCATCTGAAATGAGCAGATGTTTCTCAGACAAAGAAGTAGAAATAGCATATAAACATATGAAAAAATGTTCAATATCCTGGTCATTCGAGAGATGAAAGTGAAAACAGTGCTGAGATTCCACCTTACCCCAGAAAGAATGGCTGCTATCATGAAATCAACCAATAGCAAATGCTGGTGGGGCGGTGGGGAAAGAGGAACCCTGCTCACTGCTGGTGGGAGTGTACACGGGTGCAACCACTGTGGAAATCAGTATGGAGATATCTCAAAGAACTAGGCCTGCTGGGTATCTTCCCCAAAGAATTAAAAGAATCATACCACAGCAATATATGTGCACCCATGTTCATAGCAGCACAGTTTGTGATAGCTAAAACTTGGAAATAGCCCAAATGTCCATCAACTAGAGACTGGATAAAGAAAATGTGGGGTTTTTTATAAAATGGAGTACTACTCAGCCATAAAAAATGATAAATTAGAGACATTTATAGCTAAATGGATGCACATTGAGGTGATACTCTTAAGTTAAATAAATAGGACACATGTGTGTAAATACTGAATAGGTTCTCTGCTAAGAACATGAAAGTGTAAATAAGGACTAAAAGGTAAAATAGATAATGTGAAATAGGAAGAAAAGGGGCAAAGGGGAAGGGATAGTTGGAGGGGTAGGGGAAAAGAAAAAAGGGAATGGAATTAATATGAGAAAATGAAAAAATGGAAACAGTGTTTGTAAATAGGGAGGGGTAGAGGAGTTGAAGGGAGGGCAGGGGAATGGAGAAAAAAATAAGAACCAAGATAGAGCATGTAAAGGTGCAAATACCCAGTGATGAATGTCATTATATTGTATACCTAAAATGTACCAATAAAATTAATAATATAAAAAATAAAATAAAAATAAAACCCCTTGCTGTGGGCAGAGACCCAAGGAGTCATTCATTCATTCAGTGTGTGTGTGTGTGTGTGTGTGTGTGTGTGTGTGTGTGTGTGTGTGTGACTTTGGACATGTCTCTTTGTGGATGTGAAGGGAATTTAAACTTCTATCAAGTATAAAATCAGTCTGAACTACTGGATACCAAAAGTACTTAAATAATTTAAATAAATAGCAAAAAGTAAAGAGTGGAATAGATAACACTTTTTACCATTGGAATGTAAGAGAGGGTATATTACCTCCTATGGAACCATGAAAGTGGCTAAAGAAGTCTCCATGGACCAAACCTTGTGAGCTGACCTTCAAAAAAGTACATCTGGTCAAACAAGGAAGAGCAGAAAGAAGAAGGTGATACAGGCAGATGGTTCATTTTGAGCATAGCAAGGAACTGGGAAACTTGAGAGAGGAGAATAAAAAGTGTGTTTTTGCTGAGCTGAAAGGTCCCAGAAGGGCAGTAGTAGTAAATGACAACTGGAAAAATAGTATCATTTTTAGTGCCAAACAAATTTGAGTTTAATTTTCCAAATTCAATCTTTTGAAACAAGAGAATAAAGTCTTAGCTAAAATAAGTCTGTGCTAGATTAACCTAGAAGCAGAATGAAAGGTAAACTGGCTAGGTAAGATCCTTGGTGCAGGAAGATCAATTAGAACTACTCCAAAGACCAAGCAAGAACTAACAAGTATCTGGATTGAAGAAGAAGGGCAGCAGATACAATAACTACTAACAATCACAATGGGAGCTGACACTTATACAGTAAACAATAAATAATATAGTAAACAGTAAGTGTTTACTACACACTCTGCACTGTTCCACGAATAAGTGATTGGCCTATTTAGTTTGCACAAACATATGGGGAAATTCTAGGATTTCAGGTTTGAAGATACAGAAACTGAGGCACAGAAAGGTAAAAAGAGATGGCTGAGGCACTGACTAAAAGATTCATCCTTTGTGTCTGGAGTTCCACCATTTACCCATTCAGGAACATTGCTTCTCTGCAGAAATATGATTGACATAACATGGCCATTGATCGATGATCCTTTCAGGGTGCCACTACTTGTATCTGTAGTAAATAAGTGTACAAGTACAGGGGATCCTTGAGTTATGACCAGCCTGACATACAAACAATTTGGGTTATGACTGGAATTTTAGTTTTAACTTATGAAGAATCCTGAGTTACCAACCGAATGCCAGGCATTTGTGCTCCCAGATGATCTCAGATGCGGATTTAATCCTTAAAGAGTTCTGGAAGGAACATTACAACATCCTCTCCTATGTGGGGTTGAGAAACCCTGGGCCAATGTCTCTCTAAGGACACTGCCATCTTTCTGTATATAGGAGAGAGACTTTGAAGGCTGTGTAGAGGAGCCTGAAACTTCACTTGGCCAATCTGAGTTACAACCAGCCCTCAGGAATAAACTGAGTTTGTAAGTCAAGGGTCTACTCTAGGTAAATGTGTCACGGGTAAGTTTCCCCACTTATCTATAACATTTGTTCAACTCCTTAGAAATGCATTACTAAATGATCAACTCCACTGATTAGATAGTAATTTCACTCAGCTCTACCTGCCTTTGCATCTACATAAAATAAATGAGGTGTTCCTTTTAGAATTTAATAAGAAAGAAGAGTTACCACACACATCCCCATTCTGTGATGGCTAACTTTGTCCTTTGTGTAGGAAGGCATGTAGCCAAAGATAAGGGGTTGATAGCAACCTCCTCCAAGTTTCCCTGGACCAGTCAAATTGACACAGAGACTGTCCTCTCCAGCTTTCAGCCACAAAATCAACTTAACCTTTCAATGCCTAGTGCTCCACTTTTGGAAGGCCCAAATTTCAATCTTCAGCATAAATGGGTTAAGTTCAACCAGTGATAAGGAATAATGTTTCCTTGGAGAAGAATATCCTGAAGGAGCCTATTTGAAAGAATATAAAACCACAACTCTAGGGCCGGGGGTTTAGCTCAGTGGTTTCGCTGCCTGCTGTGCAAGTGCAAGGACCCAAGTTTGATCCCCAGTGCCAAAAAAAAAAAAAACCACAACTCTAATTTCCCCTAATTCTCAGAGTTGACTCTGGTGTTTACAGTTATAGACAATGTCAGAACAACCTATCTGTAGTCCATATATAGGTTTCTTCAACACCATTTTTCCCTTCTATTGCATTGCTTTTTGTTTTTTTAGCTGTCAATAACAATACAGTGGCCTAGGAATTCAATGACCAGCAACAGAAAATGCTGGAGAGAAGGAGAATGTCACTGAGAGGTTGAAAGTTAAAGGCACTTATCTCTAGAAACTGAAGTAAATGACAGCTATATAATTTCAAAGAATGGGCCTCTGCCTTGACGACAGGCCACCTTCACAAGTGCTCTGCTCCTCTACTTCTCACGTCTATGTCCCAGCTGGCAGAATTCAGTGCAGGGAAGAGCATCATTGTCATCTGATAGAACACATTCAATTCCCAGCAGAGAAAATTAATTGTACTTCACAATACTATTTGATGTAAATATATCATATATTTAATTCCAAACACTAATTTGCTTTAAATTGGCCTAATAATAATTATTGCTTAAAGTTGTCACAATGAAACAGCTTCTGCTTTTTGAAAAGCCCCTTTGACAGCAGGTGCTTTTTATGCCACTGCAATTTTTCCTATAAGATCATTATCACTTGTCATTGACAGCTTCTTTGAGTGTGTTTTCATTCATGATGATGGTTTGATTGATTATTGGAATTTTCCTCCCACTATACTGAGGAATCTAATCTGTTAGGATTTCCAAAAGGCATTACCAAAATTTTAATATCAACTCACATTAGTTCACTCTGTCATGAACTGTCAGCCATGAGGTAATGTTCTTTTTACAAAACACAAAGACTCTTATCTTTTCTTTTTGGATACAAAAAATTCAAAATTAAGCCAAATATTTGTGTGTGGCTTCAAATAATGTTTCCTCAGCTTCTTACTTAAAATGAGATATGCTCTGAAGAAGACTAATTTAGGGCAAGTGTTTTGTTTGAGGTATATTATTGTATTTAAAATGGAACAGTTTTTTAAAAGAAAAAAATATGACAACAGTGATACATCCAAGAATTTTCATATTTTAGAAAGCAATACTTGTCCTCTTAGAAATCTAGTTTTGTCATTTTCTCCAAAAATATATGATAAACATAAAAATGATCAGATGTGGTTACTCATTTTTGAAAGTTATCCAATGTTAGGTCAAAGACTATAGATACATGTCAATCTACATTTGTTTTCCATCAGAAAGAGAGATGTTGAGTATATCCATCTGAGAGTCATCCTGTCCTCTTTGGGAGCCTGCTCCAACATAGAAAAACATATGACATTGTCTTCTGTCCCAGCTTGACTTTTTCTTAAATACTGAGAGAATCTACTGGATGATTTTGGCAAGTCTTATGTCTCCCTACAACTGCCCTATCTATGAAAAATGCTAACAATATAGCCTGATTTTGTGCAAAAGAAATGCTATAATCTAATTTAAGTTCTTAGAAAGTCATAGTCATATATTAAGGATTCAAATAGACTATTTTATGTTCATCATTAATGATTTGTATATCTATATTGAGGATCTCCTCAGATCCAGGCACTCTGTTGGATGAAAGAATAAAGTAGACTCTCCATTCTCTCAGGAAGAGCAAACTGCAGCCCACTGCCCCATGGTTTTGCTCAGCCCTCAAATTAAGAATGAATCAAAGAAAAGTATATGATGAAGACCTGCAGTGGCCCTCAGAGCCTGAAATATTTACTATGTGGTATTTGCAGAATATAATTTCTAAGTCTCGACTCTGTAAGGATCAGAAATATCATAGCAAGGAAAAACTAGACTATTAATCTTGCCAAGACCTTAGTGGTTAAAAAAAAATCCCTTAGAGAAGAGTTCATGTTTGAACTAGGACTTGTGGAGTAGGTTAAGATTTCATCAGCCTGAGAAGGGATAGTGGTATCCACACAAGAAAAGCAAACAAAAACATGGTCAAACAATAAGGTGGCATATTCCAGGAATTATAGTTATTGGAAATGTGCACATGCATGTAGGAGTTGGAGCAGGGTGGGACAGAGAAGGAAAAAATTAGTGGCCAAAATCAAGGTAGAATGAAACATAATGTAAAAAGCTTCAGGTGCTCTACTAAAGATTAGAACTTTGATTGGAAGGAAGAAAAGGTTTTAAAATGAGTGACAAAATCAGACCAGTTATTCAGAACAAGAATTCAGACAGTGGTATAAAAATAAATTATAAAGCAACTTTGGCTTTGGGCCAAAATGGAATAATAAGATCTAGATTTAACCTTTTGCTTAAAATAACTTTACAGAAAAACCTAGACAAAATGTATGAAGCAAGATATTCAGACATTGTCAATAGGCAGTGCCAGAGACTTCTGAGAGGGGAAAATAAAAGTAACTCAGCCTGATGATTGCCCAGATTCTGATGTGGAGAGAAGTTGTAGGCTTCAGCACAAGAGGAGAGAGATATAACCCTTAATGAGGGAAAAAATCTAGTTAATACAAACAGACTCAGAAATGGCAAATGATTACAGAAATAGTGAGAAATGCATTAAAATTTAGAACTCTTTTCCAATTGTTCAAATATTGAAAAATTAGAGAAATGCTTAAGCATGACATATAGATATAAAAGACATTTTTAAACACCCATATTGAACTGACAGAGACAAAAAAAAGGCTGAGGTAAAAAAAAAAAACTAGATAGGCTTAGACATTATCACTCCTACAAACATACTAATATACAGAACAAATTCAAATTTATTAAGCTCTAATCCATCAAATAGATTTCCAAATAAATTTAAATATGGATCTAAGCATTGGATAACTCTTGAGGTTTTGTTTTTGTTTTTGTATTAGTACACTTTGCACTAATGGTATCTCCTATTTGGTCAATTCAGAAATGTAAAAGTTTCTAGGAGGTTTAAGCAAAGTCAACAATAAGGTTTTAGATGAAATAGAAAAAACTAATTCTAAATTTCACCGTACAAGTATATATGCTGCAATGTGTACTCTTATTGGGCCTCCTACACAGCCATGGTAAAATATACTAGTGATTTTCAAGAAATTTCTCTTCTGGTTATCATGTTTATTCTCATAATAACTGCTGGCTATAATTTGGCAGTCACCTATGAGAAGAAGGGCATGGTAAAATCTGCATACTTATATAAAGGCATAATACAAGTAGACACTAACACCATTTACTTTGTAATCTTTTGAAATACACTATGTCCATGAAAACTGAATAGCTAGATCAAAGAACTTAATCACTGAGTATCCTAATGATGTGTCTTCCAAGGAATCACTAGTATCCTCTTACACAGAAGCATTTTCTGAATATCATTTACTTTCACTTTTTCAAATGTCTTGTGTATAAGAGATACCAATAAGGGCTGGTGACACTATCGTATCCAGGTCTTCCGTGAGGAGGGTAAAGAACATACACATCTAGGATGGTTTCAGTCTTCAAAATACCAACCAGAGGACACAGCCAGCAGAGCATGTTCTACCCAGTTGTATAAGCAAGATGAACCTCTTTTAACACAATGACATTTAGCGATTCCCTAAGGCCTCCTTTGCCCCCAAATAACTAATCTTCTACCAATCTAGAATTCTGCTTGCAGTTGACCAATCATAAGCAATTCATTAGAAGCATAGGTAAATTAAATAAGAAAGACAATGATATAGTTCTCAGAGGTTTCTTTTGCAACGCAAGCATTACTTAGCAGTACAGGAGATGGATCTTAATGTCAAGATGAGGGTTTGGAAGATGGTCTGACTTCAAGTAACAAAAGCCAAAGATGCACCAGCCTTGACAATCAGAAACAGAAATAAAAATATAATTGGCAATCTAGACACATACCAAGGTGAGTTCTACTTCAGGACTTAGCAACGAAGAGCCCAAGATCAAACAGTCTGCTGTCACTTTTTTGTGAATAAAGTTTTATTGAAACATAGCCAATGCTATTCATTTATGCATTATTTATGACTGTTTTTCTGCTGCAGAAGGAGAAATGTGTAATTAATTACATTGATCATATGACTCACAAAACTTAAAACATTTAGTATCTGGATCTTTACAAAAAAAAAAAAAAAAAGATTGCTAAGCCCTGCTCTACCTTTATCTTTATGGAATTCTCTAAGCTCTGGTCTTTGTCCACATGTTAGCCCACCCTAAGTCAAAAAGATCACTTCAAAGCATGACAGTATTCTTAGAGAGAAAGAAGCCATATTTTCCTTCTGTCTTTCTGTAACAACAAGAAATCTTTACCTAAGCACACAGAATAATTTTATTCACATAGCTTTGGCCCAAAACATCACAAACCAATGCCTGAACCAGTCACTAGTTAGCAAATTGGATTTGCCACCACTGAGTAAACCAACCAGAATCAACTTCTGATATTGGGGATGGAACAGCCTTTCCCAAAGCAAATAGCCTTAGGGAGGAGGGTGAATGCCTAAACCAAACAAGGACTTTCTTATGGGAACGAAAGGCAAAGAGAATGAATGTTGTCTACTACTGACGGAATGTGTTTCAGGAAAATTGGGAGAGCTGAGCTTGATCTGGATACCTAGCTCCTTCCCCTTGTATTCACAAGGGAAGATACTAAAAAGAATGATCTTTCTTGAAAGGCATTAAGAAGACTCCAAAGGGAAACTATTGTGGGAATCAATGGTAACAATTGCAAGGCTTTCTACCACCAGCCCCTACAGAATTCAAAATAATGATTGCCTGACTGTTAAATGGACCTACTATAAAAATGTAACTTATCTATTCATTTAAAGAGTACCAAGAAATTCACTTCTCCAAGGGAAATCTCTCCAGAGTAACTCTATAACCATTTTTGTTTAATAATCATATGACATTTATATCTAATGATTCCAGAAACTATTGTTCAAAAAGGGTTCATAAGGCATCCTTTCCTACTATCACTGATCAATTAACACTTGTCATATGAAATATGTTAATATATAAAATAACTGTTTCAACAATTGAGATAACTAGCTCATGTTTTCACCTTCCTAGAAGGATTTTTTTCAGAATTTCAATATGGGAAATTGTCTTTAAACATTTTTCATGTTTACTTCCTCCATGTTACATGACAGAACATGGCAAATGGTTTAGATACAGGCAAGTCTGGACAGATTGAAGTATATTGTTTTAAGTTTAGTAAGTTTATGGGTTTTGACCTTTATAACATGTATATTTGATACTACCTATTTAGCACTCAAATGTACATTGTTGCATCTTATTAAGGTTTGCAGAAAATTATGTTTCTTGATAAGAGTGCATGTTCCCACAGGGTAGGTATTTTGTTTCCTCCTGATACACCTTGCCTGTAATGAGTTTTCCATACAAACTGAATGCAGAGCTCTACCTCTTTTAACAATACACACTTTTAAGAGGACTTGTATTCTAAAATTTATTTTGTAAACTTAAATTCAAAAGTTAAGCCAATTTTTCCTTTTAAAACAATGTTAGTTATCATAGCTAGGTCTCCAGGGTAGCCGATAAAAGAATCCTAGTTTGCTTTTTCAATGAAAAGCAATAGAAAACCATACTAACAGAAAGTTGCAAAGATTGCTTTAGAAGTTGATGATTTCAAACCATAATGAGAGCCTTGAGTAATAGCTTTCACTAGTCATCATGGCAAAGAGAGTCACCACAATAAAAACAAAAATTATGAAACCAATGTACATGCATCTCCTGGTCTATTGTGTGTCATCAACATAGGCAGAAAAGTCACAATACCACACCAACAGTTTTCATCTAAAGAACAGTTTCACTATTTCTGAAAAATTAATATTTTCACTTTGACTAATTTGCCAAAAATTTCACATACAAGTTGCTTTGGAGAAAGGGAAATATAACATGGAAGGAGTAAACAAATCAAGAGGAAGAACATTGTACATATTTTTCAAAATATACTTGTATACCCACTAAAATATATCAACTACAAACTCTTGAATTAGATTAGTTTAAACTTTTTTTTAAAGTCTTCAGTTAAAAGCCATCTCTCCTAAACTTAAAATCAATTTCTATGACCACTCAATGAACTTTTCATTTCTTTTTGCATAGATACCGCTTATACACATAGAAATAGATATCATTATCTATATTTTGCATTTGTTTAGTAACTCAAAACTAGTTCTTAGAGTAACATTTTAAGTCATCATGCTGAAGAGCAGTTCCTTACTTCCCACAGCTTTTTCCATTTGCATAATTAACTCAAAGATGGCTAAAAGAAGAATTCATATCATCTGCTTCCCACAAATATGCCCCAGGATGCCTCAGCGTTTTCTCGCTAATAGAGAGAGCAGAAATTTGATCAACCTTGCTCTTCAATTTGATTGGAATCACAGAGTTAATTTTCAATATCCAAATTACTTATACTTTAAAATTGGCTCAGGGTTGATTACTCCCCCTGCAACATGTTTAATTAAAGCATGCAAAACAAAATTAATATCTAGGTGATATTTTGTCTACATTCAACTTTTGTCTATAAATAACAAGAATTGAAACCATGATACAGATGCAACTGACTACAAGAAGAATGTAGAGTAAGACCAGCAAGGAGCCCAGGACTGAGCATATAGTTCCACCAATTCCAGGCTGGAAAGAGGAGACACTAGCAAACAAGATTGGGAAAGAGCAGGTGGAGGGATGGAAGGAGTCAAAGGAGAACAAGAACTTGAAACCATGAAATAAACTTTCCAAAGAGAAGGAATAGTTAATTCTAATAGTTAACCACAAAAGATGACAAAAATATCCACTGTATTTAGCAATTTGGAAAGTTATTGGTAACTTCAATTAAAATTGTTTCTGGTATAGGATTGAGGTACAAACAAGCATGCAATGGTTTGCATAGAAAATACACTATTTGACACACTGAACAAAAAACTGAAGAAACAACTCCCTTCACAATAGCATCCAAAAAAATGAAATACCTAGGACTCAACCTAACAAAAGAAATCAAAGGCCTCTACTCTGGAAACTATAGCACTCTGAAAAGAGATCGAAGAGGATATCAGAAAATGAAAAGACATCTCTTGCTCCTGGGTAGGAAGAACCAACATAGTGAAAATGGCCATACTTCCAAAACTGCTATCCAGATTCAATGCAGTCCCAATTGAAATTCGAACAGCGTAATTCACAGACCTGGAGAAAACAATCCAAAAATTCATTCAGAACAAGAAGAGACCTAGAATAGCAAAAGCAATTCCAGGCAACAAAGACAAGGTAGGGGGTGTATCACAATCCCCAACTTGAAACTATACTACAAAGCTACTGTGATACAAACAGCCTGGTACTGGCAAAGAAATAGACCCAAAGATCAGTGAAACCAATTGGAAGATGCAGAAACAACTCCAGATACACTCAGCCATCTCATTTTCAACAAAAGAGCCAAACACCCTCCCTGGATGAAAGACAGGCTCTTTAATAAATGGTGCTGGAAAAACTGGGTTTCAACTTGTCAAAGATTAAAACTAAACCGCTATCTCTCACTATGCACTAAACTAAAATTGAAATGGATTAAAGATCTAAACATTAAAACAGAAACACTAAACCAGCTAGAAGAGAGGTTAGGCAGAATTCTTTTTTTTTTTTTTTGGTACCAGGGATGGAACTCCGGTCCTTGCGCTTGTGAGGCAGGCAGCAGAACCACTGAGCTAAATCCCCAGCCCTAGGTAGAATTCTTGAAGACATTGGTGTAGGAAAAGATTTCATGGACAAAACCTCAGTTGCACGTGAACTGGCACAAAGAATCAACAAGTGGGATCTCTTATTAAAAAGCTTCTGCACACCAAAAAAAAACACCAATAGCATGAAGAGACAATCCACAATGTGGGAAGAAATTTTTTTTTATTAAATTCTTTTATTGGTACATTGTAGGTATACAACACAATTACATTTCTCATTGGGAATTCTACCTTTACATAATGCATCTTGGTTCTTCCCCTCCCCCCATTCCTAGCCCTCCTTTCACCCCCTCTACCCTTCCCTATTTACAAAGACTTTATTTCTATTTTTTCCATTTCTCAGCATTTTTCCTTTCCCTTCTTTCCTTTCTCCTGCCCCTCCCACTACCCCTACCACTTTTGACCTTTTCTTCTTATTTTACTTTTTCGATTATTCATTCTAAACATTGCTACATTTTAGATATACAACATAATGACATTCATCATTGGAAATTTACACCTTTACATAGTCTCTCTTGGTTCTTATTTTTCACCCTTGCCCAGCCCTCTATTCAACACCTCCATTCCTCCCAATTTACAAAGATTGTGTTTCTATTTTTCCATTTTCTCATATTAATCCCATTCCCTTCTATCCTTTCCCCTAGCCCTCCAACTTCCTTCCCCTTTGCCCCTTTTCTTCCTATTTCACATTACCTATTATACATTTAGACCTTATTTACACTTTCAGTTTCTCAC
>NW_004624815.1:2277538-2299530 GCF_000247695.1 Heterocephalus glaber
TTTGGGGTTGCTGTAGGTGATCTGGAAGTCTGGTTTTGAGACTTATTTATGTGTTTTCTCATTTTGACTGGGACAGGGGGCTGTTAGCACCTGCACAGATTATCTCCTCTGAGCTGGGAGATGTGGGACAGGGACTGGGAGCAGCAGGAGGGATGGTGACCAGGAAGCCCCTTCCTCTGGACCAGGAGCAGTGGGACGGCAGCTCAGAAGCCCCTACCTGTGGGCGGGGAGCAGAGGGACTCAGTTCCTTGGTCTGGTTTTCTGGTGTCCTCTGCATCTTTGTAATGTAGAACCAGGTGGCTGCCTGTCTGCACCGGCATGATTTGGCATCTTCTGTGTGACTCGGGACCTCGGTAGGGTGTGCACAGACCTGCCTGTCTGCAGCGGGCTGATTTGGCGTGTTCTGTGTGACTCAGGACCTTGGTAGGGCATGATCAGACCTGCCTCGGAAAGAAATTTTCACCAGCTGTTCCTCAGACAAATGTCTACTATCTAGAATCTACAAAGAACTTTAAAAAATCAGACTTCCGAAATTTAAAGACCCAATCCAAAAATGGGTATCTGAAATGAACAGACATTTTTCAGACAAAGAAGTAGAAATAGCAAATAAATATATGAAAAAATGTTCAACATCCCTGGTCTTTTGAGAGATGCAAATGAAAAGAAAGCTGAGATTCCACCTTAACCCAGAAAGAATGGCTGCTATCATGAAATCAACCAATAACAAATGCTGGCAGGCTGTGGAGAAAAAGGAACCCATCTTCATTGTTGGTGGGAGTGTAGACTGGTGCAACCACTGTGGAAATCACTATGGAGAAACCTCAATTAATTAGGATTAGAGGTCTCATTTGACCCAGCTGTTTCCCCACTGGGTATCTTCCCAAAAGAATTAAAAGAATCATAGCACAATGATATATGTGCACCCATGTTCATAGCAGCACAGTTTGTAGTAACTAAAACTTGGAAACAGCTCAACTGCCTATCAACTGGAGACTGGAGAAAGAAATTTTTTTTTTATAAAAAGGAGTACTAATCAGTCATAAAGAATGAGAAATTAGAGACATTTATAGCTAAATGGATGCACATTGAGGTGATACTCTTAAGTGTAATAAATAGGACAGACATGTAAATACCAAATAGTTTGTCTGGTGTGAGAAACTAAAAGTGTAAATAAGAATCAAAAGCCATAATAGATATTGTGAAATAGGAAGAAAGGATCCAAAGGGGAAGGGGAAGTTGGAGAGATTAGGGAAAGGAAAGAAGGGAATGGAATTAATATGAGAAAATGAAAAAGAATCAAAGTCTTTGTAAATAGGGAGGGATGGCAGGGTTGAAGGGAGGGCAGAGAAATGGGAAAAAAATAAAAACCAAGATAGATTATGCAAAGGTACAAATTTCCAATGATGAATGTCATTATATTGTATACTTAAAATTAAAATATAACAATAAAATTAATTTTTAAAAAGAAAATACACAATTTGATTCCTCTGTTTTTTGAATATACTTTCCAACCACTAAGATGGCCTGGATTTCTTGAGAATTTATTCAGGTGATACAACAGGCAATATGTGTTATCAACCATGACATAGAAATTTACCTTCTTGAAGTAAGCTACACTCATGAGATTCACACAGCTTCAAGAGAAGATGCAATTAACACTTTCATGCAGTGTAAAAATAAATAAAGAATGGTCAATGAAGATATACATTCAGTGATCTTCACAAGGCTTCTTTCACAATGGAATATGTGGATACACGCAGAACAGTAAAATGCAAGTTATAAAATTGTAATTATGGTATTGCCTAATTTTATTTTCAAAATACCTTAATGTATAAAGATATCAAGAAACTGTCTAGAATAGTGTTCACTGAACTGTGATAATCTGTCTTTGGGAGATGCTGAGAATATTTTTCTTTTCATTTAAGAGTATTTTTTAACTTGTGCTATTTTAAAATGATTCTAAGCAGAGGAAATTAAGAACTGCTCTAAGTATGGAAGGTAATGAATATGTAAATTAGCTTGATTGTGGTAATCATTTCACAACATGATGTTGTATACCTTGAAGATATATAATTTTATTTGTCCATTATACTCAACAAAAATAAAATCTTCATTTTGTACCCTTAAATAGAGTTGAGGTGGAGGAGGGAAGTAGGCTAAAAAAAATAGGAGCACTGACTTTACCAGTCCAAGCCACCAAAAAAAAAATATGTAAAAGTATGTAAACCAGTATAAGAAAAGCATTGAGTTTCTTTTTTGAGTTTGGTATGGTGATGGTGAGGTTTATTGTTTCTCTTTGCTAACAAATAAAATGAAATTTTTACAATAAGTCCATCTATAACTTGCATAACAAAACTTTGCTATTTTCCATCCGTAGCATAGGTGCTATGTTTCTGGGCGAATGTTTTTTCAAGATATGCATGTATATTGTTCCAAAGTTTTTCTCACTGAAGAGAAAATGATTAGGTTATGTGTGTGTGTGTTTTTTTTTCTCAGAGTAAATTATTTGTATCCTACCAAGACTAATAACCACTGTTGGTCAACTGCAGGCATTTCTGCTCCAACTTCTTTAAAAGATCATTTGGTAGAATGAAAATTATTTTTAGTTTAAATACTTCCTTAAAATTAATATTTTATAAGTTGTATTTTTTTTCACAGTTGGATTTACAACTGCATATTACAAATTTAACTAGAAAAAATAGGACAAAAGTTGTCCTTGCTCAATGTAAATAAATACTGTATTTCTCAAACAAAAATGTGCATTAGCCTAAGCAATACATTTTTCCACATTGTGTTGCACATGTAGACCTGGCTTATCCTACCAGTATTCTGGAAGTTTAGAGCTGAGAAATTCAGAAAATGGAGAGAGAGAGAGAGAGAGAGAGAGAGAGAGAGATCCTCCAGTCAACAGAATAATCAGTAGTCAGAGAATTTGAACTGGTCTACGTGTCATTTCTTTATGAAATCTGCACAATGTTTAGCTTCAAATTTCCAACCAGAGACATATGGTGAATGTCAGAAATGACCTTCTGTCCTTTCACAAAAACAAGATTTGTATGCTATGCTGTGGAAGCTTCTCTTCTGGGAATACAAAGGTTCTAAAGCACAGTCTCATGCTTAAGGTTCATATTAGCCAGATGGGAAATGGTGAGTAAGGGTAAATGGGAGACCATTTAAGCAATCTTTGCTATAATCCAGGCATGAGAACAGTAGGGTCACATTTTGGGGTCATGGTGATAGGAAATGACAAATGAGAAGAGGGAAAAATGAAGACCAGAAGTGGCAGAGGGATAAAACCCTGAATGATTGTGATGTATGTTAGGGATGGAAGGGAGAGAAAGACATAAAGACTGAAGGCATGAGTTACAGAGAGATTGAAAGCAAATTGAAAAGAAATACGGAAACCCAAGGTAGAACATTATTTTAAGAGCAAAAACATGAGCTTAATTTTAGATGAACCAAGTTGAAGCGAAGGGAGAACCACCAAGTTATGCAGAAAAGGGAGACATTACATTGAAGCTCAGAAGAAAAAGACACACCAGAGAAGTCATCTATATAAAAATGATGTTTACATCAAAAATGGATGAGCAGCATGAAGGTAGGAATGAGCTAGATGAGCAAAGGGTCCTTGTGGAGGCACCTGAAGAAAACCATTATTGTAATGGGCAGCAAAAGGAAGTCAATAGGACATAAGGGACCCTTTGCCAAAGAAGTATAGGTTAATTTATTATTACTTCAATCCAAATAAAAGGGCTTGGAATCCTACAAATCCATATTGAAGAATAGTTTCAAACAGATACTATTAATAGAACTTTTTAAATGAGGATGACAAAATGAAAATACATGAGACATAAGAGTAACTAATTGCAAAATGAGATTTGGAAGTGATTCCAGGGTGATTGTAATCTTTTTTTAAAAAGTAAAACAATTTTAAAATAACTAGTTAAAAAGGGGCTTTTTAAGGTTTCTCTAGTTTTTTATTTCTTTTCTATTATCCATAATACAATGTTTTAGAACCTAAATATATTATATGTGCTACTGAAGCAAGCACATGAACTGGAATATAAAAGACTGTGTGGGTCATTTTCCTTCTCTCTTGGGTGGTGATTCCATTTAGACAACATTTAAAAGATTTTACTACTAATTCCTCATTTTGAAAAGCTAAGTGGCATGAGGCGTGTGCGTGCACATGAGTGTGTATGTGTGTCTACACTTATAAAGTGCTTTTGACCCCTTAGTCTGGCAGGTCAGTGAGAGAAAAGGATAGTCTTTAATGGGATAATTTTTACGGCACCTCATTACAGGAGAAAATAGTGAGGAAGGAAGCCACAGGCCCTTCTTTCCACTTCGTTCCGTATCCTTAATTAGAATTAGTTTATCCTCAGAACTTTCTTCACCTACGTGTAAGAGAACTAATGGGGAAGCAGAAGTAAAAAGAATTGAGATGCTATGCACATATACCTACTCCTCACAACGAATGTAGTCATTATGTATGTACTGCAAACATGTTCTAACAAAGTTTTTTAATCTTAAAAATTTACAGATCTTTTCAAGAGTGATGAGTCCTTTTACCTTCTACAAAAATGAAGACTGAAAATCCACATGTTAACATTTCTCACTTTGGTTTCAAAGACCCAAGATGCAATGTAGCAGAAGGTAACATACTAAGGTGACATGTGAAAAAGTAGAAAGAGGATAACGTATAATGTATAATTGTGTAATGTCAATATAGCTGGCAACTTTGAGTTACTTCCTCAGATTGGTAAATATATGCTCACAATGCCAGAGTCTGCAAACTATTTCCCTCCTTACCACCTTTTTAAAATGCAAAAAGGTTCAAGGCCCTACTCCAGTAAATATACATGGCATTTTGGAGCAGAAACAAGTACAGCAGTGAGAGATTTGTTCATGGAAGACCAAGAAGTCACCCACCTCCAAACCTACCTCATTTAGGTAATGGCAATGGAAAAGCAGCAAACACAACCACCACAATTGGCAGCTGCTGACACCATGGGTACTTGATATGCATCCTCCTAACCACCTCACAACAACTCTGTAAGTTATTGCTAATAATTAAGTTAGATAATCCATGGAAAGTATTTAGAACCATAGCTCATGCCTAGTTATTGTTCTGTGGTGTTAGATATTATTAAATCATCATTTTATAGGTGAGAAAATTTAGTTTAATAGCTCACTCAAGATCAGAGACAGTGAATGGTAGAATGAGATTTGAACCCAAGTCTTTCTGACTCCAGAGCTGATTTCTTTGTGGGAAATTTTCTTTCCTTTGTGGCTTATATCTGTATCTCTACTTTCATTCCTCCATATGTTAAAACCCTATTCTTGTATATAATTTAAAAGTATAAGTCAGAAAATGGAATAGATATATATGATCAATCAAAATTCTTTACTCAAAGAAAATTCAAGTAACACCAAATTCATTGATTTTTGTAATCCGAGAATTTGCAAATGCTCATATATTGATTTACTCACATCATTGTTCACAGACCTGAGGTCACAATTCCACTGTAGCTAATTGGAAATGCAAAAATTCCATCCCTTCTATGCTGAAATTAATACATTTTAATTGCATATGGTAAGACTGTAGCATAAGGCTAGGGCATGGCAAGGGACATGGCAATGTGCATGGCAACATGGCTGGAACAGTTGGGCATTACCTCCCAATTGAGGAGACTATTAAGCATGGGCACAGACCAGCAACACCTGACCCTGACATGCGATCAAGCCAAGCCCTGAACCAAGTACCAATCTTCTGATACGAGAACCTGCTGAACCTGGCACCTGATGTCAGTCTTCTACCACGAGATCAAGTGGGCCCACCTGGATCAACTACCAAAGAAGATAGAAAAGGATAGTGACAACTGACTGTGGAGTTACTGCCCTCTTGTTCTTGCAGGGCATATCTTGTTTTTCCTTTGAAGCACCCTTTTCTCCCTGAATATGTCTTTTCTTTTTTCTTTTATTTTTATTATTTTTGCCCTAAAATAAAAGGCAATGTTTCATGTCCACCAATTGTCCTGATCAAGTCACTGATGGGGACAGATAAAAACCCAGAAAACACTAATCATCCTTAGCCTATCCAGTTACAAGATGAGAAGCTTCAACCTAATACATACCATAAACAAAATTCTGAAAAGCTGATTTAAGTCTAGCTTCTATCATAGAATTTCTTCTCTCATTGGATTTCATACAAATTACATTTGATCTTCTATTAGGGAAAAATAGGGGTCCTTAAATGAAATGAAGTTACATGTAAATAAAAGGTACATTCACAAATCAAATGAGAATAATACTTTTTAAAAGCCAACCATTAGAATTATGACAATGGACAAGATACTAACAACTTCATACTGCAAATAAATCAAGAATTTAACATGCCACAAGATGTGTTTGTAGTGTTGTATCAAAAGATGCTGGCAGTCTGGCACACTGCCTACTCTGCTTTGAAGGCAGTAAGAATTCAGGCTGAATAGTATTTGTGTGCTTTTCTATTTCCCTTCTGAGATCTTCAAAGAATAGCATGAAGATATAATAAGTAATTCATTTATTTATACATTTCCTACCAAGTATTTTTCTCTCTAATCTACTTTAATGAACAGCTCTTCTAGAGAAAAGAAAGCAGACCATCTGGCAGATACAGCCCAAGTACTTGTTTGTTGGAGTAATTGAATATGAGGATGTGATGAGGATAGCAAGATTTTGCTGAACAGACCTGATCCTCGGTCAGCAAGTCCTGGCTAATCAGCAGTTAATCCCTCTTCAACTGCATGAAGCCTCAAGCTAGAAAAAGCGCTAAGCATCTCTCGAGCACACAGGAGTCACCTTCTAGAAACAATGACTTCATCTAAAAAGGAAGCCTGTGCCCTTCAACCATCCAGCCTAACAGGGCTGTAAATCGAGTCCCTGTTCCACCACCTAGGCAGTCCCAGCCTTCTTTGCATGCCCATTAAACTTAGCCCATGTGGACTTCCAGCTCTCCTGGCTCCTGTTTTCCAACACACGGTGTTACTTTCTACCAGGGAAGAATGATTTTTAAGTCTCAGTTTTATGACAAGAAAATATATTCTTGTAGGACACCGTCTGCACCTAATTCTCGTAAAGCAAATGGTTTTATGGCAAATGCACACTTTATTTAAAAATAACATTTTCTAAGGGACATTTACTCTGCTAGAGCTGTGCTGCAGGAATCAGCTAGAAAGCTGTTTGTCTAGAAAGCCAGTTCTCTAGTCTGGCTTGATGAAATATTTTACATTTAATCTACATTTGAGAAATTACTAGATTTTTTAAGGAAGAACTGACACAGATTTTTTTTAAATAACACTATTTCTTATTTTTAAATATGAGGTCCAAGTGCTGTTACCTACTTCCAGGTTTAAATCCTTGTTACTGAGAGTGTGGCCTGTAGAGGAATCGATGGACTGAGAGACTGTCAGAACTCAGATTTGCTGAGTCGAGTCATAACAAGTAGTTAACAGGATCTGCAAATGAGTTGTATGCATATTAAATCTTGAGGACACTGATTTAGTTCACAACTTTTTTCTTAATAGCTTTATATTTTGTCTTTCACCTCATTTTATTGGTTTTAAGTACTATATCTGTGAGGATGCAGAGAAAGGGGGACTCTAATACACTGTTGGTGGAAATGTATATTAGTAAACATGTAAATAATATGAAATCTAGAAATAGAACTGCCATATGACCGAGAAATTCCATTACTGGGTGTATATCCAAAGAAATTAAAGTGGATTCACATGTTTATTGCAGTACTATTCACAATAACCAATGTGTGGAATCACCCTAGGTATCTATTGATGAATGAATGAAGAAAATGTGGTATAAATATATAATGGATATATTCAGTCATAAAAAGAATGAGATTCTCCTATTTTCACCAATAGAGATGACACTAAAGGATATTATGTTAAGTGAAATAAGTCAGACACAGAAAGACAAGTTCTCACTTTTATGTGGAAGCTAAAATGTTGACCTCATAGAAGAAGAAAGTAGAATAGTGGTCACCAAAACCTAGAAAGGTTATAGGGAAGTGTGCAGTGGATAGAAGGAATAACTTCTAATACTCTAGATAGCATAGTAGGACTAAATTGATTGAAAACAACTAATAGATAGCTAGCTGTAGAGATCATAGGGGAAGAATGAGGCCTAATTGGCCTTCTTGGCGAGCAGTAAGGAGAAAGAGGGCATGCAAGCATGCTAACACACTGCAGGGAAAAGTAAAAACATCTGAGGTTAAGTTGTTTTCCTGGAGAAGTACCATGGAGGGTGGGAAACAAATGAATCCTGTGGAAATCTAATTGCTCGTGCCTGTGTCTGAGTGAATAAAGCCAAAGTGTTCCAGTCTTTTGGGGCTCTATGTCGAGAAGAGACATGAGCATCCTGGCCCCCCAGATTTTAACTTGTTTCTGTGTCTCTTTATTTTACATCTTTTTCACTCCTTGGTCAGGTTCAAGCTCAGCTTGTAAGCTGGTTCCTACAGCTAGCAGAGAGGATTTTGAATTTTGAATGTTCCCAACATAAAGAAATAATAAATATCTGAGGTGATAGATATGCCAGTTTACCTCACCAGATCATTACACTCTATGTGAATGTATTCAAATGTCACAATATTATATACATGTATTGAAATATCACACTACCCTGTAAATTTATAATTACTGTTTCATGTAAAAATAAAATAGGCATTTTAATAAATACTAAGTCTCTGACATAACATCAAACAATATAAACATATATGTAAAAGCTTAATAATCCCTATCCTAGCCACCTGGGATCAATTTTGAAAGTTGATTGTGTATCCTTCAATATCTTTTTTAAGGCTCTGATATACTGATGCAAAAATACATATTCACATAACTGATAAGTTTTGAGTGACAGAAGTCTTATTTTCAATCCCCCCCAGAATGTTGCCATTGACATAGAGGCTGTTAACCCAATAAGTATCATCTGCCTTCATTTGCCCAAGCCACCTGTCCTATTCTCTAGGTGTTAATGGATATTTTCACAGTAATCTGTGCACAAATGTCAACCTACAAGCAGTAAGACAAAGAGAAAGGAAGAAGACAAATGGAATAGATTCTTAGTTTATGAGGGTTTAAGCCTTTGTTTGTAATATATTTCACGTGATGATATATAAATGTGATTTGAGCAAAGACAAATGTTTACAATCTCAAATCAGCACATTGTGGAATTTCTCCACATACAGTTTGGCAGCAGTGACAGTGATGGAAATTATATCACTTAATTCGAAGGACATCATGAGTTGCCCCTAATATCAAATGATAATGTTACAAATTCAGAAAATGGGTCTATTATATATTCACAAGTGTTCCTGGAACAAACAACACATATTACTTAGGCACCTATGAGGAACATGTTAAAAGTAATAACTATGTTAGGGAATGAAAAGTTATGAGCTAAATTCAAGAGATAGCTAGAATCATCAAAATAAAGTTCAGAAAGTAAACAATGTTAGTAGAGATAAAAGAATTATGTACACCAAACTATTAACTCACCAACTCTTCTCATAAATAGCTTCCTTAGTGTAGGACACAACTAATTCTGGAACTACTAACATATACACAATTGTTACATTAGACACTCAAATTAGCTAGTATGGTATTTGCAAATGATCTGAACACTAGCTGTACCATTGTATCTTACAGATAGAAATGTGAAGGGCCCAATCTAGGCCCCTCCAAAGCGTAAGTCAGTTAATGGTCCAAAGACTTTCCTTTAATGCAACAGTTCCCTCTGAGAGTACAATCTTCCAGCACAGGGTACAGAATCCATTATCAAAGTTGACTTAGTTCTTTTAAATTATAGTTGAAATTTCATCCCATACTTAACTCTCTAGATGTCTAAATTCTCATACCACAGTTTACAACTTTGACTAAAGCCTTCTAGTGTGGCCAGCAGAAAGACTGGAGCAAAAAGAATCCTTAAATAAATGTACAATTGTTAGTGACCCCAACTGATGATCTTACATGAAGCTATTAACCAAATCCCAGGGTACTACAGTTTTTGGGTGTCAATCAGCCCAATATAAATGGTATTTCTCCTTTCTTGTGAAAAGTTCTATGTAATAGAACTCTGTTATAAGAGATGTGGTAAAACACAAAACCTGAACAGTTTGAAATATATTTCAAAAGAGTATTATTTAAAATGTATAAAAGATTATTTCCTATAGGCTACTAAATATATTCTGAGAGCATCCAATTGACTGACAAACAAAACAGCAAACAAAAAGCTTGAAATCAGTGTCACTGAACAAGAGTTAATGATGTAGCAGGCAGCATGCTAAACATTTTACCTACACTATGTCATGGAATGGCTAAAACAGCTTCAGGCATTAAACGTTATCTCCATTGAATTAATTACAGAAGGAATGGCCATGTGGGAAGCAATATGCACTTCAGAACTTCTTGAGACAAGTTACCAATTCAAATGCCTACAGAAATCAGGCAGGTGACAAAGGTAAAGTGGGGTGGGTAAAGAGCAGCCTGAGATGAAGCCATGTTTGCCACTACTCTATATCCCCAAGGACAATAACTACTCAATTCCAGCTGTCTGTAGTCATGAGATTAGGAACTTCATGTTGCCTGATCTTTCAGTGATTTAAGATAATAAAGAAATCAGGGTTTTATGTGAAATGGTCCTGTTTCAAAAGTCAGCAACACATTCAAAGCACATGTAAGTTACAGAGAACACATTTGTGAATCAGATCTTTCTGGTTGATCACCATTTTTGTGGCTTCCATGAAAAGAAAAATCTTCCAGCAGGGTACCAGCTGGAAGTTTTTCTATTCATATCAAAGTTCATTAATATTTTGTAAAGTGGAAAAAATATTTAAGCATTAACTACCAGGAAAAAATTTTCTCTGTGTTAGGGATCAGGAAATAAATTATTTTTAAGGGTCACACAATTATAGCAGTAGCAGATAATAACTTTTAATCACGAGTCTGCTTCCAGAACTCATGGTCTTTTATGATTTTCTATGGAGCTTCTTGAGTTAGCACATTAACACACGTGGGGTATAAAACACTGTATCTGAAGTCATGTTGTTTGAGTCTAACACAGCCTCTGCCACCTACTACAACCAAGTTACTTAAAATCTTTGAAACTTCTGGTCCTCACTTTAACATAGGATGCTTTAAGAATTAAACCCTAGCAATGATTGGTTACTTACAAAATGACATGTCCAGAATAAAGTAAAACTTTACAAACATTACTTCCCCTGACATGTTCTTCATTCTTAGTCATTGAGAATTACAGAAACTCATCCTTTAGGAACATTTTTAAGCACTTGCTACATGTTAGACAATGAACAAGCAAGGGTCATCAAGTCCTTAACTATCTTGTTGGAAGAAAGATGACATCATCCATAGATAAATTAAAACATGAGGTTGGAAAAAGGTCTGTGTTGTTTTAACTTCCTCAGTAATGTATAGCTTATAAATAAATTGACAAATGTTATCTTAACATCAATCCAGTTAATTCAAACTGAACATAAAATTAACATAGATTTCAATTCAGAGACATTATTTTTTAACTACTGCTATAAATCTAGGCTAATATTTATGAAACAGTACAAATCTTATTTAATAAAAGTCTGCTTCTAAGCTGGACAACATGCAGGGCTCTCTAAATCTCATCCTCATAAAAATCAGAAAGGTTAATCCTGATTTATCCTTCTAGACATTTAAAGCTGATCAGCTGTTTCTGTCCTTTTGTTCTTCCCCACCTGCTCAAGTCTTTGAGGCTTCATCTACCTCTGCTCTTATGTGCTGGGCATCAGCAGGGCCTCAGGCTGGTGAAGTAGAGGGACTTTCCCAAGAATGTTCCAGTGTTCATCACCAGTCCTGCCCTGAATAGGGGCACTGCCAGAAGGCTCTCACGTGGGGTCCAGAAATTCACATAAGAGCATCATACTTTGTCCCAGACGTGTGTGTGCACATGCGCGTGGGTGCATGCACGAGTGTATTGCCAGGGGCTATATCATTTGGGGTTAGTACACCTGCAAAATGAAAATTCCATAAGCTTCGGTGCTTCTGATATTAATGCAAGAAGAGCTAAGAATAGACAAGGCAAGAAAGACCAAGAGACACAAAGAACTCTGCAGCTTACTGAGTCTTTTGCTAGTATCAAACAAATAAGCAAGCAAATAAACAAATAGGAAATCATTTTTTCCAACACATGAATTTTGCTGAACAAAAATATAAATGAATGAAACAATTAATAAAAATAAGTCTAGTATTGGGGGAAGAAAGGAAGAACTCCAGTCTCTTCAATTAAAAAGAAAAGTCCTCCTTGACTCACTCTCCACTAATATTTCCTTTCTCTCTTCCTCTTATTTCTTGGTTCAAATCCTGCTTCCACAGGACTAACTATAGGTTCATGAGCTAGTTATTTACATACTCTGCTAGTTATTTACATACTGGTCTGTCCCTTTTATCTCCTCTGTAAAAAGAGGAGATACAATAACTGTACACACCTCATGGAACTATTATGAGGATTAATTGAACACCAATAATGGGGATTAATTGAACACCAACTGAAGAGCGTTACTGAAGACCAGTGGCCACATGCATGTCTTCTGGGTAAGAATAGTCACTACATTTAAGGATGTTCCTCACTGATGAGGAATTGACTATGAAGCAGAATTCTAGGTAGACCTTTAAATGAAAGGGCTGATATTAGCATGTAAACTATTGACAATGGAATCTAACTCAAGGATTGGCATGCAGAAATCTGAAGCAGTGGTGAAATAAAACATGGAGGAATAAAAGGACCTTCGGGGGTACCCACTCCATGGGGAGAAATTTGTGCTTCGGGAAATTAAGACATTTTGGGAGGGAGAGGAGGAACCACCTGCCAGAAGGTATCTCTCACCCAGCATCAGTGACAGAAGACTCAATGAGAAGTGTGCTGATCTCATGGTACTTCGGAAACCAGAAACCAAGACAGGATTAGATATGCAAGAGATTTATAGGGGAAATACTTGCAAAGGAAAAAAAGGAAGAGAGCCAATGAAAGGTGGAGCCTATTAATGAGCTGAAAATGGGTTTGTGCAGCACCTCTAGTGTGAGATTGTCTGAGCCCAGTGAAGGAGAAAGGGAAGGGAGGAAAGGGAATTGGGCAGAAAGAGTCTCAGCGGATATATGTGGCAATGCTGGGCCCAGAAAGGTATGATTGTCAAGGGTTCAGACTTCAAAAGTGAGGTTTGTGGCTTGAGAAGCTGAGGCAGGAAGATTGAAAGTTCAAGGACAGCCTTGGCAATGTAGCAAGACTCCATCTCAAAATTTTAAAAATATAAAAACTATGGAGGATGTAGGTCAGTGTGAAGAATCTGCCTGAGAGTTCTAATAGGCAAGGAAATGCCAACAGATGCCAAAGGGCATCAGGAGCTTCCACACACACTCCTCCCTACCCCACTGTGTCAATGCACCCCACTCCCCTAGAGGTTAGGATCAATAACTCCTGCCAGAATGGTAATTTTCCTTCTTACCGACTGGTCTCTAATAAAGTTGTCCTAAGTGCTTTAGTAGGAAAGATAGTTTGTTCTTCAACAGCACCTGACTGTGTTCCCTGCTGGTTATCCTCTTTGGGATCCAGGTCTTCCAAATCTAAGAGCCCAGAGTTTCAGGAACAGGAAGCACAAAATCTCCAGTTGGCCACTGATGGTATATAGAGTGTTTTTTATTCTATGCCTTCATTCTCAGGCCCATATGTTCTGCCTCCTGGAGACCATGAATGTGTACATTGCATCTTGAAGAATGGCACCAACTCTTTCAGAGAGCTTCTGTGAGCTAGTGCTTCCAGTAAGACTTCAGATAGCCATTCCTGGATGTTTTAAGGCCAGCTGTTTCTAGATGGTGGACACAATGAGTCCTGTGGTTATCAGCTCACTCTTCCTGTTTCTTTGCTATGAAGTTGGACTCGTATCTGTGGGTCAGACAGGACACTGGTGCCCACTGAGACTTTACGAGCCCTGAACAGGGATGCTGGCTGAAATTCTGCAAACAGAAAAGGCAAACACATAAGCAGAGTAGATATCCATCCAACTACTGCCCTGCTAGGATGGGCCTAATGTAGACACTTGGCTGCCCACTGGCCAGTTGGATGCCTCTGAGAATATCCTGTGTCTGGGCTCAGATTGTCTCTCTGGCACACTCATAGGACATGCAAAGAGAGAGGTACTATATCTGAGTGCGTATTTCACATCTGCCACTCCTTCCACACTACCCATATCTACTCTGTGACCTTGGGCAAATCGCATGGCCTTTCCACACCTTGGTTTCCTTTTTTGAGCAATAAGGGAAGTTGGGCTATGTGTCCCTTGGAATTTCTTCCATTTCCAACAGTGTGACATACTATGATATTGACATCTGAGATGTTACTGAAGAGAGATTGATAGGGAAAAGTTTTAGATTACTTAGTAGATTGAATATTAAGGTAGTTGTAGAAGCAAAATAAGTAATGTGTTCCTTTAAGATTTGCTTTTTCCATAACTCTTGTTGTTTAGGGTGACAGGTTATCTGACTCTTTAACCAGTAACTTCATTAACCTAACAAAGTTGCAATGGCTGGATGAATTTACAATGTATATGTGCCTATCTTATGTCTGTGACTTGTAAATAGGAACTGGAATTGTATTTACACATCAAAGACCACTAGGGATGAGATAACAGCTAAAAAGGACATAAAAAGGGAAACACTGAACAAGGGGACACATGGATATTAACCAGACTGGTTTCTGGTGGTCCCACTGGCTTGCAAGTAGAAGTTTTATTATTTTACCTGAATTCTGTGTCTCTGTGTATTTCTTTCCAAGATTTCTGGAATAAGATGAGGTTTTCTTCTAATCCTGAGTCCATATATAGCAAGCACTCAGTTGAACTAAATTACTATGTTTTCTGGAGAATTGAATTAGGAGAAATTTATAATAATCTGAATTATAAACTACTTAAAAAGAAGTTTTGCTGCTTTCAAGAAACAGCTGTGTGCTTGATTGTTAACTTGATTGGTTTGAGAAATGCCTAGCCTTGGAACTACACCTAGTTGCCCCTTCCTCTCTGGTTCTTCCCCTGCTCTGTTTCCTGGCTGCCATGAGGTGAACAGACTTTCTCCCCTACACCTTTTTCTCCATGATGTTTCTGCCTTGGAACCAGATGACCATGGACTGAAAACTCTAAAATCATGAGCCAACACCATATACCAAACCTTTAAGTTGTGCATGTCAAGTATTTTGCCCCAGCAACTAAAGATGACTAGTACAAACTGTTATTCAAAGTAGGCTAACAAATTAATGCCTAGCAAAGAACCTGCTTTGGTCAAGCAAGAAAATGTTTGTTTTTCATGTCAATAATTTTCATGGTGGTTTGTTCAAAAAAACAACAACAATAAAACTATAAAATTTCTCCTACTCCTGCCTCAAATTCACTGCTCAATAAGGTTAGTAATCACCACCAACAGAGTGCTTAGGTGAAATCTCTTAATATTAGCCACCACTGGGAGGTTGATGAAACCAGTGCAATAAGATCAAGATGCTGATGGTCATGAATGCAGTTGCAGGGTGTTGGACAGCTGTCCTTTTTTCTACCTGCCCCGGTCACTGTTTCTTTTCTTTTCTTCCCTTTCTGTGGCTTCCTGATTACCTTCTCTACTTTGCCCTTATTTCAGTTCCTCAACTTCTCTTTGACTTTTCTCATTTCCTTTCTCCATAAAATGAAGATAATTATGCCTTCCTCACCATGAGGTTGTCAAGTTTAAATGAGATGATGTACCTAAGTGGGCAGCTAGCCAAGTTTCTGCAGTGTGGTTACTGTTGAACATAGATCATTTTCATAGTTTAGATGTGTTCATCGTTTAGTTGCCTGGTTCTGCTCAACCCATGCCAACAGGAAGCCTTGGCTCTATTTGCATATATTTTAGGTCTCTTATCTTTCTCCATTTTTGGAAGGAAGTTAATGCTCTGCTGTTGCTATATTCCAGAGTCTGGCATTTCACATATGACTCTGCCTCAGTAATTTCCCAACCCCCAGGACCTTGTATCATCTCCCAGCTCCGAAGACAGGTGCTTGAAAGAATTCTGATTTGTAGTATATTCAGTGTTCTTCTCCCCTTGCTACACTGAGATAGACAGACACTTTTCTTGTGATAATTGGAATAGTCTATGAAGAATGACTTTCCCTCAAAAATATAAGCTCAGTCTTGGTGCGAAGTATCAGAGTTTGATTTGCAGTCAATATCCAACATGTGCTCAAAGCACTTTATCTGATGAAAATTCTCCCTAAAATAAAGTTGTTAAAAATCCCATCAAAATTCGTATTTTTCAATTTTAAAAAAGGGCCAAAAGTTTTGGAAGATATTATTTACCATGTTTAGTTATAAGTAATGGTTTTGAAATTACTGAAACCTCACATAGTAACAAACATGATATAATAAGGTTTTCCTAAACAAAAATGCCTATAATAAAGTTTAATTTATAAATTAGACACAATAAGAGAGTAATGATAGTAATAATAAAATAGAACAACTATAATTATATACCATACTAAAAGTTACTTAAAAATCTATGAATTGTTATTTCTAGAATCTTCTGCTTAATATTTTTGAACCATGATTGATTGCAGGTGACTGAACCCACAGAAAGTAAAATCTTGGATAAGGGGGGACTATTGAATTAGTAAGACCAGCCAGTTTTAATCATTCTGAGGTCAAAGATAAGGGTACGGGCTCCAAGCACACGTGCGATTTGCCAGGCATCTCAAAAATAACTGAAGAGGGCCAGGATTTAGCTCAGTGGTTCCGCTGCCTGTCCCACAAGTGCAAGGACCTGAGTTTGATCCTCAAAAAAAAAAAAAAAAAAAAAAGCAGTGCTGACAGACCAAAAATAACCAAAGAGTTTTAAATCCTTTCTTATTTAGACTAGGTTAGCAGACTTTTTCTAAAAGGGAAAGATATTTTAGTCTTCAAGGGTTACATATAGGTTCCTTTGCATATCTTGCTTTATTATATTTTTTCAGGAGCCTTTAAGAATTTTAAAATAATTCTTGACTCACATTCTGTTTAAAAAAAAAAAAAACAGGCAATGAGCTGATTTGACCTAAAGGCTATAGTTTATCAGTTTCCATGCTAGTCCAATTTTGCTGATACATTATTGGCATTTTATTTTTTACTCTGTACCATGAACCAGGTAAACTTTAAAATGCCTTCAGATTTTATAACTTGTTTTTGTTTTAGCTTGTACTGGGTGGTGTTTGTTTTCCAACAGGAAGTAACAACCACAGGATTTTAGGTTTATTTTTTATAGATAATTCTCTCTCCAAATCTTTTGAAAATAAATTTAGAATTCATAGATCCTTAACTAAAATGCCTTCTTAAAATAGCTAAATAATTTTACGGTATTTCTATTAAAGAAAAACATGTTGGCCTAATCCGTTTAGTATAAAAATGTCTATGTAGTCTTAATTTCTAAGAATTTTGCAGGGTGTCCTTCCTTCCAAAATTTTCTCAGTATGAAAAAAGGAGAAAATGGGACTTCTGATCTTTTTTAAGCTAAACTATGTTATTTGTCTTCACTTTGAACTTAACCAGTGATTCTTTCTCTGAAAAATTAACCCCCATGAAAAACTCATGAAAAGTCAAAGTGACTTTAAAGAATTAGATTATTTCATCAACATTCACTTGTCTGATCATTTGGTCTTCATGATTTTTTTAGGGTTTAAAGACCACTTTCCATGTTAACCCTGAAAAAGCAAACAGGAAATCAATATCGTGTTAATAAATATAGGGGTTATCCTGGGTGAAAATAAGTCATTCTTCATATGTTATTGGCCTTATTTTCTTATGAAAATTGCTATCTTTATATCCTATAGTTACAGGAAATGGGAAGTTTCAGTAAACCAGATGCTGATATGACCTCCTTCATAATCTATTCCATATGCTAATTGTTTCTGTAAACCCACTCATTTCTACTACCAGGTGGGTCAAAATCTTTTTAGCACAGTGTTGATGCAAACCATATACCATATGTTGTGCATTACACACTTGGCACCCACACAATGGAGACAGGGTTCTTCCCTCTGCTCCTCCTTTCAACCTTCCTTTGGAGAATGAAGCATTGGCTGCATCCAGAAGCTAGATTCTAAAGGCACCCAATTCCTGTGGGTGCATTTCTATACTAGGCCTTGAGTCATGGGGGGTTTTTTAATGCTATTCTACACAACCACCTTTTTTTTTTTCTTTTAGGGTCTCAGTGTCATTTTGCATCTTTGCACAATCACTTAGTTTTCCCCATATCTCTCTCTAATGAAATTACACTCTGGAAAACTTCTGTGATGTTTAAAATTTGAATCTGGCATATAATCTTATCCAATGACAACTTTATCCCATGTTTGAAATCAATGCTTAGGGCCGGGCGTATAGCTCAGTGGTGCCACATCTGCCTGGAAAGCTCAAGGTCCTGAGTTCGATACCTGGTACTGGAAAAAAAAATAAATTAAAAAAAAATAAAATCAATGTGAGACCCATCTATAACCCATATTTGGAAGGAAATGTATAATCTATATAGAACCTATCATATAAATGTCTGTAATTCTCACTGTAGAAATCTTCTTCAGCAACTAGTTTTTGTCTTAATTATAATAGTTGCTTTCACAGTAACATCATTATCCAGGCAAAATCAGAAACACATACCATAGAACCCAGAAGTTCTCAAACTTTTATGTGCAAAAGAAGAAGAACTTGTCAAAGATACAGATCACCAAGCCCTACCTAGGAAAGTCTGATTTAGTGTATCTGAGATGGATCCTAGTAATACGAATTTTAGAGGGCTTCCACAATGACTCAGATGCAGGCACCTTGGAACAGATTCACCATCCGAAGGGTGAGGATTCTTTGGGAAACTGAAAATCAATGGGCTGAGTTTTCTTAATGATGCTGCAGAAAAAGCAACATAATAACATCAATTGTAAAATTATAGGTCTTATAAGTTGATGTATTAACCAGGGTTCTCCAGAGAAACAAAACCTACAGAAAGAGATTTATTTCAAGAAATTGTTTTGTGTGACTGTGGAAGCTGGTTGAGTGCACAGTCTAATGAAGGAGATCAGAAGGCTAGAAACTCAGGAAAGAGCTGCAGTTCAAGTGCAAAGGCAGTCAGGGATGGAGCCAGGAAGTACCAATGTGCCACAAGAATTCAGAAGGCTGCCCCTCTTGCTTAAGAGTGATCACCCTTAGGCTCTATTGCAGCCTTTATTTGATTGGATGCAGTTCATTCATGTACATTTTGGAAGGCACTCTGCTGTGAATCTCACCTCCGAACACCCTCACAGAAACATCCAGAATAAAGTTTGATCAAATATCTGGGCACCCAGGCCCAGTTAAGTTGATGCATAAAATTAACCATGCAAAGTCAGTGTACCTAATAAAATGGGTTGAGACTTAGCAGTCACGAGTTATAATCCCATAATCTGCTGATTATCTGATTCATCAGTTTTCTAGCTTTAGTGCTGTCTCTAGGTTAGAACTTCTAAAATAAATTTCCGACCTTTAGTGACATACTGATGATTGTTGACTACTTATAAGAGTTGTCAGACTGAATATATATCTTCTGTCTCTTTCTCCCAAGTCATCAGAAGAGTAATGGCTAACATTTCTACATAATTCTGTAGTTAAACCAGCTCCAGTGTCCAGTGATATTAGAATACAGATAACCTCTTTTTCATTTAGGAATCAAAGGATCCAAGTTTTTTAGCATCAGGCACTAATTGAATAGTCTAATTATTTTTTAAAAAGATTAACACAGGCTTTGAAAATGGATACAGGGTCTTCTCATGGTAAAAGCTGAAGATACAGGAGATAAATTTACTTTCTCTATAATACTTTGTCATTCATTCATTTAATCAAACACTTACCTTGGTTAAACTGCAGCCCTGCTTTAGGTTTTAACATCTGGACATTTGATCACAAGTAAGTCAAAGTATAATGAGAGACAAACATATATACAGAAAAATCGCAATTTATTATGTCATTTATATGATAGGAAACCTGTTGCATATTATTTTTTTAGGCATTCCAAACGTCCTAAAGGGTGGTAATATGATCTTACCTTAAGAAAAATGAGACTAAGAGTGGTTAAAGAATTTGCCTAGGATTTTATAGCCAGTTTCTAAGAGTTAGATCTGTGAATCTTCTCCTATGTATGTCTGATTTCAAATCCATACTATAATCCTACCATAGAACTGTAAACAACACATACCCACCCATGGCACCATACTCAACATGGTATGAAGAAAGAACACAAGGATGTTTGATTTGTCTTAGGGATAATGTCATGGAGAATATGACAATTAAACCAACCCAAAGGAGCAAAGGTTTTCCAGCATGAAATGATTCTGTGTACTCTAAAGAAACATGACAGCTTAAAAGAAATGGTACGTTAGGAGTACAATAGAGCTCTTTCACACACATAGCCCTGGATTTGATCTTAGCACAGCCAAAATGAAGTTATGATAAAGGAAAGTGTCTATTTTTAAGTATCTAGGAGTCAACCAACTGCTGCAGCAAAATGTAGGGGCATAAAAAAGATTGTGAAATGATCTTCAGGGTATGGAAAGTCTAAAACACATACTTTTTACCACAGGTATAGGACGTTCTAAATAGAGTTAACTGCCACCAGGTAGATGGCCATCCTGTCCTAATGACATCATTGTATGAACTGCTACAATCCAGCTATAGATATAGCTAGTTAAGTCACTAACCTTTTGCATTCAATCAGCGATTACAAGGGAGTAGAAAACTCTTAACTTTAAAAATATACATTAAAATCAACCTATTCATAATAACATCATAGTTCCAACAACTGCGCTGCGGTGCAGCAATCTGTGGGACATCTGCTATGCCTGCCCTTGGCCCAGCCAACTGCAGAAATAAATTCTAAGGCTGTACTGCGAGCTGCTGCACGCCGGGCGCGGGAAGCCTGGCGCCAGGCACGGGTGCGGGCCTAGTTCCGGCAGCACGCCAGCCTCCCGCGCTCCGACGTTCTGCGCATCGAGTATCTGTACCGCTGCGGGCTGCGGCAGCTCCAGCTGCTGCATTCCGGCCACGCCAAGGCCATGGGTGCCTCCTCCGTGCATCCTCGAGGCCAGACTGAGGAGCCTGGAGCCATGGCGGCCCCGGAGACCCCGCTTGACGATTGTGATGGTCCTGGGAACCACACGACGCCATGGGGACACCGGGGACCAGACCCAATGGACAGTGACGGGCAGAAGAGCTCCATCGGTGACACAAGAGGTCCCGCTTGACAGTTTGGGGAGGACCAGGACCTCAACCTATGGAAAATGAAAGATCTTAAGAGACTCGTTCCACATGTTGTGGGGACAGAGAGCAGTGTGGTGGACGGGAAGAGATGCCCGACTTTTCCTGTGCATAGTGACAGATCAGACCCTGCCCCTCCTCCACCAGGAGGGCTTAGAGCAGCCTGGGAGGACAATATGCTTGGCAGTGTCATGCTGAGATCTATTTACCCAAAGGCATGAGGATCTCAGACCTCCCCCACATCATGGCCAGAGAGAGCTTGACATTCTTCTCTTGACCTCTGAAAACACCAACCACAAATCCTCAAATGGACTACTCCTTGCTTTATTTAACTCTAAGAACAGCAGACTTGATGAATGGTGAGAGGCCTGGAATACACATTGGAAACCCACCTCCATGCATTTGACATCAGGACCATGAGAGGGCATTAGGAATCTGTCGCCCCAGGTGCAGAATGGGTTAAGAAGCAAAATCCAACAATATGCTGCATACAAGAAACACACTTAATTCAAAATGAAACTCATAGACTGAAAGTTAAAGTGTGGAAAACAATACTCCATGCGACAGGAACCCGAAAAAAAGCAGGAGTAGCTATCCTCTTGGCAGATCAAGTAGATTTCAAACCAACACTGATTA